>JAHLJT010005437.1:77678792-77896292 GCA_031308135.1 Acheta domesticus | reverse complement strand
AGAAATGGTTCTGTTGTACATGTGATTTTCCTCCCACCTTAAATGCCCTCAAAAAAGTACAAAAGAATGGTGAAAAGAATAGAAAAGCTGGATATGTTCATACATTTCTTTGTTTTGAATTACTCTATCCAGTTAAACATTGGTCCACATATGGTTTCACCCTTTTAGGGCAAAGTAAGTCTCAAGTTGAAAAATAATATCAATATTTTGATTTTGTATTTTTTTTTTTTTGAAGTTAGTTTTACAGTATGTTATAGAATGTTTGTTGTCAGCAGTCTTAACAAAAATTGCACAGCATCTCTCCTGGAAGCTGCTACAAGGAACCAACATAGCCTTCATAGAACAATAAATATATAATGCAAATGTTGTACACTTGACAACTGCACTTCAATTGTGAATTGCAGTCTTGAAAAACCTAAAAGCATCATCTCATGTGGTTGAGCAACACATAAGATCATCTTTTGATTATTATTAATTACCACGCAGAGATTATAAATTTTTAGACATAACATAAACAAGATCAATTAAATGCTATATTCATATTAAATGTACTTGATCAATTTATGAACTATCCGTGGACTTTGACTTAAATTAAGATTCAGAGAAATCTTCCCAGAACTTCTATTGAAGATTATTCCATTGAAGAATGAAAAATAATTTTAAAATTTATTTTCAACACTAGAAAAAGCAGTCCAAATGCATTTCATTCCTGTGATGAAAACAAGCTACAGTCATGCACACACATACAAGCATAAATATTCCGACTACCATAGAAATGTTTGCAAAATTTAGCCACTTGGTGCATCTTATTTCACCCCCCACAAAATTGCTCAACATTTGCAAAACTCGCAAGTAAAGACAACAAACATAAATGTGGAACACAAAAACAAAAACATGCCACCAAATACATAGCAACAAAATTGCACTAAGTGCATACTACAGTTGCTGTGTTTTACCAACACCAATTTCTACATTCTGGAGTTCAGTCAACCTTGCATTCTTCAAAATATGAAAACTACAAAAAGAAACCATTGGATAAACTCATCTGCAATGGATTATTTTTGTTATTTTTCTTGGGCACTACCTTCCACTGACTGGACACTAATTAGTATATGCATTTGATCTGAAAACCAAAAGCTGCCAAACAATACTGTTGAAAGGTGAAACCTTTCTCAATTTCTCTTTGTTGACATTAGACAAGAATATTAAGAAAAGTGTATTAGTATCCATTTGCTATTGCTGCAGATAGATTTCGTTGTTTTTCACAGAGAAATATCATATTGCAAGGTCAACTTTACTCTCACATAAAGTAAGTACAAGTTTGTGGTGATTTATATGAGAAGGTTGCTTCCACTGTAATATGTCACAAGAAACAACTCTGTTCATTGGAATGATCACAGGAGATAAATAGTTTCCTTTTTTCTTATGACAAATACAATTTCCTCACTGTAACATAGTTTTCAAGATTCTCCAATACATTAACAAAAAAAAAAAAAAGTTTCCTTAATTTCCTTTCTTTCACCAGTTAATGGGCAAAATCACTCAAATTCAATTTCACATTCTGAACTAATGCTTCTGCTATTTCAAGAGACAGTAACATGGAAACTAATATCTTACTCACTAAAATCAACAGCACCTATCTTAGAACCTAGCATTAAACTTAGCTTAAAACATGACTGCTCTTATATGCACTAAGTTACATATTATTGAGTAATTAACAAATTAAAAACTTGTACAAACGTTGAAATCCCAAATGGGCAAAGTAGAATACATTCAAACCAAGAATGTATTCTTGATTTGAATGTATTCTACTTTCAAGAATAGAAAGAATAAGCTCTAGATTGAGCACAGGCAGAAATGATTCTACATTTGGTTTTCAACAGAATTAACATAACTATTGAAACAACTGCTCTTAATGATTTGAGACTCTTTATGTTTAGTCTACAATATTTGGAAATCAAATGTTGATTGCCCCATATTCTGTATTACAACACATTCATTGAACATACAAAAACAAACAACATATTTAAATGCCAACATTTTTTGAATTAATGACTTGTTTTCAGACAAATATGGTCTCAAAAACATATCAAATGTAGTTATTTCTAAATTTGGGCAATCCACAAACCCCAGCGCAACCCTTCATGAAACATCATTTATAATTCACTTTCCTTTGTCCTTGGAAAATATTGCAGAAAACATTACCAGATCCTTGAACTTTTTTTGTCATTTTCTATTCATTTACCTCTGGTTTATCATCAAGGAAAAACAATTATTTGCAGAATAAGTCCAGAATGTTGTTTATCAAATTTTATTTTTGTGAAGCATTCCAGAACAGAATCAGCTCCTGATTTGAATGGTAAAATGGTTACAATGAACTTCATACATCTACATAAATTAAACCACCATTTATCTTTTTCATTATTTCCTGGTTTGTGTCACAATTTTAACAGAAAATAAAGTTTACAGTACTTTCATTGTAAACAACTGTTAAAATATATCAATAGAATTATTTTTCTGAATTGAAGGATTAGCTATTTTACAATTTTACAAATTTAGAAAACAATGTACATTA
Organism: Acheta domesticus; assembly: GCA_031308135.1. NCBI lineage: Eukaryota > Metazoa > Arthropoda > Insecta > Orthoptera > Gryllidae > Acheta > Acheta domesticus. The sequence continues at coordinate 77,893,717 of JAHLJT010005437.1, read as the reverse complement.
AAATGACTTCTAAATAAAAAAAAATAATAAAAATAAAAAAATTTGTCCACATAGAAACTGTTCAATCATCAAATACATAAAACATTTTAAAAAGTTTTTAATAGTAATGGCGAAATGTTTCATTCAAAACAGGAGCTGCTCAGAAACTCATAAAATGGAATGTACACAAATTTCCCGAAGTGAACGGAATAAAATCTGTTCCATGCTGAAGGAACAAAAAATAAATTGCACATAATTCATTATGTAAAACAGCAATAGCAAAAACAAATGTAGAAAAATAAAATACAAATTACAAAAAAACAATGGAGAAGAGAACATAATTATAGTCTTAGATTGAGACAATTTGAACACACAATTGCAAGGAGCTTTTGTCAAGTATATTTCAGTTTCCAATACTTTCTTTGATGTTGCAGTTTATGAAAGTAGCAGCCAATTTCAGGAATGATTAGAAACAAAGTTATCTAAACAACAAAAGAGAAAGGTGTGAAAAAGCACATAGCCCAAAGTAAATTACACAGTAAAAGCACCAGAAGTGGCCGTTTGGGTGAAAAACCTCAATTGTTATTTTTCAAATTTTGTATCTGAAGCGGCCGCTACTGGTATCTTTACACTATTGCATGCCTACCAATCTTCCTAGTGTTTGAAAACTGAGCCTCAGTAAAGGCAGCATTGTTAAGCTTTATCACTGTTGACACACACACACTGTTGCTACTGCCATTGCTCAGTGCTAGAGTATCATTGGCCATGGTGCCACATCAACTGTTGCCAAGCAGAAAGAAGATTGATACACAGACAAAGAGATACACACCACAGTATACATATTTATACAGTAGCACATCACAGCCCATTTTTTTTGGCTAGTTAGAGATGCGCATGTATACAAAGAAGTTGTAGTGATCTTGGTGAAGACCAAGTAAAACTACAGATAGCTGCTTCTAAAGTAAAAGGATTTGTTGGTGGAGTTTGGTTTATTAAGACCTGGTTAAAAACTTAAAAGATAGTTCGTATTATTTCTTGACCTCGTGGTTTTATATTCCTAGGATTTCAAGAAGTCCTTAAATAACACAAAATTACATCAAACCAACATTTTAACTATACATTTGTCATGTATTGGAACATTTAACACAGAGCTATGCTATTGTATAAATACATACACTGTGATACACACTTACTCCATCACCTTCAAAAGCCTCAACACAATGCAGAACTTACCAGCAACGTGCAAGGAAGTGGGAGGTCATACACAGGTACATTATTTCATATTTGAAGCACCAAACCGGCAGAAGAGATGTTATCACCACCACCTGCTGTCTGCTGTGCTTCAGTGCACACCAACACAGGCGCCACGCAGATCTGAACCTGAAGTATATCAGCAGACTCTGACGGAGTGCCCATTGCAGACAGATGTGCATCGTCAAGAGGCCAACGTTCCTCCCAACAAGACACGGGTGCATTTGCATCCAGAGGCACACGCTGCGCAGTTGAAGCAGCTGATGTAGAGAAGCTCTCGTCCATTATGAGCATTGCTTTGTCCACATCGACCTGAAATTTAATGCATGCCTGAGTACATATATAGTTAATACAGGTGAAGAGACTAGATGTAGCTATTGCATTTAATACCATATATAACATAATTAAATACATCACCAGCAACAATGGGTGTTATGTTGTGAAGCCCCCAGTGTTATAACTGAACATTAAACACAACAAAAACAACAAACAAACCAAATAAATAAAATAAAAAAAATAATAAAATAAAAATCACAAGCAGATACAAGTGGTAGGTTAACTTTGAGAGTTCTTGTCTAGTGGTATTACAATGACAAAATTAATCTGCAATGTACATACACATTATTGTTATAACACATTTTTGAATTTGGTGTGTTGTTATTATCGAATAAATAAAAACAAAATGCTTTCTAGGAAAGAAGTGATATCAAATTTTTTGCTATATATCCCTTGATTTGTGATCTTTTTATTCTTATTCAGTAAAATGGGGTGAATAGAAATAAAACTTATTATAAAAGAAAAAATATAATAAAAATCCCTGTTCGAGTAATTATGACTATTTCAATTTTTGAAGCTTAACTGGTACTTGAAAAAAGAGAAATTGTTTTTAGACAGGTTAAATTGCTTTTCTGAACTGAATGTTTATTAACAATTGGACATGATTTTTCATCGATTAGCATGCAGCTGAAAACTTCCAATCTATAGAAGCCACAAGAAACATTTCTTTGTTGATACGCAAAGTTGTTTATGTATCACTACTTCATACAATCAAGCCCCATATTAAAAGACATAAAAAAAATAATTACCCTTCTCTGGTTTTTGATACAGAATTGTAAGTATGTAAATGTGGTTCTTTATGGTATGGTTTAAAGAGAAAATGCATAATACAGAAAAGCTCCAATAGATTAATTGTTTTTGAAAAGCATCACAGAACACAATTATTAGTAATGAAAATTATTAGTACTGAATTTTCTTGTTCTGGATAGAAAAAGAGAGGCAAATTGTGACTCCCACCTCAGATGAGCCACAGACATGTCTGTTTGCAGTGAGAGACGCCTTGGCTGCTGCCGCCTGCGAATTCTTCCAAGGAGAGCCTGCCACAGTCACAATGGCTTGATACGCCAAGGTGTGGACATGCAGGCGAGTGAGTGGCCGCGACTTTGGTGTGCTGAGGCCCAGCTCGCGCACCAATCTGAAGTACCATGTGACCAAGAATGACAATTTCAAGTGAAAGGATGAAAAGGAAAGTGGAATGTTTTAGGTTACACATTAAAAGAGCAATTATGACATGATGTTTCACAATTAGAAAGAGTTTTGAGAGCTGACAAAATAATTATAACAATTACCGATTTAATTCTAGTTTATTCTTGTTCAGTAAAACAGGGTGAATAAAAGGGAAAAAAAAAATTCCTGTTCGAGTAAGTATTCTCACTAATTCTTCGTAAAGGGCATTTGATGTGCCAACACCATGGACTGAATTTTATACGTGATATGAGCTTTAATATTTAAAATACACATGCATTTGTACCAGGGGGATAGCTAAGTCATGTTAAACCCCAAACTGTACAAGATAAAAACTAAAAGGAAATCCTTAAATTATTGTTTCAATGATTTACCGCTGAGGATGTTACAGAATTTGGTAGTGCAACACTTACTGTGATGTGAATGAAATGATAATTAATTCTGCTTCAAAAGTTTTAAAAACAAAAAATGCTCTATTAAGAAGTATTATTAACATTTATTACCAGTGAAGTCTTTGTGTTGAGAAATACACACATAAGCTATTGTATCTTATTTATTTTTCTCCTTGTTTCTCATTGGATTACAATACAGTGGAATCTTGTTAGCACGTTTTTCCACTTGATATGTTCAAATGATCAAGTCCTAGTCCCAATTCCATCAAATTATTTGTTTACACTTTTAACAGTTCTGCTTAGCATGTTCAAAGTTTGAATGTGTAACTTGGCTTGCGAAAGAAAATTTTTCCGGAGCACCAGAACCACCATTTCCTTAGGCTTGTGTCACACAACAGTCGCATCAATGCGTATCACCAAATTGATGTCGGCTGCATTGCTACCTACATGATTCGCTTAACGAGCATTGTAAATTGACACTATATCTTACGCAAAACGGCACACAAGAGCTCTCGGTGACATGCACGACCCACAGCTCAAGCAAGACAAGCAAGCTACAACGTAGAGTCAAAATAATGCACATTTTCTAGCTTTCAATATACAACACCCGCTAAGTGATAGACCTTAACGTGAATTACTTGAAATAAAATAAAATTACACAAAAAAGCATTCAATGTCATTGATGAATAAATAAGTTCATCCTGTCATCCAAAAAATTTGCGAACTATTTACAGATCCACTTTTTCTCTGTTGCAGTGATTTACAGACTATGTGAAAAGTAGTAATAAATCAAGCATTTCTCTTAGCACAAATTTCTGCTTATGATGTTCAACATTTTCAGTCTCTTGAAAAATCTACGAAGAAGATTCCACTGTACTTCTGTTCTAAATCATCACTGCCATTCCTTTTAATTTCTAGCATTTGCCAGACACTTACTTGAAGACATGTCTCATTTGATCCAGTACAACTGCAACACGAGGATTGGAATCCGACACCAAACTGATGTTGCCATACATGAGGATGTGATGCAGGTTGGCCAATTCCTACAACAAAACTACTTCTTCTCAAGCCTCTACTATTGTCGAAAATCAATAATGAAAAAGGCATAGTTTTTCTGCTCTATGTCTTTCATTCATATTCTCTGATAATCCTTAAACTTCCCAATACAGCATGTCTATTAACAAATGCAGAAAAATCTTTGGTCTATACTCTCACAAAATATAGCTCCGGACACTCACCATTTCAAGAAAATGATATTCATTTTTTAATTTTATACATTGTACTACAGATCTTAATGAGGATTAATATGCTGCTCTTTTTTATCTGTTCTCCTGAGAGCTCTGGGCAATGGTGGCCCAGAAAATTTGTCTCCATGAAACCTAATGCATTTTTTAAAAAAAATTTTTTTATACTACACATTGGAATAAAATGGCTTGATTACCAATTTGTCTAATTTTGCATAGGCCAGAGAAAGTAAAATTACAGAAGTTTTACAAATACACAAAAACTGTTTTTATTTTTTTTTCCCCATAAAAAATGCAACAGCCTCTATATAATAATGATATTACGCCACAAAATGAGAGAGGGATGGAGTGAGGAGAGGGCATCACTTCTTCTCACCTGCTCGTTCATGCCCAGCGAGTCAGCAAATGGCAACACATACTGTGTGAGCTCCCTCACAAGCTGCTCATCTGTGAAGGAGGCCATCTCAAAGTGGATGCGTGTCTCATCTGACAGGCTTGTCATCTGCTCTCTCACCTTGCTCAGGCGCTCGCGTCGTTTCCCTGCAAGGACACAATTTTATGGATATTAATATGGATATTATACTTGGGTATGATCGCCAGCACTGCTCAATACAGCCTTGATCATGCGACTCCCAGTGGCACAACTGAGAACGACACGAAATATCGTGAGATATTCCATCGTGAAGACATGCCTCCATACCCCAAGAAATAAAAACCTAAGTATAAGGACACAATTTCATGGAGTCTTAAATGCTACCAATCCCCACTATGAATTCTGAAATTTTTTAAACAAGTGAAAATTGTCTGTCCAAATTACAAAGGATTATTATAAACCAGCTGATTATCTGGCATTGCCCAAGTATTCACTTATCACTATTGTCTAATAAGCAACCTCGCCTGCCACATATGCTTTGCTTGACCTATTCAGCCTGCTATGGCTGTCACTCCTACATTCAAAGTATATTTGACACATTAGGGAGCAATCCTGGAATGGCTGTATAGATTTTGTGACATATACAACATTTATACTCTTATTTTAATATAATACAAGATTTAAGAAATACTGATGGGAAAAAGGATTTAACACAATCCTAGGTAATTCTTATTCTCAACTTATTCTCCAGTTGAAATAGAAGTAATATAAACCTCTCTGAGACATAATAAGAAACTTACTTTATACAATTGTACATGTGAAAACTTCTAAATTATTTACGGTTAAGTAAAATTAACATTAACTCCAATTACTCTTGCAACAATAATTGAATCATTGATTTTTAAAAAAACTTACAAATAACTATTTGGAAAGGATTCAAAAACAAACAAGTGTATTAACATCAACATTTTTAGACTACAAACTTCTGTTAATTATTTTTTAAATAATGAAGACTTATTGGTGAAATAAATTCTTTACTAATACTTTTCAAAACATCTGAGGCATTCAATTTTTTTGGGTAAGTGGTCTTTATTGCCATTTTAATGGAAATTTAAGTATCTAACAAATTTTGTCCTCTCCACTGGGCGGAGCCAGAAAACCCACACACAAATTCCGGGATAATTCTCTTCTCTTCCAGAAGAAACTTCTTTTTTTATCAAAAATCTAATTTATTTTGCACCTTGATTTACAAAGGGTGTATTTTAGAGAAAAGTATTGTACTGTTAAAATAATTAATTCATTACTGCTTAATATAAAAATGTGTTTCTCTGGTTGTGTAACTAGGACAAAATTACAAGGGTATTCCATTCATTCAGGAAATATAAATATTCAGTGACAAGTCCAGAATTTTGCTATGCAGTATCTAATTTTCTGATGTTTCATTACAGTTTACGGCTCCTTCATTGGTGACCATCCGATTCTGTGATCCTGCTCTTTTGCAGTAAAGGCTACTGCCTTACATTAACTCTAGTAATTCTATCAGGCATTATAATAGATCTAGGAAAGGTTCATGGTTGTTGGTCATTTCATTGAAGAAACCTCTTACTTTGCCAATGTTTTGAAATTTTTCAGTTCCTCATCAGGGCTGTGCGACACACTTACACTGTATTACACTGCATTCCTAAACATAGAGCCACAGAATGGAGGTGTTTTTGTGCAGGCGCCCTTGATGCCATGTGTTGGATGATTGAAATTTTTCTCTAATTCCACCTTAGCATGGTGGGTTTTAGTGACATAATACGAATTATCTATTGTATTATAATTATAGATAAATAGGTAATTTTATTGTTTTATGTTAAATATATTTTATGTTATCGTTGTGTAGGTGCTATTTACTTCTTATGTAATATATCCAACTTCAATGAAGTAACAGTGAAAAATGTGTGTCCCACAGCCCTCATGAAGAAACAATAAAGTTCCAAAACATTGGCAAACTAAGAAGTTTTTACAATGAAATGACCAATAACCATAAACCTTACATTAAACAACTTGAAACAAAGCATTCACAAGAATCTTACCTGCTGGAAAGGGAAAGTTGTCCATCATTTGCAACCCTCCGACAACAAACAAGTGGGGCTGGAACTTCTGCAACAATGGCTGGAATTCCTCCACCACTGACACCATCGGGTTGACAGAGTCACTATGTATAATAAACCTAAATGTGCAAAAGAAGAATTTGAAGTTATTACATGAAGGTTGTTTAACATCTGGGTTTAAATTAACAGATCACTAATCTTAACAACCACAAACAAACCAGACATTTTAAGTTATCAATCAAATATTGAACAAATTACATAGCAAAAAGATTGTTAAAAATTATTATTTACACTATTTCCATTATATCATTCACAATAATACATTTTGACTGCTAATGTTCGAAGTTGTTTTCAGGTTGACAGATGTTTCACTATTGATAATCTATACACTTCCTGCCCCTGGGTATAGAATGTCGATTTAGCATGCCCACACTTTCCCCTGCTTTTCCAAACACTTTGTAAAATTTTCCCAGACTAAATTAGTGGAGAATTTTGCTTTATTTCAAGAATACACAGTTTCATCATAAAAAAGATAAAACCAACAATATCTGCATAACATATAAAATGTAGGTCAAAAATCCCAATATCAATGTTGTTTTAAACCTAATATCTAGATTTATATTGGTCTCAAAAATTTCCATGACTTCTAGTTTTCTGATTTCTCCAGATTCATGAAATTCTCAGACTTTTCCTGGATTTCCAATAAGTGTCCATACCATTATTATGGCACTCAAACTTGTGTTCTCTATGGTCTTATTTCCCCCTCTGTCTTTTAGCTAGTTTTCATTTCTGATTTTCTAAAAACCTCTGCAGTTTAAATGCACATTTTCAATTAGTGCTCCTGTAAACTGTGACAGGTGACATGAAAATATAAAAGAATCACTGACAGATAATCATGATTTTTGAGATTCAGCTCATGAAAAATGTATGTAAACACGAGATGAAAATCAGTTAGGTGTTAACTTGCAATCTGAACAGAAAATATAATCTTACAATACTGGATGGAAAAAGTTTGACACTATGCCTCAGTGAGTAACTCAGTGAGTAAATGAAATAACTCAAAATTGTGGCTTGTGACTATCATTAGCCTCTTCATGCAACGTAAATATATTATTATTATAACTGCTACAGCTTCCCATAAAAACGATTAGGGGGATTTTTGTGACCTTCCTGAATTTACTAGTGCATGTATTTTGAATCAAGCAGATTGAAAGTAAATTAATTGAAGACAAATTGTGTTACCTCAAACAATTTAAAATGTAACATATTACAAAAATCTTAAAACAAACATTTTTCCTTTATACCATTTTAAGTTTGTTAGATCCTTAAATGTCTCACCCATGGCTTCCCCTTGCATTCCAGGGCCTTTAATTACGCCAATTTGCAGGTAAAATAATTATGAAGAAGCTCACCTGTTGGCACGAGGAGATTTGTAAATGCCCCACTCCTCTCCAGTCTTGTACTCCATAATCAGGTGAATGTCTTCCCTATCAGGTGACCCAGGTACAGCTGTGTCAGAATTTTACAAACATGAGCTCTGCATTCATTCGAAGGTGACTTATTTTGGCAGAGAGGAAAATATTTTTACTGCATTCACTCCTAAAATAACTGTTACCAAAACAAGCTATGAACGGCAAATTAAAAATATATTAAAACTAGGTGCTCCAAGAGTAAATACTTTCTTGCATTATTTCAAACTTCTGCAATTTTCGAAAATTCAAGGAGTTCAATGAATATTTGACATGCACCACTTTTTAAGAACCTTTTGCTCTTTCCAAAGAAAAACTTTAAGGAAAAAAATTGATGCAGTTTTTGAGATTTTTTTTGTAATAAACTGCATTTATTTCAAACAGAAATAATGCACCAAATACTTGTTTTTTATCACTATTTAAAGCTCTCGTGTTTCTGAACAGATTTAATTTTAGAAAAAATCTCCATCATCAATATTGCAGTTTTGTAATTTTAATTTTTTGCTCTTTTTTAAAATAAGAGTGCACTGAAGATGGGACCTGCACCTGCACCCTTTTTATAACCATACTTTGTTCTATTCAAGAATAAATTAAAGAAAAAGGATTCATTTTTGAGAAAATAATTATTCTAATTGCATGTACATGTATTTTGATGCAAAATTACTTGAAAACTTTTAATGTTTTCTAAAAATTGTACACAATCTTATTCAAAGAGCTGTGTTTGTAAAATAAATTTCATTAACAAAAACCTATATGTTCAATATTGTAAATGTAGGAAAACATTGCAACAATTTTTAACTCACGTTATTTTCGAAAATTCAGAGAATTCAACAATAATGTGATCTGCGCAATTTTTTAAGATGTCTTTTGCTCCACCCGAAGATAAACTTTAATCAACAAATTTGGAGATATTTTTGAGAAAATTTTGAAAATGTTAAGGTTTCATGTAAAGTGCACACCAAATTACAAATATCCGTGTCAAATTCGCTCGGCCGGATCAGTCGGGGAAAATCAATTTTGGAGAAAATCGTCTAAACGGTTTGCGGCCTAAATCGCCTAAACTTTCTGCGCTAGCGTTGACCGCAGATGGACAAACAGTTTTGCTGTAAATCAATTTCAACGTGGCTTCTGAAAAAGGGAATGAAAGTTATTAACTCCGTTTTGTGCAAGGGTCAATCCATTTTAAGCGGTCCAGAATTTAATAAATTGGTCGCTCGACCATCTCCAAAAAAAAAGAGAGAGAGAGAGAGAGAGAGAGAGAGAAGAGGAAAAAACAGATTTAGTACATACATTTCCTTATGTTTTGACTGTTGAAAAACATCTTTAACTTTCTTTTTATTGTACCTGGTTTACAAATGGCGGCCATTTTTGTTTCATGTCGTGCGCCATTTTTAGCGTTTGTAGACATTTACTCTTTTCTAAATTACTCTGCATTAGGTTTTTCTAGCATTCTAGAATAAAAAACATTCGATTCAGTATATTCTGGCCTGCAAATCGACATATTATTTATCTATCTTCTATGCTTTTATCTGGGGAATATTTGCAAGCAAATTTATGGAACGCCAATGAACGAAATTCGATTTTCACAGAGTAATTTCTCAAAAGAGTAGAATTGCAGCCTTGATTTTTTCTGTGCTTTTACACATGTAGTTACTTTTTGTAAAATATCATTGGTATATAAACGTAGCACTTGAAAATTGGAATTCTGGATTTTTTCCAAATTTTGAACTGTAATATCTCTGTTGGGGGACCAGATAAAAATATGAAAATTGCAGACATGCTAGACCGCTATCATACCAAACTTCAGTAAAAATTTCAACTTTTAGATTTAATTCAAAGTGTTTTTTTTTAAATTGAAAGCTTAGGGAAAAACATGCTTCATTCTCACACTGAGGATATGTGGTGCTAAGTAGCAATCATTATTTTGAAATTATTTTAAAATAAAATCTACATTGATTTAAAATAATTAATTAGAGCACTTTTACGTTTATTAATAAAAAATTATAACATAATTTTCAATATTACGTATTTTAAAACAAACTTACAACTTGGCATCTACGTTTGTAATTGAAATTAGCCATCTTAATTTTAAAAGCTCGTGATTCCAGGAACGTCAACTACTAAGATCCCGTAAGTGTAGTGCATGTTTTGCTCGGGAGGTGGCGGTGGTCTTCCGCCGCTGGATGGCGAGAGCCGGTGCCGACCTACCGTCGGCTAGCGGGTTTTCAACAACCAGGTATCTCCCAACAGCGGAGCACCGCCGCAGCCGGGACACGCTGTAAGTTCCCGACCGATCTCCCGGTAGTGTAGTGCTGATTAGTGTGTGTGTGTGTGTGTGTATGTGTGTGTGTGTAAGGGGAGAGGATAGGACACGGAAGATGAAGGAAAGATCGTGCCCATTTGTTAAGGTACTGCTCCGTCATTCACTTGGTGTTAATCGGAGAAACCACGGAAAACTACTGATCTGAGGAGCCGACCTCTAGAATTCCCCTCCAGACAGCGACTGAATTCGACCAAGCTGACAAGCTAGTGTCGAAAATCCTGCCGCCGCGGCGCGCCGTCGGGACTCGAACCTAGAACCTCCCGGTCAGAGGGACTGCAGCGACATCAATTGATGCCCTGAGCCACCTCTTCCGGTTTCTTTTATAACAGTAAAGGTGATAATTGAAAAATGGATTCTCTCTGCTCCCCACCACTCGTGCCATTACAGTTTTAGTTCACTGAAACTTAAAACGTTATTGGGCTTATGACGCTTTCCTTCGAAATGAAATATTGGATAATATTTCGAAAACTTTTTAGCAGGGTAGTTTAAAATAAAATATTGCCAACAGATTGTTCAATAGTTCTTAACTTTCAACGTTTGGCTGATAAGAAAGTGGCACTTTTAATAATAATAATAATAATAATAATAATAATAATAATAATGATAATAATAATAATAACACTGGAAAATCGCACAATTGGCGCATTTAGTTTTCGTCTGCATACATGGTTGTAGATTTGGTTCGCTTGGTGCAATTCCAATGGTGCGCGGTGCAACAAGATAATGCTCAGACTATCTTTCACATTCAGTGCAAACATTTATCACTTAAGATTCGTGGAAGCCGGTGGAATCCGTGCACTGCCAGACCCAATTTAAAAGTAGCACTTTAATTTTTTTATTTTTTAATTACTTTTAATTTCTGATAAATGAGTGAATACGCTTCACTGTTTTAGTTCTCGAGTAGCCCCACTCAAACACCTCTATTGCAAGGTTAAAAATACCCAGCATGTTCATGTGTGTGTTGTTTTCTGGCATCATTCAATCACTACGATATCAATTCCTCTCATCAGATTTTTTGTCCTCTTCACAAGGAAGTAAAACTACTGACCTAAAAACAAAGGAGGAAAGGAAAAATTGTGTCACAACTGTGGTATACACAGGAATAGCAACGGCACAGATAAGAAAGCATAAGTCAGGGAGGTGACGCAGCAATGCAAATGAAATATTGCAAAGTTATGTAAGAAAACTCGTACGTAACTCATACACGTGGCCAAATGGCCTTCGGACGCAACATACTGTCCCAGTAAACTACAAAATGCACAATCACATTGAAAGATTTCATCCCTACCTATTAACGCATTTACCTATATTCGCAGAGCCTCGACCACATCGATGGGGGAATGTCAATTTTGGAGAAAGTCGTTTGGACGTTTTAGGAGCTTGTTGTCAACAAAAAGACGGACAAACTTTTTGCCTTCAAGGACCCACAAAATATGGAGTCTGCCACACAACGAATTAAAGGAAGTAATTCACTCCACACACGCGAAAGATTTAATCCTTTTTCTGGGGTGATATCGGGGCCCACAATACGGGTTTTAGGACTAAAAATCGACATTTGTGCATTTGACATTGTAATACTTTCTCTACTACTTACTACGTAATACGTAGTAAGTGAGAAAAAATGAAAACTAAGAATTTGTATGGGAATCGAGACGCAGAAAACTGACTTGCAGCAGTAAAAACGCGAAAGTGGTGACCGCTCCTGATGATAAAATAGCATTGTTGGTAATGAAAATTTGGAAACACCTCGTGCTCACCATCCAACGCATGATAAAATTTGGAATTAAATCTCGTGCGTTTCTTTTTTCTCCTTGTCAGAAAATTATTGGTGTTCAGTTTTGAACTTAACTTTCTTATAACATGTATTGAAATTAATCGCCAATATTTTAAAAGACTTCCGTGGGACATAGTTGTGCTCTCCTTCCATTAGCTTTGAGCAACGGTTCTCAGAGTTATTTCCTAATATCCTTTCTCCAACAATGCTATTTTATCACCAGGCATTTGGCAATCGGTTCACGCGTGTTATCTCCAAATTGAAAGCTGAGACATCTTAAAATAATAATAATAAAGCCGGCCCCATGATCGAGATCACTAAGGCAGTAGTGTCGTGGCGATCTCGGACCGCAGGGTCGCGGGTCCGAATTTCTCGGGTGGCTCCTATCACCCCTCACTATCATCGTCATTCATTTTCTATACCCAGGGCTAACAACCCTGGTGAGTAAAAATTGGACTCAGCGTAATGCTAATGAATTGCATGCCCAGCATGCTTGCGTGTTCGTAAATGATAATAATGATCAGGGCCGTTTTAACAGCATTGGGAGCCCTTGGGCCTAGGTTACTTTGGGGGGGCCCCCTATTCTAACTCTCACTCCCCCCTCCTCAATGTCGATGGTGAATTATAAAGAAAATCATATCAATTTACATTGGATTTTGTATTTTTTTTATATTTTGAAAGTATTTCTTAGTGTTTCAATTTAACATTATTCAATGTTGAAAACTTCATGCACATGAATGAACATAAATTATTCAAAATTGTAATTAAATACTCAAATAATAAAAATATCAATATTTAGCATTCCGTATTATAAATATTACCAGCAACATTCCATATTATAAATATTATCCAATGATGTGCGACACCACGGCGACAATTTTTTTGTGTGTATTTTAATCATACTTCACTTTTTACACGGTTTTTTATTTGTTTTTTGAAAAATTAGTTTTAAATTATTTTTTTAATTATCGGGGACCCCGGGCCCGGGCCCCGCAGGCCCGTGCGTTAAGACGGCACTGATAATGATGATGATGATGATGATGATGATGATAATAATAATAATAATAATAATAATAATAATAATAAATAACACAGACACTGAACTTCTGATGCTGCTAAACATGAAGTGTGAGACACAAAAAAATGTTAAAGAAATCGTGGAGAGACAAACCACTCCACGGACAATACCTAAAAAGAATGGACAAGGTGCAGATCAATAAAGATCAATCATTTATGTGGCTTAAAAGGGGAAGAATGAAGCCAGAATCGGAAGCACTTGTAATAACTGCCCAAGATCAGGCCTTGAGAACACGACATTATGATAAAGCGGTTCTCAAAATTTCCCAAGATGACAAATGCCGCATTTGCCTGGAGCAAGTAGAAACCATTGATCATATTGTCTCAGCTTGTCCAATCCTAGCAAAGACCGAATACCTGAAAAGACATGACAGGGTGTGTAGCTACCTCCACTGGCAGATCTGTACCGCCCTCGAAGTTCCAAACACATGCCCCAAGTGGTACGAACACTCACCGAAACCGGTGACGTCTGTTGGATTGTGTACGATATTGTACGACCAACAAATTCAAACTGATCGCACGATAACGACAAACAAACCGGATATAGTTATCCGGGATTTGGCGAAAAAATCGTGTTTACTTATCGATGTTGCTGTACCTTGCGATCAAAACGTCGTTACCAAGGAGGCAGAGAAACGTCTTAAATACAAGAGTTTGGAAATCGAGATCAGCCGAATGTGGGGCGTAAAAGCACAGGTCGTCCCGATAGTTATCGGAGCTCTGGGATTTGTTCCGCAAAATTTGAGTAAAAACTTGTCTAAACTCCCAGGTAATTCAAAGGACTGGGAAGTGCAAGAAATTGCTTTATTTGGAACAGCCCACATTTTGCGTAAAGTATTGTAGAGGCACTGATATTCACCGAATCTGCTCCTTAGGTAGCTGGTTGCAACCTGGAGTAGATTTTATATTCAGCCGACTCATAAGATCTTTAGTCGTGATGTAATGGAATAATAATAATAATAATAATAATAATAATAATCTTCATCTGTTCCGTCTTCGCAACATGTCTCTCTGTCTCGTCACGTCGCTCTCAGTCAATGCCTCTTATCCTTTCCGTCAGGGGCTCGTTAGCAACCGGGTTTCCCAGATGGTCAACGGTCCAGGAATCCAAGGCGACTGATTGGCTGGTTGATCGCTAGTGATTCCGGGAGCGTCAACGGCTAAGGTCATTAGTCCCGCAAGTACAGTTCATGTTTTTGTCGGTTATCTTGCCCGGCTGGATGGCGAGATCCGCCGTCGATCCACACCGCCCCTGCCGGGATAAGCTCTAAGCTCCCGAACGGTCTCCCAGCATGTGTGGTAGTATAGTGCACGTAAGTGTGTAAGGGTGCGGATATGACAAAGGAATGGGAAGGATTCATGGCCCGTTTGGTAAGGTACTGCTCCGGCATTCGCCTAGTGTTGATCGGAAAAATCACGGAAAACTAGATTAGAGCAGCCGACCGCTAGAATTCTCCTCCAGACTGCGACAGAACTCGGCCTAGCTATGTCGAAAATCGTCGTCGTGCCACCGCCGGGACTCGAGACCTAGGATCTCTCGGTCACAGACAGTGCACTGACATCGGCTGATGCTCCGAGCCATCTGTCCCGGTACTCTCTGAATCTGAATCAGTGAAATTGTCACTGATTCAATCAGTGAGAGCCGAAGTCACTGATATCTTCAGTCGAAATGTGTAGTTTCGCTGACAATCAGCGAACATGCGAACCTTTTCATAATGACCGCCAGCATTTCACTGGCCGTCAGTGGTAAAAGTGCCGCGTCACCGTGATCGTTCAGTCGTCACGTGCAATTACTGTCACAGATTTCACTGATTCAAACAGTGAAGTTTAACTGATTCAAAAAGTGGATTTTCACTGATTTGTTCAGCTCAATTCACTGATTGTCAGTGGTAGGGTTATAACTGACACCATCAGTGAATAGTCACTGCCAATCAGTAGTTTTGCACTGATTCAGAGAGTAGGGATTTGTGGTAACTCGAGTTGCTTAACTTCCGTGACTTCATGGTGTGTAGTTACGCAATTCGGCCAACGACGCCGGCAATTTCTTCACGCACTGGAAAACACTTCGCTTTTCTGGCAATGTTCTGGTTGTTAATCTTCTAGTTACTCGCGTAATAGCTGCATCCAACTCCTTTCAATTGACCTCAAGGTTGGCATTCTATTGGTTTCCTTCAGTCGCAATCTGTGTTTCTGGTTCAGTAATGCTCCTCCGCCCTTGAAGCAGAGCCATGCTATCAGGTATGAAGCGATTCCTCTTCCTTGTTGAAAGCTGCCAATTACATAAAAACTCGACCATTCAAATCAGAGTTATTTCCGAGGGCATGAGGAAAAATTAGAAGTAATCAACTTCTACTTAACAGAGAAATTAGTGGAGTTACCAAAGCACACACTTTCTCTCATTGTAAATGCTACGCAATATTATACTACATAAATCAGCAAATTTTTTCTCTCTTCAAGACACGAACTCAGATCTTCAGGCTTCAACTAGCCGGCATACATATTACTACGCCACACAAGCGCCGTATGGATCGAACCACGGGCAGAGGCATAAAAAATGAACGATTGATGTAACAAAACCTTCAACAATCAAAATATCCGTTAGAAATTTGCAAAGCCTCAGTCCGTTCTGATCGATCACAGAATACCGATTTTGGAGAATATCGGCTAGTTGGTTTAGGCGCTACAGTTGTCCACAGCTGTTAGGTCGATTGATTGATTGTGATTCCGGGCACGACAACGGCTAAGGGTATTAGTCCCGTGAGTGTAGTACATGTTTTTGCACGCGAGCTAGCGGCGATCTTCACCCCCCGGATGGTGAAATCCGGCGCCGACTAGCGGGGTTTTCGCCAACCAGGTACCTCCCACCAGACGGGCGTTGCTCCAGCCGGGCAAGGTCTAAGCTCCCGACCGTTCCCCCGGAATGTGTGATAGTGTAGTGCGTGCATGTAAAACGAGTAGGATACGATATTGAATGAAGAGAAAATATCGCGCGCGGTCCGTCGCCCGTTTGGTAAGGTACTGCCCCGGCATTCGGCTGATTTTGATCAGAGAAACCACGAAAAGCTACCGATCAAAGCAGCCGGCCGTTGGTATTCTCCTAAAGACAGTGACGGAACTCGGCCTAGCTATCTGTTAGTGTCGAAAAGATTTCCATGATGAGGACACGAACCTAGGATCTCCGGGTTGCATGTTTTGAATTTGCACTAGTCTTGTGCATGGGACTTATTTTAGAGCTGCCTGATTGGACATTGAGGCGGCGCACGAAACGCAAGCGACACATTTCTCTGAGACACATACTCTTTGAAGAGACGGACAGACAGCTTGTGCATTCGAAAAAAGCAGTGGCAGGGCGCTTGTGAGAATATTAGTGAGGTTAGAATATTAGTCATGATAATTATTCCAGTTCCAGCAATAGGGAGTAAAAAATTGAGAAAATGTTAAAAAAAAGTCCATTGGGCTACAAAAGATCGCAAATGGAAAGAGAATGCTTAAACGGAAAGTTAGTCCAGACTAGAGATCAGAAAACGAAACAGGAGAGAGAGAGAGAGAGAGAGAGAGAGAGAGAGTCTTGTCCACTTCTATAGCACCACTAGCTTTTTCTAAATTTAACAACAGGAGTTATCCACTTTTTCGTCACCAGAGCCCGGCAATAAGGTTTTATCGGGAGAAAATTCGGCGCTTTCTGGCCCACGATTACATAACTTTCTCTACTTACGAGGTATTCGTAAGGCGAGAAAGTACAAAGATGTCAAGGGGGAATGTTTTTACTTCCTCGTATACGTACGTATATACAGAGTAATATATGTAGTGAAGAGAACGTTACGTAATCCTGCGGAAAATTGATTTGTAGGTTTCAACGGAAATACACGTTTTTGGGTCTCCTGATAACGAAAAAGGGATTTCTTTTTCTTTTCAAAACTCCCGTCCGTTTGTCTGTCCATCTGGTGTATGTGAACACAAGCGCCTAAACTACTAGTACGATATTTTCCAAACTGAATCTTTCCTTCATGTCCATCTGGCATGAGTCGAAGATCCGCGATTTTCAAAAACTTTCATTAATTTCTGAGAGTACGTTACATGAAGGCCTTCGGACATTTTCAAAATTTTCTCAAAAATGGTTCTATTTTCTCTTTTATTGTTTTGTACGAATAGAGCGAAATGTATTTGTAAATATGGCACAGGTTCGATTTTCTCTGAATCTTTCGCAATTTTCAAAGAATAAGAATAATCAAAGTTTTCGGAATCTTCCTACAGAGAGAAAAAAAGGCGAGGAGAGAGAGGGGAAAGGAGAGGAAAAGAAAAGAAAAAGAGAGAGAGGAAAAGAAAAGAAAAGGAGAGAGAAGAGAGGAAAAGAAAAGAAAAGGAGAGAGAGAGAAGAGAGGAAAAGAAAAGAAAAGGAGAGAGAGAGAAGAGAGGAAAAGAAAAGAAAAGAAAAGGAGAGAGAGAGAGAAGAGAGGAAAAGAAAAGAAAAGAAAAGGAGAGAGAGAGAAGAGAGAAAAAGAAAAGGAGAGAGAGAGAAGAGAGAAAAAGAAAAGGAGAGAGAGAAGAGAGGAAAAGAAAAGAAAAGGAGAGAGAGAAGAGAGGAAAAGAAAAGGAGAGAGAGAGGAGAAGAAAAGAGAAAAATGAAATGAAATCAACGGCGCACCTTGGATGGCGGGCGGCAGGCGCTGGCGCAGGCGGTCGGAGGCCTGGGCGCCCAGCAGCACGCGGCAGCCCTCGCGCAGGAAGCGCGCGGCCATGACGGGCGCGTTGCCGCCCAGCGCCCACTGGCCCTCGCCCTCGCCCGCCGCCTGCGCGCGCTCCACCAGCTCGTAGAACAGGCTCGCGTTCTCCACGTACCGCCTGCGCAAACACACACATTCACACGCGCGGTTCGTCACTTGACATTAAATGACAACACATGACATGACATCAATAAATTACATAACGCAAATTTGTTAGAGCTATTAACATATCGTCCCCCTTATGCCAAAACCACGAATGTGCATTTTTTCGCGAGAAAGGCAATTAAAACTTTAAAGCCAATACAACTGCAAATTTAAAAAGTATGTAATTTTTAAATCTGTCGGTAAAATATGTAATTTTTGATTTAACTACGTAAATTTAAAATTCAAAAATATAAAATGTATATAAGTTCACATGGACTTCAAACTTTCAATTGCCTTCTTCTCAGAAATGCATATCTATAGTGTGATTTTTCTAACTCTGCCCCCCCCCCCCAAGCCTCTATGGAATATCACACTGCAGTTCGCCTCTATCTCTGTTGTGCCGCTAGTAGTCGCATGATCGCAAGCACTGCTTGATAAGGTCGCGATCATGCGATACCTGGCAGTAGGACTGAGAACGTCGCGAAATACTGTGACATGTTCCATCGTGAAGATGGGTCTTCAGAGGCAAAGTTAGAAAAATCGCAGTATAGTAATGTTATGAGTGTTATTACTACAGAGGCCGAAAGTTAAAAATCGAGGCAGAGCATAGCGGACCCGAGCCGAGATTTTGAATTCGGAAAATGCAGTAATTACTGCGTTAGTAAACAAATGAATTCTGTTACTGCAGCACGTTAGTACTATATTGGGGGGGGGGTGCGATATATCTATTTAAACAGTATTTGTATACCGTGGTTTGAGAAAAGATGGATGCAAATCATTTTCCTGAACCTAAAGATACCTAGAGAAACGACGTTCGGTGAGGAAGTTGGCGTATCGACTTCAAAGGCGACACCTTCAGATCGGCAGTAAACAAGATTACCGGAGAAGAGTTTCATTTGGTGGAATGCACTTGAGACTTTTACAATACCATAAAAACCAATTATGTAACAGTATAAACAAATTGCATTAATTTTATTTGTTACATATTAAAAATTATATGTCAAAATGTTGGAGATGATGGCTGCTCCTTACAATAAAATGGGCAAATTTGTACGAAGGATGGACGTGTGAGAGACATTTTCCTGCCGTACACACGCCGTTGTGGAAGACGCATGGACCCGAATCTATTGCCCTAATTTAATTGGATTCTACAATGAACTGTACATTAGTTATTATGAGTATTTTCTTCATAATGTAACAGATTCAATCCATATTACATTGAAGAAACACTATTTCCATTTATTGTAACAATTTCATAACTTTTTAAATTACAAATATTTTTTTAATTTAATTAATTTGTAGACATTTTAATACTTTGACAGCACAGCTTCTTCGCTTACTTGAAAAAAGTATGCCCAGGAATGGTTTTATATAACAGCCTGTACCGATTTAAACTTATTACAATAGATTCAAAAATTAGGTCGGTAAAGGCCAAACTTATTCTTATCATCATGAACAGAGATTTTACTTTCTTTTAAAGTATTTTGGGGATAACTTTACCATGGTCGGTCTAACAAACATTCTACCTTAAAATACTACGCCGAAGGAAATCTGGAAACTACTTAGGTCTACACCATGCGCGTAAGGGGTATATCCAACAATCCACGGTCTTTTACCCTTCGCGAGAAAAAACAACATTACGTGGATTTTTTTTATTTATAGTAAAAAATGTAAGCACTATGTTACGAATGAGGTAATACAACATTCGCACGTTTTCTTGCGCTCCAGAATGCCTGTCCTCACTCTTTTAC
Source organism: Acheta domesticus (assembly GCA_031308135.1). Taxonomy (NCBI): domain Eukaryota; kingdom Metazoa; phylum Arthropoda; class Insecta; order Orthoptera; family Gryllidae; genus Acheta; species Acheta domesticus. The sequence goes on along the minus strand of JAHLJT010005437.1, from coordinate 77,873,599 downwards.
AACAGAAATAGTTACGTTTTGGATAAACATGCTATCAGGGGTACATTGAAAACTAGAAACGTTCGCACCCGAACATTAGAAAACGCCACTTGAATCGGAAAACGAATTGCATTTTCATAGCTCACATAGAAACCACTACTTCACCAACAAGCAAACGGAGAGCTAACAAAACGTGCGCATTATTTATTTGTCAAAAAACAGTAAAAACTGTATATGACGTGTGGGGAAAGATTTATCTGCGCACATTTTCTTGAGGGCCACAATAAAAAAAATTAAAAGAAAAACAACGAAAAAATGGATTTAGAAAATAATTATTTTAGAAAAATAAAAATATTTGAAAAATGTTTGTTCCCGAGTTACAGAAAATCAATTTCAACGGTAAATGAACTACAATCAAAAGGAGTGCTGAACAAAACGTGCACACAGTGAAGCTACATTTACGTCCAGAAGCAAAACAAGGGGCCGTCTCAGCATTTGCTCAATGGATCAGGGAAACTGGACAAAAACCTGATCGAGATGGGGATTATGAAGCAACATTTACGTCTACAATCAAAACAAAGGGGCCATCTCATAATTTGGTCAATGTTGAAATGCCCCCTCCTCCTTGGTTTGCTCCTGCACCTTAACGTAGCTTCACTACGCACATATTGTGCTGAGATCCTCTTTTGCTAGTTGCGGGGATATATCCCAAAGCGAAACGCCGTTTAAAATTCTCAGAACCGGAGCTTGAACAAAGGCGGCCTGTGTTTGCCACGCGCGAAGCTTTGCTCTCCAGGCGCGCGACCTTTAAGGCCGCTGGGTGGGAACGGAATCGATTGTCTACCTGCTACGCACTGTTCTGTTTCCTTTTCAATCCAATTTAATATTATGTCTTATTTTACGTGGCGAGGCTTCGGCCGTCAGGCCTGCTCTTCCGCCTGACCACGCAAATTGCGCTACGCTCCTTTCAACATCTGGCGGAGAAAGAAGGTATTACTCGGGCGACGAAACAGGCGAATTATAATTTAGTTCAGAGGCTTCCTTTAGGCTTGAGAATAATTTTACACGCAATAAATCTACAACATGGGACAGCCGGTGTTACTTTCCCTCTGAAGGAAATCGTAGCTAAGCCCCTTAAACGTTTAAGGCTTCGATGGGATATGATCCTGTGAATTTGGGTAAACAGTCCAATGCGCTAAGCGCTACACCACCGAAACCGCCACTTCCGCACCTTACGTTTTACCACAAGCCTTGAATTGCGGTCAGCCGGGCTGGTAAATCTGAATGTGCTTTCGCGGGTGTTAAGTGTCCCCACAAAGTAGCTGTCACTACAGATCCCGAACAATCTCCATTTCCCAGAGCAGGCCTGCCCAACTGGGCCTACAAGTACCGGCAGCGTACAAGCGACTGACAGTTCTCTCGCCACGTGGAGTGGTACGTCATGTGAGCTGCTCTGAAGCAATCGGCTCGCGAAGATTTGCTTACGACGATTTGTTTACCGTCTCGCAGCCAGGGTTCAGCGTTGCAGTTCATCTGGCTCGTACGGAATAGTGATAAGGTTCGGCGGACAGAGCGGAGGAGATAAAGGTTACGGACATTATAACAAGACGTGTAATCGCATATCAGTAAGAGGTAGTGTTTTGAGATTTCATTTATCTGTCATGTAGATGGTGCCGTGTGCATAGTAATTGGCGGCAACAGCGCATCAAACTGTCGAGAATCGCTCATACTGTAGAAGAGGGCAGGCGTTCTCGGCGACCGGCGCCTGGGCTCCGAGATGAGAAAGGAAACCTGGCGGGGAGATGCCCTTGTTATACTGCGATTTTCCTAACTTCGTCCCTGACAGAAATCAGCTGTTTCGCTGCCATCCGATCGGGAGTTTATAATTCGCGACAGTGACGTCACTATGGGGACGTTCAAGCTCCCGATTGGATGAAACCGTCAACAGCTGATTCCTGTCAGGCACAAAGTTACGAAACTCGCAGTATACAGGAGGGTAAAAAGGCGCAGTCACAACTTCAGAACTGTTTGGCGTATGCTTCGTGCGTCGCGGACCCGCTGACAAGTTTCTAGTTAGAGGTACCAGCGAATTGGGCTCAAACACACGCGTTGTTATTTTGTGGTAATATTTATTAAATTATACAATTTTTAATATCAATTTAAGTTTTAACAAAAAACGTACAATTTCATATTGTAATAGTTGTTCGTAGAAAGAAAAGGGTCTAGCTAGCCTAAGACAATAAAAAGGCGAAATAATGTGAAATGTTCGAACAATGAGTCTGACCTAAAATAAATTTACAATTGGTTCCTACCACTCCACCATCAAATCGGGAGTTTTACCTTGGTTTTTAAATGAATTACGATTCATACTTTAAAAAATTAAAACCGTCCATTCTTTTTTTAAAAGCATTTTAAGCATAAATTTACACTAGTGGTGCTCCAAAATGACCAGACTTTCCCATATTAGTTTTCTATTTCCTTTGGTCTCGGTTAGCTATTCCGACTTGCCATACACTCTTGCTAGCTGCCAATTATCGCCGCCCAAATTACTTCTGTTTTAACATTTTCTTAATTTTTCGGTTTCTTAATAGTAGAACGGAAATATTTTAAAAATATTAATGAACAGTGAAACCTCGCCATAAATTGCAATTTTTTTGAAACATTTGAAGCCGTTTATAAGACAATGGCGTTTCAGCGCCATTGTAAATGCGAAATTTGAAGCTCTTTCTCACAGGAATCTTTTGGGTTTTCGAAAAAACTTTATTTGAAGTCATTTAAAGCACTTTAACTCACAAATACAGCAGTGTTTACAAATTGTGGGAAACGTGCATATTGACGGTGTGAGAGATCTTTAAATAAAATTACATTTGTGTAATTTTTAAAAAAACGAAAAAAATACCCCAAAATGAACTTTACGTCATATTAGAGTGCAATAAGCACTATCCGTTCGAAAAGTTTGAAGAAAAAATTTGGAGCCATTCATGAGAAAATGGAGTTGAAGAGTTTCTGAAAATGCTGAATTATGAGCTAGTTTTCACAGCAAACGTTTGTTTTCGAGAAACTTTACTTGACATTACTTAAAGCACATAAACTCAAATATAATAATGTGAACAAATTGTCGCTAATGTAAATATTAACTCCGTGAGAGAAGTCAAAACAAGTTCATTTTTGTAATTTTGAAAAAAACAACAACAAAAGAATAGAGCAACATGACGTTTATGTCATCTCGTAGAGTACATTTAGCATTATTCCTATCAAAAGTTTTTAAGAAAATATTTGGAGCCGTTTTTCAGAAACTTGTTTTTGTAATTTTTTTAAATTGCACATTTTGCACGGTACCTGTCGGAACTCCCACTGCCTGTAACAGGTTGGAGCCGAAATACATGTGTTATAGGCCCTTGATACCGAAAAATTAGATGGACGCACAAAACGTCCGTCCGTCTCCGTACACAGTATTATCCGTATAATGTATGTCTCCGCATCTCCCAATGGTGGCTCGTGCTTAGGTTGCACATCCTCAAGATAATCTTAATATACTTTTGATTGTTAGAAAAAATAGGGAGTTTGCGCACCATCGAACATTAAAGCACTATCGATCTTGCGCACGCGCAGTTCAAGTTTCGCATAACTTTAGTACATCTGCGCATGCGCAGAAGATCGATAGTACTGTCCGCTATGGCGTGCACAAACTCCCTACTATCTTTCCGATTTTAAAACATTCAATAATCGTCGCCATGTCGATGTATGAAATAATTTTGAAATCAAAGAGCACCCGTCGAATGCTGTCTCTGACGTCGCGTTGCAAGCCAAGCAACGCACCTATGTGTGACGTCATGCTCTTGTGGGTTTAACATTGCGAAGCACGAACCCCCCGGCTACACGCGAGTCCCTTTGTGAACAAGCGGTCTTTCCACGTTGGTTTTAATACCGCAACGATACTACAGAAAGCGTCAACAGCTGTCACCGTGGAAAGCTGGTAATTTTAGCCTGCTGCCCTGGCACTCCGGAAACACGACTTTCCTGTGTTGGTCTAACAAAACTAGCATATTGTTTTATTAATTTGCATTTTATCGACGGTAAGCAAGTTCAGTTGTGTTGACAGTATTGAGTCTTATTTATGCGTGGCGAATTCATTTTCACTTTCTTTAAGATTTGATTTAAAATGCGCATTTGATAAGTACAGTTACTTTTACGGAAAGAACTGTTGATCAGTCGTTGGTAGTTCCCTGTGATTGCAGTTCTTTTTCACGCAGACGTTTTGCTTCGTTACGCACAAGAGAGTGTACGTAAGAATTTAATTTTTTTAAATTAATTTAACTGTTGTTCTCTTCGTCGACGACACTCCTGCCGCCGGTGTCTGAAATTGAACTGTCAAATCTTTCGAAACACAGTAAGAATCTTTTCCGTTTTTGTGCATGAATGCTTTGCGATTTCCCCCCTTTGGTTAGTGACGATTAGAAGGGTTAAATATTTATTTTCCTGGCGCACTAGATATAAGATAAAATCATTTCGTCTCCTAGACGTCGACAATCGAACAGTCTTACCAATAAATACACAAATCCGAACATTATCTCTGACAATGAATTCAGTAGAAAATCTGAAAAGAAAATTCCTTTATGTTCATGCCCTCTTAAAGAAAAACTAGATAGGCCTAATAAGATATCTAGAAAGCCAACTCCATAGTCTTCAAAACTTTATTGAATATTTAAAATAATTTTTAAAACTAGTGGTGCTACAGAATGGCACAGACTTTCTCGTATTAGTGTTCTATTTCCTTTTATCTCGGCTAGCTATTCGGACTTGCCACATACACTTGCGAACTGCCGTCTATCGCTACTACATTTTTTTGACATTTTATTAATTTTTCGGTTTCCTAGTGGTAGAACGGAAATATTAATTTTAGAATATTAAAGAACACTAAAAACTTGGAACCGTTTTTAAGAAAATGGCGTTTAAGCGCTAATAAAATGCGAAATTTGAAGCTCTTTTTCACACACAATTTTTGGGTTTTCGAAAAACTTCCTTTGAAGTCATTTGAAACACTAACTCACAAATATAACAGTGTTTACAAATTGCTGGTAATGTGCATATTAAAGGTGTGAGAGATCTTTCAAAAAATGGCATTTGTATCATTTTTCATGAAACAAAAAAACCCAACCAAATTGAACTTAACGTCATATTAAAGAGTGTAATTAGCATTATCCGTTAGAAAAGTTTGAAGAAAAAAATGGAGCCATTTATTATAAAATGGCTTTTGGGCGTTTCTGAAAATGTGGAATTTCGGGCTAGTTTTCACAGAAAACGGTTGAGTTCTCGAGAAACTTTGTATGACATTATTCAAAGCACATGTACTCGTAAATATAATAATGTGAACAAATCTCCGCTAATGTAAATATTAACGACGTGAGATACAAGTAAAACAAAATTCATTTTTGAAAAAACCAAAGAATAGAACACTATGGCGTTTATGTTACCTCAGAGTACATTTAGTACTGTCCCTACCAAAAGTTGAAAGAAAAATTTTGAAGCAGTTTTCGAGATTTTTTTTAATTGCGCATATTGCACGCAATATAGCACGAAAACTACTAAAATTTTCAAAAAAATTTACATGACCTTAATGAAAGGACTCATTTTGGAGAACAAAATTTATTTGGAGGAAAAATATATCTTCAATTTTGTAGTTGTAGGAAGATGCCGAAAAAAATTCAAACTTTTGCAATTTTCGAAAATTCAGAGTTTAACGTGAAAATCGGACCTATGACGCCTTAATAAGTGTATTGTACTCTATTCTTACAGAAATTTAAAGAAAAAATTTGGAACAGTTTTTGAGAAAATTTTGAAATGACCGGGGGGCTTCATGTAAAGTACCAAATCCAAATCTTGAAGAATGTTTTTCAATATCGCGTCGACTTGAGTGGAGCCAGATCGACCGAGGAATATCCATTTTGGAAGAAATCGTACTTATGGTTTAGGCGCTAGAGTTGTTCACAGACCGACGGACGGACGTTTGGAAAAGAACCACTTTTTCGGTAACAGGGGACCCCAAAACGTATTTCCGTTAAAATCTCTAAATCGATTTTCCGCAGCATTACATAACTTTCCTTATGCTACGAATATTACTCCGTATATACGTACGTATATGGGGAAATAAAAATTGGAGATTTTTTTAGAACATTTTTAAAATGTCGTAAGAGCTTCATGTAAAGTACACAAAAACAAAAATTATCGTTTCAAATTCAAGGGGCCGCGACATGAATGACTGGAAATTATTCCTTTTGGTGAAAATGCAGTGTACAGGTTTAGGCGCTAGGTTTGTTCACGGACGGACGTTTTGGAAAGAAAAAAAAGCATGTGATTAGCGATTTGTCTTTGACTCATTTTAGAGCACCAGCATGTATGATACGGAATGACGAAAACCTGAAGTGAACAATAAAGAAAAAGATATAAACAATTTTATTTATTTATTTACGTCAAAAACAGTTAAAAACTGCGTATGACGAGCTATAGGGAGAAGTGAATTTTGTGCACGTTTTCGTAATTCTGTGGTCTCTATCCTAAACCATATTCTAGTCGAAGTTTGAATACAGAAAAGAGAGATTTTTTTCGAGTTTTGTTGACAAAAATATTCGCTCCTATATAATAAAATATATTTTCAAAGGTAAATTAGCTATAAATTCCTGCCCTGAACCCTCATGTTCTTCATGAAAGAATAATACTTTTTGCCGCGATAATATGAAAATCGATAATTTGAATAACTATATTTCCCACTGAAGTTCAGAAGACGTGCACAAATAATGAAGTTACATTTATGTCCAAAAGCAAAACAAGGGACCATATCAGCATTTGCTCAATTGATTGTAAGGACAGGGGGACTGAACATTGTATCGAAATACTCATGTAACATATTAAGGACTTTTTGCACGGCGAAGCAAACAGCAATCGACTTCAATGTCTATGTTCTACGCATATGCAAATGAACAAAAGTGATAAGAAACCAACTTCGCCCGCGCAGATCTACAGCGCTTGTAATGCTTCGTTGTGCACAAACTCCCTATTCCATTTTGTTTTACAGGAGTTTGATTCTCCCCGTGGGTAATCCCGAGGGTTAACATGACTCTTCTGACAACAACGCATGCGAATAACGCTGCCTCTAGACAGCGATTAAAACGTACGGCGGATTATCAGCAATCAGTTGGAACGCGGATATTCTATCACGAACTTCGTAACAACGTACTCTTTTATTTTGAAGTTTCCGATGGGTTAACCGCGTCCCAGCACATCGAAAGTCAATTCGCCCTACGTTAATTGGAGCATATTTGCCCTTCCTAACGGTTTCCCCGAGGATTTAGAGTAATTGCCATGAGCAGTGCCATCGACAGGGCACATTCCCAGCCATTACTTCTAATTCGTAGTTCTAAGACATCAATAAATATAAATTTAAGATTAATAAAACGTCACTAGATTCAAAAACACACGAAAAAATCTATCAGGTTTTATTAAGTATAAACATGTACTGCGAAACGAAACTTTTTCGGTATTCCGTCAAATTTCCTTGCTTTCCCCCGACTTTTGTTAAAATATTCCCTAACAATCCCAGTATTCCAAGTGTGCACAAACTGTCAACTGGTTCTTTACCACACATTTTTACCAAAAACGTTTAAAAAACTGTGCTTTATTACTGATTTGTAACAGATGCGTTCAAATCCAACGAAGACATAACGGAGCTGCGGGTTGGAATTCCGCCTAAGCATGGATGTTTACTTTTATGTGACAGAGGCAGTGGCAAAGCGACAGTTGGTACCCCCCTATAAATGAAATATAAAATATCTATTACCGAATAGTTTATACATCATTTAATAAAAATACAAGTATATTTGCACACTTATAATATATTAAAAAAACTGTATGTAATTCAGAATTGAATTATAATTTTTAAAGAAATAATTTAAAACGAACTAAATTAACAAATGCTGTTTTTTTATAAAACACTTTTAGTCATTTAAGGGCGGCAAACTTATGTATATTTTTCAAATAAATCATTAAAATTCTGTAACTCCAACTATAAAATTTTCAAATTGTTGTCACCCGGGGCGGACCGCTCCCCCCCCCTAAATTCGCCACTGCATGGAGGGAGTTTAACCCAAACGCCATGTATCACCTTCAATACCCCACTCCTTCCCAGCCCAGCACGTTGTGTATGAATGCGACTGCTCGCGTGCCAGAGGGAGAAATCTCTATAATGGGCTTAAGGGCATGAATGTGAGGGACACTGCCTGCCACCAAAGCTCCCTATAAAAGGGTTCAAATGCCGCCATGGGCTTATGAGTCACAAGCGGCAGGAACGGAATACTCGGCCGCAATGGGCTTACGAGTCACAGAGAGGCTAGGCCTGTGTCACACGAGCGTTGCGTTGACGTACGTCGTGGATTAACACACTGCATCTTAAGCCAAAGCGTTTAGCAAATGATACAGTTTTTCTACGACGCGCGTCAACGCAACGCTCGTGTGCAGGGGCCCCAAGGGAGTGGAGGTCAGCTAAAGGAACTCTCAGGCGGAAAAAGACAGTGATATGAACGGAGGACAGGGAGCGTCGGCGGATATCCGGAAGATTGAGTCCATGTAAAACGCCCGTAACGAGGAAATATTACAAAATTCGTAATAAGCGATAAGGAACAGGAATTGCGTCAACGCACGCCATGACACTGCTTCAGCTATCCGCAAGAAATTTTTTAGACGATTGTTTAACCATAGCCCGCTAGTAGGTATACTAGCGGGCTAGGGCTTAACAGAGCAGTTATCGAAAGAACACTGTGGGGGGGGGGGATCCTATAATTTATCACCACCACTTCCAAAACTTATTTCGGGCAAGGCTGGAAGCGGATATTTTTACGAAACTGAACTAGCTTGATAGTGGTGTAGTTCGGAGAGGGAGGGCGGTCCAATCTTTGTGACAATAATATTGTAGGCAAGACACTAATGAAACTTAGTATGTGTCTGTGTGTAGGTGGGGGGCAAGTCTTGTTGACTGTCTTACTTCTGTGGAAAGGTAAGTTCAGTGATTATAGAGTTCAAGGAGGAAGAGAAATTCACCCACATTAAAAAAAAAGCAACAAAATATCATGTGAGGCACATGTAAATATGGGGTTTTTAAAACTATTAAATGAGGAAGAGAAATAAGTTTTGTTAACTGCCATCCTATTACATCAAGGATATTGGAAACTTAATTCTAGAACCATTCTAAATCTTTTCACGAGAACTTTAGTATTTGCTATTGACGATTAGTGGCATTTAGAAGTTTGTGATAGACTTGATTGCAATAGGAAAGATTTTCTTCTAACATTTAAACTCAAAGTTATCACTGGACCACCTAGAACAAGAATGCCTCCTTACAATTAACATTTTTTAATCTTATATTCATTAGGAAACAGGCTAATTTGAATGTAATTCAAGGAAACAATGTTCAACAAATAAGCAGATTTTCATTTGGTATTCAGCTGAAAACAAATAGTTTGGTAATTCTTGACCCTACCTGTAGCTGAACTTCAAGCAAAAATCTAATATTTATTAAATTTAAGGAGAGAAATATAGACAATATAATTATGTAAGGATTATGACATGGAATTACAAGTTAAAAATAAAATTTATACTATATATTTCAACTATTTCATATACATTTGATACATCGTGTTTAAAACCCCATTGCACACTTGACATTTGTGTTTCAACCATCAAAGCTGTTCTTTATAAACCAATTCAGCTTATAAGAAGCTTGATACATTTTGTTTTAAATAATTTTACTGTACTGGTTCAAATGAACTTTTCTAGGTAATTATAATTATTAGTGAACTACTTAAAACCATAAAGGTTCTGTTGTTGTCATCCATAAATAGAGTATAGTATTCAAAGATTTTTTTATCACTAATTTATAGGCTACATAAATGAAGATAAAATACCATGTTTTCAACCAGGAAGTATTCATTATGTGCACTACAACATTTCAATAGAGATATTATATAAGGTATGGGTCTGCGGCTTTTGGAACTGGACTTTCTATTGACGCAAGTGCCCGTTTAAATAAGGAAGCTTCGTTTCCGGTCAATAGTCATTACACAAGGTCACGAGAATTCACTGTTCAAGAAACGTAAATTAATAAAACCCGCATCGCTGCGCTGGAAACTGACGCGTATCGTTCTACATCGGTTTACAACAATAATTTGTTCTGGTCGAGTTGACACTTGCTGAGCGTTTAATGGGAACAATTAACAGCCTTGAATTAACTGTACATGCGGAACAAACATTTTCAAGGCCGGAACACGTCTATTCAATACGTCAAATTAGATAAGATATTTTAATTTAATTATTTAATTACTTACTCGGCAGCCGCTCCATGCCTAAAAAAATAGGCATATGTCTTCAAAAGCTCGTCGTATGTCTTAATGTGGCTGAAATGCTCGGGATTCCGAGCCGCATCCTGAAATTCCAGCAAGTCTTCGGCGTTGACAAATAAGTCATGACACCCACCATAGCCTACTGCCACGCGACGTGGCGCATCTATGGAGTGTTTCTGCTCGACTTCCACTAATCCTTGTAGCACAGACGTCAGTCTATCTTTCAGCACTTCGTCCAGATGCTTTCTTACATACAGAGCAATTAGAATCGCGCATAAAGAAGCAAAGGCCCCAGCCTTCAACGCAACCGCTGCCATTTTTACCCGACCCGCCCGAGAGCTGCGCTCGTATCGTTTTGAAACATCACTTGTTCGCCGACTCCACCGGTCCCGTGAGTCCGATACACATTTGTTTCTTCCCAGTGCTGCTCTCTGCTGTCCTCAGAATGAAACGAACCAATATGACAAACGAGAATAAAGAACCGTTTGGCGCATCAAGCGGGCTTTTCAAAACCTACGGTAACAAAAGTTTATAATTACATGAAAATCGAAATTAATCTTAAACAAAATTCATAATAGATCTTTGAGATGTGGACATTAAATCTAGAAAAAATGCAAATTCAAACTTCCAAAACAAGTGGTTCTTGTTTATCGAAGAGAACTTTCACTTTTGAAGCGTTTTGAAATTGCATTGTTCTGTATATTTGATTCTGGAAGAAATTAAATTGTGCCACAAATTCCTCTTTGGAAGTGTGCCAAACATAACATCAAGTCAACTGTTAAGTATCAAAAGTGAAAAATCACTACTTGTCACGAATCTCAATTAATTCCTTCAAACAAATCAATAAAATCAGTTTTAAACATCATTTTCAATAGCTTACATATGGGATTTAGGGCTTTTTAAAATTGTAATAAATTAGCTTAAGCCATTGCTGCTTATTGCTTTTGAAGAACTATGATTACAATAACGAATGTCTTTGAAGCAGCTGTGATAATGAGGAACTGAGTTTTTCACATTCAGTACTTTATAGTTGACACAACATAACATAAAACAATGTCAGTGACAAGTTGTAAATACTTAATTGTATTTGCAATCAACTAATAAATACTTAATATATTCCTTCAGCATGTCCATGTTACTTTCTATCGAATTATCAGTAAAAAATAGATGCAAAAATCCAGAGGGATAGATGTCTGATTCCTTGGATTGTAATCTTAATTTAAGTTAGATGATAATTCTGGTATTCTAAAAACCCGGTCTCTGCATCCTCTACAAATCTTCAGAGTTCTTGTTCTGTGTTGTACTGTTAACACTTTTAATGTTATCTTCCAAATTATAATCAGGATCACTGAATAAAATATCATCAGTTATCATTCTAATCTATCAACACATTTTCAATCTCATCATCCTGCAGGTTGCACATTTAACACTTCACTTACACAGAGGCGTAGCCTTAGTTGGTGTCACCCGGGGAAAACTAATGGTATCCCCCCCCTCCCCATAAATTAAATATAAAAATATCTATTTCTGAACAGTTTGTACATTTTTTTAATTAAAATACAAGTGTGTTTGCACATGACATTCATTGATAATATATTAAAACTACATGAAATTCACAATAATTTTTAAATAAATAATCTAAAACTATTTATAAAAGCACTTCTTGAGATTTAAGGGAGGCAAAATTATCTACGATTTCATCAAAATCTATAATTTGTAAATAAATCATTCAAATTATATAATTCCAACTGTAACATTTTCTATTTGGTGTCACCCTTAAAATGGTGCCACCTGAGGTGGACCGCCCTCGCTGCCCCTCCCTAGCTACGCCACTGCACTTACAAAAACTTAAAATCATTCCAACTGCTTTGCTCATCTAAATAAAAAAAGTGACTGGTTTGAACGAAAGCAGGTTTATAACTCGGGTACAAATATCTCGAGTGTGATAGGTTTTCTACACTAGCTAGAAACCTGTCTTGAATTGCTTTCCAGATGAGAATTTTAACGTTCAACTGCTCTTATTGATAGTTTTCAATGATTTCTCCAATCAATTGTAGGTGGATGCTGCCAGAGCAGAACCTTAACAAACAAGCTATAGGCCACACACAATCTTTCCTTCATAGACCTCCCTTCCCCACCTTACACTTACAAGCACTCAGCTACCACACACGTCAGGAGCTTAAGAAGCTGTCCTGGAAGGGGCAATGCCTTACTGGCAGACACACTTGAAAAGGGGAAACCCCACCATTTAACATATAGGTCTGCACCGGATCTCACACACTAGTAGGGGAGGTATATATAAAACGCAATACACTTACCAGACTAATGATCACAGCAGTCGATGTACTCAAAAATACAAAATAATCAATCAATTAGATAGCAATGAATATCTTTTATATGAAGACCTCAGGGCAACAACAAGCTATGTAAGCTCATGGCAAGTAAAAGTTTAGACATTGCAGTCTACGTATAGGGATAAAGAACATTCATTTATGAATTACACTGCCATTTTGAGGCGAAGCTTTAAAATAAAAACCCAACATTTAGATACACATATGGGGTGTCAAAATTCACTAATATCTCAATTTCATCAGAAAAGTCGCATAGCATATTACTGCCCCAAGGTCTTTATATTTACTTCAAGATATTGTTGTGTCAATTTATCTTATCAAATAGTACATTCCAAGAATCATCATCTTAAATGCCCTACAAGTTGAGGGGAAAATTTTATTCATTATCCAGAAGATGCCTTTTGAGTTCATTGACAAAATCCAATGTGAAGAACAGAAGTATTAATTTCATCATCCTACAGATGATTTTGAATTGTAGGATAAAATGATAATAAATACATTTCATTAGTCCAATTTCATAAATTTCATTGAGCTACAACTTCCTTGTTTATTACGTAGCATACTAAACTGAACTCAATTTTAGAACTGAATTCACTTGGCACTGGCTAAGGTGGCTTAGGGCATCAATTGATCTTACTGCAGTGACAGTGACCAAGAAAAACCAGGGTTTGAGCTCCAGCAGTGGTAGAATTTTCAACACGAGGAGCTAGATAGGTCTAATTCAGCCACAGTCTGGAGGAGAATTCTAGCAGCCAGCTGCTCTGACAGGTAGATTTCCATGGTTTCTCCAATCAACACCAGATGAATGCCAGGGCAGTAACCTAGCAAACAAATCATGGATCACGCATGATCCTTCCTTCCTCTTCCTTGTCCTATTCACACCCCTTACTTGTACACACTTACATGCACTACACTACGCCAAATCTCGGGAGCTTAGAGCTTGTCCCGGGTGGGGTGGTGCCCTGCAGTTGGGAGATACCTGGACTAGGAAAACTTTGCAAGCTAACTTGTGGGTGAGCATTGGTTCTTGCCATCCAGAGGGGGAAGAACACCATCACCTCTCATGATAAAAGCATGCACTTCACTACTAATGACATAACTTTTGACATACCCAGAAACAAAATAATCAAACAAGTGTGTGTCCTGCAACAGAATAAACTAAGATAGACATAGCAATAAATGTAGAAGGAGATTGGTGTACTTGTGAATGCACATATTGATAATCCTTTGCAAGGGGAATTCCACACCCAAGTTTTTCTCGACAAATTTCTATTTAAAGGAAAAAATTCAAGTTGTTGGTTTTCAGATCTTTCACTGCTCAATATTCTCACACAGTTCAATCACACTGTTAACCAGTGTTAGCACAAACCTAAATAAGCAACAGGAATCACATATAAAGAAGAAATGTGCTCAAGAACAACTGTTCTCTGATTTGAGTGAGAAACTCTTTCACCTCCTAAGAAAGTCCTTCAAATGTTGGGGGCAGGTAAGTGCCCTCATTTTGATTTTTCTGGTTACATGTTCTTGCAACACATCTCTGTTTAATTCTGTTGCAAACCTAAACTCATGTTGTCCTTGCTTTCCTAGTTATTGTTTTTGGTTATCCTGAGAAAAGCCCTCTCAGATATCTTCTGTCCTTGCTCACTAAAAAGAGATGCATAATATTGCTCTTTAAGGAACAGGTAAGAATGGCTGAGTAAGTACACAGTACTATCCACTGCGTAAAAATAGTCAAATGGCACAACAATGATTTAGAAAAATATGTCATAAATGTTATATGTACTACATATAGCAAAAATGCAGCAATTAAAAGAATATCTATGAATGTCTAAAAACTTTTATTATTAAAAATAAACAATATCATCTTATCTCAGATTTATTACATCTGAATATTATTGTAAGTGTGATTGTCCTTATGAAACTAGAAGGGAGTTCTGAATATGGAAGTATGTTGGTGAATATACTTTCCATCAAGTCCGTATTATTCTAGGATCAATATTTCAAATTCAACATTTTGCGTAAGAATTTGTTTCAGAGGAATACCTTAATCATTGAGAAATCAAAGTAATTAAATTTAACCACCTGAAACTTAAAAGAATATCAATACTTTGACGAAAATAAAAATACGCTGCAAGTAGAACAAACATAAATCAGTCTGAGGGTAAGTAATATTTATAATATTTATGACGAACTTTGATCACCAAAAGCAAGCAAACAATGTCCTTATTATGTTTTCCACTGTTTCACTTTTCACACTTCTGAACCAGCAATAGCAGTCCCTGAATTAAGAAATTGGAGCAAAATAAACGTTGCTCAATCTCTTGTGAGAAGCAGCAAATTAACTGACAAACCTTGAACAAACAAACAAAATCTTTCATAGGTTCAAAATTTACAGAAAACATATTTACTCACAATAATTTCAATTAAGTAAATAATATGTGTGATACTCATAAGAACATTTTATTCTAAAAGACCTCCATTATTTACCACTCAACTCTTTGCCTTCTTAATTCTTTGACTCTTGCATTCTTTTTTAGCTCTCTATTTATATTCCATTGATGCACCGCCATGGCATTGCAAGGTATTTTGGGAAATAAAAGAAAAGGAGCTGAGTGGTCGAGAAACAATGAAAACAGAAGCTTCTCATCTTCACATTTCTAACCGGTTAATAATCTAATAATCTGTCTAACAAACAGAAGTGACAATGGTAAACATGATGGACCTTGGCATTGTTCACATTGAATATCCTTTGTTGGTTCGGATCTTTTGTACCTAACAAATTCTAGAGAAGCTGGGAATCATACTAGGGATTCCTACTTGCCTTACTGACACTGAAATGCCAGAACTATGCTGTAAACTTGCTGTACACAATGTCCATTAAGTTTACATAAACACACCTTTAGAAAACTATTTGCCTAATAAACTGTCTACACAACAATGATAATGACTTAGGAGCTCAGAAAAGAACCAAAACTATATACTGAACAACGGAGTGGAGGACAATTTTTCCATGTCAAGCCCTGCTAGACATAATTGTGTAAAGAATTAACACAACATGTTTCAATTGACACTTGTACAAACACTTCCTTCACAATATCATGTTCAATTTAACTTCTATATGTTTCTGGTTGAATGGAAACATGATAAGTCAATCATTTGTTCAAGTGTTGTTGGCTTAACTTTGGGCAAAATCATGAAGTTTCCATGACACTGAGCTACTTCCAAATTCAAGTTTCAGCATTCTAGATATAATTCAAAAAGAAATATTCAAAGACAGTGGACTACTTGAAGGGGTTGGTGCACCAATATTTATGAAACATGTTGTGAAATGAGCGTAAGAATTCTTTCATTTTTGGTGAAATGTACCAGAACAGCATTTTGGTATCTCCTGTTTAAATAATGGCTTAAATACCAAATTCAAAAATTCATCTGAATTCAGTTCCCTGACTATAAAAACCCTTCTAAAATTACCGAGTGTAGTTTCAATTTTAAAGAGCATAAATTCAACATTTACAATTTACAAGTTGCAATATTCAGCTTGTATACATTTAACATGTTCATGTTACAGTTCAGGCTTAATTCATTTTATTTTACTTTACTAAAAGGCATCAATTTTGCTAAAATTTCTTGTAGTAATAACTTACATAATTATTTATCCAGAATGGCAACAATGTCTAGATCATCATTAATGATTTTTTGTTCATTACTCCAATGATGTAATTCACCATTAGATTCAAAAATACTTTTTTCAACTGAACCACTATGAAACAAGTACAAGTCAGTCTGTTCATTCCTTCCTAAGACACATGTTCAATATCGAGAACATAAGCTCAGAGATCGTCCATAAATTACATAACGCTAAAGGGAGGGGAAGGGTGTTTGAAGGTTACATCAGGGCAGGGGGTATTGGTTTAGTGTTACAAAGTAACAACGTTATTTATTAACAAAGTAACAATGGTATTTATTTATTTTTTAAATTTTTCAACATTTTCTGAAATAATTCCATTTTTTTACACTCAAACATTAAAATATTAACTAATTAATTTGTTTTTAAAAACATGATAAATTGTTATGTTTCATTTATAGTTTCAAAAAATGGAAATGCTTTTTTTAAAAAAAAGTTACTGAATCTTTAAAATTACAAAGAAAATATTAAAAAATGACATGTAGTATATTCTAAAATCCAATGAAATTGGCACAGTAGACTTTTACCTATCGATCATTCATGATGGCATGTGCACAGCTTGAGAAATTTTCTTGCCTACACATCCTTCCTTTACTCAAAACTTGCCCCAAATCTTATTGTTAAGTGCACTCAGCATCACCAACTAAATTTGACTTTAATCATCATAAATTTTAATATTCAACACAAATAAATTAATACCAATTGTTTTTACTGTGCTATAATTTATTTACACTTCGTGCATTTTCAAGGGGAGGGTTGCAAGCATTATGTAATTAGCATGTGTTATGGATGCTTTACAGGGGGAAGAGGGGGTATTCAAAATACTCCAAATTTGCATTACATAATTTATGGATGGACATTACCAACACCAATTCCCTTCTTGAAAAACATTATTCACATCATTAAAACTAATAAAGGAGATTGCTTAAATTATTCAATTTTAAAGTTCAGACAAATCTATGGGAAGAAAGGAGAAGAAACCCTTGGAGAAAAATTTCATATCTGTTTACTTATAACTCCACCCACTTCCCATACCATTATATTCATAATGCTGAACTGTTATAATCATATAATGCAACTGAAAAGAGGAATGGAATGCCATACTCCTCTGTACTCTTTGTTCTCAATAGCTGTTGGCCAATTAGGATGGTGGAAGGACTGAGGCAAGGGAAGGGAACAGGGTGAGTTGGACGAGGGTGGGAAAAATAGGATGTATTAATAACAGTTGAAGGAGTAATGGCAAGAGACAGAATGTGAGTAAGCATCTTATTAAAAGAAAACATTTTTCTTATTTTTATGAGTTTTTTCAAATATTCTCTAAGAATGTAATATTATAAAAAGAATTGAAACACTGTATAGAGCAGAAAACACAAATGTGACCTAGTTCATTATAAAACGCAGATCTTGCCTTGGTTTGCAACCACATCTTGTCTGCTTTGTATCAGGCCTAATGTCATTAATAAATATTATGAAAATTCTCTTTGGATGCTGTTGTTGTATGACAAGTCATCAAGTGTCTGAACAAGCTTCAAACACTGGCCCTGAATAACCTTTAACATCATATTTAATGGGAAGCAACAAGGAGTTTGCTTTGTAATTTTAAAAGTAAGAATTTAAATATATCCCACTAAATAACATTGCTTTGCCAATGTGAAAATTATCCTTCTGAGTTAGGATCACTTGGATAAAATACCACTGACACTCACCGTTGCATGAGAAATTCAAATTTGCATTCTTTTGGACAGAAACTCTCAAGGACCTCAGTTTGAGGTAGATCATTTGGATCTAGGCGAGTCTAAGATCACACACTACTCATTCTGGACTTCCACATTTGTGTTTGATTCATGGCTGGCTGTTGCAATTGTTGGGCGAAATCCCAGCCAAGTAGCCAGTTCAGGATACTGAAACAAGTAATAAAATATAGGTTTTAAAGCTAACAAATTGTTAAAGAACACTTTAAGAATGTTATTTTTTCTCTTTTATGTGGGAGTTTGTGTGGATGACACATTCAAAATCACTAATACTTCCTTGCTCTCAAATATTAGTCATATGAACATAAGATTTTTGAGAATGATTATATTTATAAAATTCTCTTTTATCTCATTAGCACAGGTAGCGCATGTATTGTGCTAAATAATACTATTAGTGCTCTGGAATTTCTCAGAAAATATTTTCTAAGACTATTTTTCATGAGTGAAATATCATAAATAGAACAAGGCAAGAAGAAGGAGAAGATGAGGAAGAAGGCAAAGAAGAAGAGGAAGGAAAAAAAAGAAGAAGAAAGAGAAGAATTCATTTGTGAAATTATCTTCATAAATAGTCTCCAAATTACATAATACTCCTTTGCAAATATGTCAACTGTAATAATTCTGCGGGTAAATTCACAGGGTAAAAAAGTTGCCATGTCGTTGGATAAACTTAACTACTTAAGAACTTTTACTCTGTGACAACACAATTATCACTTTGGAAGTGATAATTAAAAAGAAATACTTTTTGCAAGGAAAATTTATCTCCAATTGGCTTGTATGATACAATTTCTTCAATATCTAAAATTTTGTGAGCAGTAATAATTAAAAAGTAGTGCTTCAAATTCAGCAAAATTACACATATCTTCAAACTTTCATATTTGATTCATTATTTCATGAAATATTTCAAACTTAATTCAAGTCAGTGTCATATTTTTTTAACTTTTTACATAAATATCTTAACATTCACATCAATAAAAATATATTTAATTTGAGTTTAAAACATGTTTCTTGATTGAATGCTCTCTCCCTCGCTCTATATTCTCTCTCTCGCTCTAATGACTAACATACCATGTGCTGAATGTCTCCTGAGAAGAATCTGTTGGTGATTGTGGTGGTGGTGGTGGTGGTGGCTGTGGTGGTGGTAGTAGTAATGGTGGTGGAGTTGGTGGTGCAGACCTCTGCATTACTGTCTGCTGAAGGGATGTTTTCAGTGACTTCACCAGAATCACCCTGCTCGGCTGCAGCATCATTGTCAGACTTTGAGGTATTGGACTCCTGTGTCTTGAAAGAGAGATCTCCGGATATGGCTTCCAGGGCCAAGTTCCGTGTGAAAAGCAGACGACCACGGCACACTGGGCAAGTTACGATGCGCTGCTGACAGCGGCCACAAATGTTGTGTCCATTCACAC
Organism: Acheta domesticus; assembly: GCA_031308135.1. Classification (NCBI taxonomy): domain Eukaryota; kingdom Metazoa; phylum Arthropoda; class Insecta; order Orthoptera; family Gryllidae; genus Acheta; species Acheta domesticus. The sequence goes on along the minus strand of JAHLJT010005437.1, from coordinate 77,854,039 downwards.
ACAGCCAGATGGGCGAGCGCTGTCAAGAGAAGGTTAATAATTGATGAAAGAGCAACAAAAAGGATAATTCTGACTTCTCATTTCTTTCCTTGATCAAGGGCTTAACCCATTTGAAACTAATGCTACAAACAAAATTCCCAAGGGTCACCAAAATATTAAACTCTAGATCTTTATGTCTGCATCTGTAGATCTTTAATTAGAAATGATAGCCATTTCTCAAAGAAAGTAAATCAAATATCTGCATGTAACCTCCAATAACTGAAGCTGAATAGCATTTGTCTTTTCATTGCTGCAAGTGATCTTCATTGTTTTATTAATATAATGTATCATCACCATGGTTTAGGTAAAGAGTCAGTTTTTAAGCAGTCAGATATGTACTATTAACAACTAATCCCTACTTTTTGCTCTCACTCTGATCAGTGCCATTAAAATGAATTTAGTTTATTTAGTATGAGAGATTAACTTTTATTACTCAGGATGTCATGACTCAAAGCTATACATTTTATTTCTATTTTGTTCTCCAAGTTACTTTTATGAAATTTTGAAACTATGTCAATAAATAGGAAAAAAAATTTCATTGAAAAGATTCACTTCGAGAATTGCAATGGGAATGTTTAGGTAATCTTGAAGTATTAATTTTTTGTAAGATATGTTATTTAAAAATTTCATTATAACATTATTATTAGGCTTCATTACAATTTTTCTTTGAGCCCTGGTTGGGTCTAAATGTTAAAATTTCAGAAAAGACAATAGTACGCATGAAAAGGCAAGGTCCAATCTCTGTTTTCTGAGAAATGTCAATTGCAATTCTGATTTGCTTTTCCAAATAGAAAAGGAAATAATGATTTATTCTCAATATCTAGTAATCATTTACGGCGCAAAATGGTGATAATAATAAATGGTAAACACCACAAAATTTAGTTTTAAAACATCAAGATACATTCACACATTATGCAAAATTAATTTTATAAATATATAAATATAAATATATATATATAAGATGCACCGAAATTCTTACCATATATGTAAAGCATACAGGGCACTCTAAGGCACTAATGACATTAGCTGTCGTCATCAAGACAGGAGAACTTCCTGCAGGCAAGTCTGACTCTTCTGGCTGTAAAAAAAGATTATTTAGATAATACAATCTAAAGGATTTCAAAAGAATTGAAGAACACAAATTAGAACTAAATCATTATTGATCCTTGAAAGACTTTTAAATTTTGAAACTGAAAGCTCTTTTAAATTTATTATGTATTAATCATATTATTGTATCGTTAGAGGAATATTTTTGTAGAACATAATACCAAAATTGATTCCAAATATCTTATTCTACATGTTCATAATTACATTTATGAAAGGTCAACTTCTCAATGTAAATATTATATTTTATCACCTGAGACAAGTTCAAGTACACTAATGGTTTGTAGTTATAACTATTGTATTTAAACAAATTATGTAAAATTCATACATTAATTCACATAAAAACTATTGAATTAAGACAGAAAAGCTTTTTCATTGATTATTAAAGAATTGTATGTAGGTCTATAAATGAGCAATCACCAGTGGCTGTGGTACAGGGTGATGAGCTCGCATCCACTCGCTCTCCTGTTCAGTCAGCTGTCCTCGCAACTCATTCAGGAATTCCTCCCTGGTTGTCTGGCGCTGGCCAAAAAGGTTGTCATCTGATTGATGGTAGCCCGCAGGCAGCATACCCAGGATGCGTTGATCAATTACAGCCTCCAATGCATCATCCTAAATTTCCCACAACAGAAAAATACAACCTACTAACAAAATACATTACTACAGCAGGAATTTGATCTTCTGGTCTTTACTTCATTATTCATTTTATTGAAAGACTCAGAAAAACAAAGCCAATGACAGTTCAGTGTGGAATTGAATTGTAACAGAAGACATGTTTAAAATATGACAACAACAAAAAGTCTATAAAAACTGTTCTCTCTGTACTATTTGTTGTCAACATTTAATACCAGTTACACAAATACAAACTGGAAGGCTAAAATCCATAAAGATGGTAACATCTCAGTTTTTGCCAAAATAGAATTATCTTGATTTCAAGCTCATATTTCAAACTGTGTAAGCTTGTGCTCTCAGCTGTCCTGGTGATGCCGTGTACCAGGCTGTGTAGCCGACGTTTCAACCATCATTTTGCAGTCTTCTTCAGGGCTGGTCTGCCGCGAGGACTGCAAAATGATGGTCGAAATGTCGGCTACACAGCCTGGTATGCGGCGTCACCTGGACAGCAGAGATCTCAATTCTGGCCACGGAAACCTAAGACTTCATGTGTAAGTTTATGATGACTTCATCATAATGATCTCAATATGCAGTGAGAGATTTGTTCCTTTGTACAATTACATAGAATATTTAAATATTGCATTTAACTTTCCCATTTTCGTTTATATATTTAGTTATGAAGGTCAATGTAATGAATGGCACAGAGAAAAATTATTTTATTCACTCATGACAATGATACTCCAGCAACACACGTAACACCACAGAAGATTAATACAGAAGGGTTGGTCTGTTGCTTATAAATTTGCAGTTAGATAGTAGCATAAAATTTCCAGGAAGTTCCTTATTCTCTCTGTGTATAATGCACAAAGGAAAATGCCTGTTTTGTTCTGTTTATGGAATAACAATGCCACAAAACTCCGTAAGTGTGCTTCTACTGAAGAGGAAATTACATCCCACTCCTGCATCAAACAGATTTATGACAAACATACTTAAAATATTGTAAGAAGTGGTAAAAATAAATAATAAATAAATAAATTTTATTGTTGTTAAGCTCATTGAAGCAATAGACAATGGCAAGATATTACAAAATTAATACAATAATTACAGATATTAATACATTAAACTATGATTCATATGTTATAAAATACAAATCTTTTTACATAAATTACAGCATAAATTTCACAAGGCTAGATGATACAAACAAAAGTAGGGAATAAAGGGGGAGACAGCAAGTGCACATGCAATTCGCTACACTTGCTACCCAGCAAATCTCTTTAACACTGTGCGCAACTTTAAATCTCTGTTTTAGGCTCTCAAAATTGGGTTTCCACATCCCAGGAGAGACACGAGTTAAGTTTCATACACCTTTATTTACACAAGACTGTTTTAAACATTCTATTACATTCTTGGGTACCCTCACATTGCAGCACAGGTTGCCAGAAACATTCAAATTTGGATTCCAACATGAAGCTATTTTCACTTTTAAAACAAAGGTAATTTAGTAAGAGCAGAATGCTTGCACAGGTCCAACTAGTTGCAATTTCCTTATCAGCGAAAACTTATTTCTTTATCAAATACTAAGCGATGATTCCATTATTATTATTTTTTTAATGATAGACGTTTCAATCTCAAAATGTAAGATCCTCTTCAGTATCTGAAAATACATAATTGTTACAAAATCAATTTTTTTAATAATAGTTTTAAAAGTAAAATGTATGTTTTTTTCTCAAAATGCAAAATCTATTTTGCATTTTCTAAATATGTTTTAAAAATAATAAATTCTCAAAATGCAAAATCTATTTTGAGAATTTTAAACAGATAAATTTGACTTTTAAAACTGTTGTTAATAAAACTGTTTTTGTAACAACTATGCATTTTCTGATACTGAAGAGGATCTCGCATTTTGAGATTGAATTGTCTATCATCATAAGAAAGGAAACTATAACTCATGAAAACTGTACCTCTGGAGAGTCTGAAAACCAGGACTGGTTGCGTGATTCCAAGGAGACCGTGGAAGGTAAAGACACTTCACTGGGAGGTCGTGATTCTCCTTGTTCCTCCAGATGCAACAACACTCCCTCTTGGGAAGGACTCTCTGGGACTCCCTGCATTTCAGGGTCTAGAAAAACATATATGAGTTATTTTCTCAAAACTTTGCAAATAAAGATGTATAATGCTGGCCTGGATAGCTGAGGTCGCTAAGGCTCAAGGGCCGTGGCTACCTTGATTCGAAGGGAGGTGGGTTCAAATCCCACCTGGACAAGGACGTTTGTGTTTATCCATATGCACATTCCACTACCATTACCCCAAAGTTATAAAACCAATGTTAAATTACACAGGTCATTATATGACCATAGCATTTGAAAAGCTACCTTAGTTATTAATGATTTTCTATGATCTGTATCAGGGATCTTCCAACAGCACGCCAAAGTATTTTCATAATACAGTAACATACATACACACACTCTCAGATATATACAAATTAATAAAAATCAGTGATACTAGAACATAATAAAACTTATTATGAAAATGTTTGTACATAAAAGATGAAATAAATTGTTTATTATGGGTGTCAATTATGTACATGTTTGTTTATTAATTAAAGAACAATTTTGAAAAATTTAAAGAATAAATTTTTAACTTTCTTTTTGACAGAACTAGTTTTATTAGGAACATACCCATAAATGCTTGCTATATGGTTCCCCATTTTGTAGTGGTTTTAAGTACAAATTCATGAATGAATGGTTTTCAAGACATGGCAGAATGTATTTCATAACAAAAGTTTTGAGTGACAGAGAGTGGTAATCATCATGGATATTGACTAAATTCCATATAAAAGACATAGGTCAAACAATGGTGCCAAGGGTGAGATTTCAATCTAAGACTCTTTATGAAAAGGCATGAAATCAGAATGACATCTAATAACATTGCCTATCCTGGTTGGTTTATATAAACAATACATTTCAGAAATACTGTGCTCATGTTTGGTAAACTTGTACTGCAACCTTCTACCAACAATGAAATAAAACAGTTAAATCCAGTGCCCTGAGCAAAAGACAATCATAAAGCCATGGCAACCTGTGATATAAGTGATAAAAGTGCCGTTTTATTTTGCAAATAGGAAACATTGCAACAGGAGGCTGGTAGGCCGAGTCGCTATCCTATAAGCAAAATCAAATAACTTTTACCATGTGTGTAAACCCCATTTTTGGACAGCCATACAGACTTTCATTTTAACTCAGGTATACAAATCACTTAGATATGTGCTGTGCTGCATTATGTTCAGAAGTAGCTGATGAGATCAGACAAAAGTATTTTGTATTCTTTGTTGCGTTCACAGTTTTATTTGAACATTTGAGAATCATCTCACTTTTAACACTAGTCCTAAAATTTGAACTTCAAGTAAGTTGAGCATGCTCTAAAAATAACCACTTTTACTAATGGCTGTCTAAAAAATCTAATTAACATAAAACAAACTTATGTTCATAGTTTTTTAAAAGTGTTTTACATACTTGAGTTTTTTTGACATTTGTTTGACACTGAGAGAGATGTACAATCTGTGCATATTTCTGGAGCTCCAGAATTCATACCCCTGCCCTTTTCCTAACTAAAATTTGAAATAAGAACAAAGCCAGAAATGAGCATTTTTCACACTTGATTATGCAACATTTTTGCTCATTTTAAGGAAGTCAAAAACTTGAATGCCAGTTTACTTTTACTCTTCCAGCAATTGTTTTCACAAACATAAGAAGCAAATATAGAATCTTCTTTCACGGATAACCCTTTGAAAGTTAGAATACGTGAACTTAAAATTATTTCCATGATTTCACCTGCATTTTAAAAATTCTTTGGATAATTACTGCATTGGTGCTATAAGTTTAACCTACAATGTTTGGAAAATAGAAAAACACAACACAAGACCAATTTTCACAAAAAAAAATCTTTCTTTGCTCTCGTTCACACGTCATAAATAAGATCTGCGCAAAAAGATTATTTCCAGAGTAAGTACTGCTTGCAAGATTCAAATTCATTACAGTTTTGGGTTTCAAGTGTGTTTTAATAGCTGACAATGTAAGAATTTCTTACCATCAACAATTAAAATTTCATCTGAAGTGACAGACTGGGAAGAAGATCCAACAGTGTGACCAGTGGAAAGTCCATCAGGGCTGCCTCGACCATAATCAGGAAAGTCTCCTTCGTTAACCATTAAAATGAACACATAAAAATTTGGTAGACTGAAATACATGGTGGTAAGTAAAGAACCCTTTGTCTGATCAATGACATATTCAAGACACATTCATATGATATCAGAAATAGTAAGCAGAAGCACAAGAAAATGCAAAATTTGTCTCTGTAAGTCATTAAAATATTACAAAATAGTTTAAAGTAAGAAAAAATTCTGCTCATCTATGATATCTGAAATTCTCCTGAAAGTTAAACTATTAAGAGATTGGAAAATTAAGAAGAATGAGATTAATTAAAATACTACAATTAAAAAAAGTTTTTTTATATTGCACAAAATCATTATTACAGGAAAGTAAATAAATAATGCTCATTGTGATGATATATAAATGCAATATGCTACATTTTCTGTACAATTAGTTGTTTATTTTAAGCCAAGTTTTCATTAATGAATGTGAATAATAGTGTTTTAAAGCAAAAGAAACTTTCAATCATAATTGCTTTGTCAATGAAAGCTGCTGAATGTCATTGAGATAAGAAATTCAGTGTATTGGCTACTTATGCAACAGAAAGATCAATTTTACTTATAAAGAGGGTTTTAAAAATATGGTGGGCTGTGTTTGAAGCAGTTTAATAAAGAAGGATTTGCAAATGATAATTGAAATAATTCAGGTTCATAATTTCATATTTATCATCACTTAATATTTCCACTAAGCATTTTATAAGAAAGTTTATGTTATGTTGTACTACAATTTCTTACAGGTATGCTTATTTGAACCTGAATAAGTACTTTCCTTTCCATTTCTTTTTTCAACTAGCTCCATTTCACCAGGATAAAACCATTTATTTATTTTCTAATAATTAATTATTTGCTTAAGAACTTCTAGAATACTATTTATACAAAAAAACAGAACTGCACTTTTCTTACCTGAAGCACTTGCAGACTCATTTTGATCTTCAACTGTGCTTTGATATTCTGTTGGAGCCTCAGTATCAGAGATATCAATGGACTCGGTAGCATTCTCAGAGATGGAAGGAGTCACATCAAATCTGATGTGTCGTTCCAAAAGTGAACTTGGCATATGAAGCAGAGTGTAATCTTCTTCACTGTTATATTGATCATTGGCCTGACTGACATCTGACGCTTCCTCAGAAGGTTGACTTTCAGGTATTGTACCTAATATTGTGTAAATACAAATTACTTAAAGAAAATCTCTCTCAAATGCATTAACCCACTCTACTTTTCTTTAAACTGTTATCTAATAAAATGAATTGTAGTTATCCATAATCAAAAGTGTCTTGAAGAGTCATCTTAAAAGTATCAAGATGCACAATGGTTAGAATTTATAATACCAACTGCTAGATTAAATTTATGGCACATGAGCCTGATATTGTGAATGAGTAGATTAGCAGATGAGTTGAATATTAATTTGTCAAGTCCTGACAATTACATGTCTCAACTATAATATTCTTTGTTAACAGAATTCAGATAACTATCAACCAATAAATCAAAGAATGTGTTATTTCGTGTTTCTGGATGCATTAACTATGATCTTTAGTCCCGAATGTGTAGTGCATGTTTTATGGTGAGAGAGCCAGCGTTGACCCACATGTCAGTATGCTGGATTTTCCCAACCAGGTATCTCCCACCAGCAGGGCATCAGCAAGTTGGGTCAAGCACCCCCAACATGTGTGATAGTGAAGTGCATGATAGTGTGTATGTAGGTAAGGGGATAGATCAAGGAAGAGAAAGGAAAGATCATGTTCAGTCCATGGGTATGGTTGTTAGAGTACTGCTCTGGCATTCACTTGGAGCTGATTAAACAGAAAACCACCAATGAGAGCAGCTTCTCCAGAATAGAATAACTAGAATTCTTCTCTGGACAGTGACTGAACTTTTCTATATCTAGCTAGAGTTCAAAATTCTGCTACCATCTGGAATTGAACCCTACAACCTCTTGGTCAGACACTCTGCAGTGACATTATTTGATGCTCTGACTCATCTAAGCTGGTACGGTCTGTTTCCAATTATAAAAAGAAATTGGCTTAATTTCAATTTCTCATCATTTGATAATTACAAAAAAATCAGTTTTTTCAATTGATTTCTCAACAATTTTGATTGCACACTTCTTACCGAATGTAAATCCTAATCCTAATCAGGTAACTTGTGTGTCATCTGCCCATTGCTTGGTTAGACCTTTTTAAGTCCATTGTTTGGGGATGTTGTCATTTGATGGGTCTCAATCCATTGGTGGGGATTTGGTCACTTTTTTCATATCCTTTTAATCTAATAAAAAAAATCTCAGATTAATAAATCTGAAAATTTAAAGCACTGAATATGCTAGTTATCTGAATTAGAACAAACCATTTCAAGAGTTTAGAGGGCAATACACAAATAGAAGACAAAGTAATCCTAGTAATTTCCTTCTTCATATAGGAAGGTGTCCATTGAACCTTCATCTACAAAGTTTTGCTCTATTTTGCATTATTTTAAAGACATTTACATGACACAGTGACATTTCTTCTACATGACAGAGTGACAATGTAAGTTCAAGTGAAGGCATTCCAACACTGGTTATGGTCAGTGCCAGAGCTACACAGTAAGTAATAAGTATAATTAAATATTTAACATAAAAAATTAATTGAATATTTTATGAAATATCAGACTACTGTACTGTGACTTATACAATTACATTAGCAATTTTCTGTAGTTTTAATTTCTTTTTCAATTTTTTACTAATTATTTTCCATTAGTCCCATCATCAGATCCTTTGACTTGCAGGGCCTCGTGAGAGCGCCCAGTCTGCCAATGCCTAGCACTTGCACTACTCATGATACACCTTCACTGACCTCTCCAGAGAAAGTGGATTTATTAATTAATCGTACATTTTTATAATCATCAGGGCTGGATCAATGTCACAAAGCATGACCAAACTGTGGAAATCCCTAATAACATTGAAAAACTGATTAGATGTAATCACAGTAAATGTAAAAATAAATTATAACCTTTCCAATTTTAATAATTTATGTTAAAATATTTTTAGAATTTATGAACCATTATATTTGTTTGTTTTAAATCATTTGCCATGTAGTGTACCATAAATTTAAAATATTAAAAATGAAGAAGAGGTCCTTATTGGGCAGGGGTCCTAAGCTCTTGCTCAGTATGCATGTGTACTAATCCACCTCTTAATTTCACTAGAGATAATATATTATTGCAAACAACTGTATACCTTCACTACCTTTAGGTAGGAAATGTGAACAAAGGCACTACAATAATAATGAAGCACAGTCACTTCACAAAATTTTCTATATTATTCAAGTGTAGATTTGTTGTAGGAAGTGCAGGGATTTGAGTTTTTTATTTAAATTCTGTTAATGTGAAGAAAACAGCAAACAACAACATGTGAGTCTTAAGGTGGGGCCAGGCAGAGAGGGAATGGCAATGTAAAGTGATGGTTTTCTTTCATTGACGTAAACTCAAGAACCACTCAACATATTCATTGTGTTTATTCTACTTCATTTACCTATAGCTGTTACTGAAGATGTGCAATCTCTGGTTTGGGCATGCCATGGGTTACGGAACCAATTCAAGTGGTGCTTATGATCAGGAGCGTTTGCTGACACACCACTGAATTCTGTTGATGCTTGTGATTCACTGGTGTGGCTCTCACTGTTGTTAAACAACTGTATGGAGATGTTGTTTTCATTAAAAGGCTCTCCTCTCCCTGAAGACTGGGTCCTATCTGTTGAACTGTTGACATGCACAGATGAACAACTACCCAAAGACGTGAGCTGACTGTTGACAACTGAAGACTCTGCTGACATAGAAGAACTTCTTGTTGCACTACTTGCAGAAACTGCAAGAAAACAATGTTTATTGTTTGATTCATTTTCAATACGTATTATTTATTGTATTTTTAGCATATTATTATTATTAGCAAAATATGTTCAAAAAGTTGTTGACCATGCAGTTACAAGCTCTCAAATACAGCGTAGTTCAAGAAGCATCAGAATAGCATTTATCATATGATCATCAACAAATATCAGAAGCATGTGTAATATAAAAGGTTTAAGTAAAGGAGAAATTATAATGAATTTAATGAATGAACAAAAAATAAGATTAAATAATATCCATTTTTTTGGAAAATACAAATCTAGCAGAAATGAAAATACATGTGAAACCTTAAACAACATTCAGGATGATATTCATAAAAAGTCAGAAGATAAATTTATATTTTCACTCTTTTAAGAAGCATGTTATAGAACATATCCTTCAAGGAACAATATTGTGTCAGTAACATATTTCAAGATAGATCCAACACAAAAAATTGAAGTTTCATTAATGAATAGCTGGAAAGAAAATAAGTTTCCAAAAAACAAATAAATTTTGTAATTCTTACTAAGTAATAAATCACAAACATCATTTACTATGTTTATGTATGACATGTATTATTTTGCTTCCTTTGGATAAAATAAGTGTAATGAAATGCCAACACCAGTCTTGTAATCATTAATTCTTTACAAACTCAAATTAAGCAAGTTACTCCAATTATAATTATGTAAGACTAATTCTATAGTTAAGAGGGTGTGTTTATGATTTATATTACTGTTATATTAAGATACAAAATTGTCAGGAAAAGAATTAAGTGTAACTACATGTAAAGTATTTAACACTAACATCAGGACAATAATTTTGTTGCCCCAAACTACAGGCTCCCTCTGTTGCGCACCTGAAACTGTTGCTACCAATGAATCTGCACCCCCAGCTACAGACACTGGTGCACTTGCTGAAGAATAGGCTGTTGTACTCTCTACTTCACTGTAAGATACTGGATCCAAGGAACTGTTCCTTACTTGCTTGTTGCCCTTCAGATGGTGTTCAGCACCATGTCTAGTAACGAAAAGGGAAAAAAACATACTTATGAATTTGAGAGAAACTTAAAAAGAAATATTTTTTCTTTACAATGAAAGTTAAAGTTAGTTTGGTTCAGACAGTGCACTACCTCTAGGTCTTTCTCCTCATGTTGTTATGGGTGTATTCAAAGAGAGTATTACAACAATACACAAACAAAAATAAGATGCAGTTTTTGTTGTCAACATACCTTTACGCTCTAGAAGTTCATAACATTTACTTTGAGTCACACTATATTGTTAAAAGTACATCATGTTTAGTGGGGCTTATATGCCTAGGTTTTAACTCATTCAACATGTTTTGGCAACTGCATTACAGTGTTTATTTTATTTATTTCAGAGTTTGGATCACATTCATGCATCCTAAAATTATTAATATTAATCAACAAGTTAAGACTATAAAAAAACGTAAAGTAAGTTAAAAACCTATACAGGCAATATTGGTGTTTCAGAATAAACAAAACAAAATTGTCATTAAAAAATATATTTCTTAAAAAAAAAAACCTTTTGTTTAGGAGTTTTATTATTACTGTACTTTCTAAACCTATTAATGATGAATATTATGAATTATGAATGAAAATCAATATCTTTCTCTCTTATACAGAACTATTTATTTCATTGTTCTGTTACATTCATTTTATATATTTTATAAGTTTTATATCCCTTTCTTTATATTTATAAAGGAGGGGGGGGGCGGAAGCGTAGGTCATTCCATATGATTCTATAGGATGGTAGCTGAAATTTTACCAAACCCCCACAAACTTATATATAAAAATTTTGATTTGGAACAACTAAGAAGACAGTTTCAACATCTTGTCAAGTAGTTTCAATGTTGGTCTCTCTATGGTTTTACAATATATTGTTTTTAGTGGAAAATTTGTGATAATGATACAACAACTGACTCTACCTTAAGAAAATTAATAAGCATAAGGGTGAAATAGAATTTGTTTATAGAGTTTAGTTTGGAGACTTTTAGGACATTTTCACAACTTTGATGTTTCTGAAAGTTAAAGTTTTTATTTTCTCACTACAGAATAGAGAGAATTACTTTCTCGCGACAGACTAGAGAGAAAGTTATGCAATGCTGCACGAAGAAACAGTGAATTTTGGAAGAAAACTCTAATTATAGGGCTCTAGTAATGAAAAAAGTGGATAATTTCAGTTGCTACAAAAAAAAAAAAAATCCTTAACACATGGTGTGGCCAGAATCCATGTTTTGTGAATCCTTGATTCTGAAAAATTGAATGATGGCAATACTCTGTCTGTCTGTGTGTGAACAATTCTAGCAGCTAAACCATTCAGTCGATTTTTTCCCAAATTGATATTCTGCAATCAATCTGGCTGATGTTAAATTTTGTTTTTGGATAATGTGAAAGACATTTAAGAGAATAATGCAGGTCTCATGTTCGTTAAAAATTAATTTTTCGAAAATTGCAAAAGTTGGAAAATTTTTTCAGAGCCTTCCAACAACTAAAACATTAAAGATAGAGATTTTTTTCCCTTAATGAAATCTATGCCTTTAAGATAGATTTTCAAATAAGGTCATGTACAATTATTCAAAATTTTGAGTATTTTTCATGTAATTCTGCATGAAAATATGGGGGAGAATGCTAGTTTTAGCACCACTAGTTTAATCATGAATGTTTTTAATCATTCAAATAATTTGAAATTTATTTTGTTGTGATGCCTGTAAAATCAGAGAATGTCGTTTTGCAAGAGTCATAAAAGATTAATTTTTTTTTGATTGCCTGTGTTAATACGTTATTATATGTAGTACAATTAAGGTGTGATTAACATTCAATTAAAATACCAGTCTCAGTGCAATGATCTAAGTAGTTTCTTATTCATTAAGGTGTACATAACTCTTTTTCATAAAAAAGGAGCTCACAGCTGATTTCGCATGATCAATGATGATTGTTTTTCTCCCTATTAATGTATACTGCCCAAATTTGAATAAAATGGAACAATATCATGATGTAATCCTATCTTACATATCTCTTGCATTTACTCCCTCTTGGTTCTCTTCAGATATCACTTCATCCTGAGCCTCTTGATGACTGCGGAGAAACCTCTCGCGGGCAGCTGCAATGCGTTGCTGGTAGCTGTTTGTCCTAGACAGGAGGCTGTTCTCAGTAGAGCGAAGGAAACGCTCCCAGTCAGCCACTGTGCGCCCTCCATTCACCTGATGATTATGAAAAATGATATTCAAATAATTGAGGATGTTTCATAACTCCAAAGTAGATGATCTTCCTCAGGCAGAAACCAGTAAAATGGTTAATTTAATTATTTAACGTACAGGCACCATTAACATGACAAAAGCCCAAATCAATGCATACAATGTTTAGAAAAGTTTTATGCCATGAAGTATAACAAATGGAAATTATTTCACAGAATGTTTATGAATATACAAAATAATAAGTTGGACTAATTAATAGGTAACAAATTAATAAGTTGTACAAAAAGCTAAATTAATTTTTGGAAAATTGAATATTTTTTTATTTTCACATAAGATTATAAAATTTAAATCAATTTCTGTTTAAAATACTTTTCATCTAACATGTAAGCAAAAATCAAAACAAACATGACTGAATTTTTATTCAAATTCATTTACAGTATATTTATTTAATTTTATCAAACAGTAAAAACTGTAGGTGATGTATGGGGGATCTACACACCTTTTCTAGAGCTAAATTTCTTCCACGCCTTTTAACTATAAATAGTTGAATGATAGATTAACGGACCAACAAAGTAAGGTTAGCAACTTCTGAAAACTAGATGTTTTTCCCCCCAAGCTGTAGAACATTTCTTTGTATTGGTAAATAAACTACAGAGCTTCTTTGATAGTATAACTAACAAAATTGCAACCCACATCTTCAGCTCTACTCGTACCATAAATTGCAAAAGAGAAGCTCAACAAAACACGAGCATTGTGAAACTCCATGTATGTTTACGTTTTATGCTGACAGTACATTTATGTTTATGTTTTATGCTACACAGTTCATGCTGATTATTCTATCTTCTATCTGACCTAACATGTATCTCCAAATATAAAATAGAAATATTTGCAAGATGTAAAATCTAGTTGGAAGAGAAAATGGGATAGTTGGAAGACAAAATGGGTAGAGAAAGCAACAAGAGAAAGAGGAATCTAGAAGAGAGGGGAGAGAAGGTAAAATGAGAAGTTTTTGACTCACAAGTTTTTCTCTTGACAATGAACTTTAAGTAAATATAAGAAACTGAAACTCTGACTTAAAAGCCAGAAAAAAAAGCTTTTGTATTTAAATCAATGTTGATATGTTGAATAACAAAAAGCACATGATAGAACACTTCATATTGGATGATGAACATAATGATAATGAAAAGAAATCCTCACTGTAATTACAACCATCTCAATTTTTAAATTATTATTAATCTCCTTATATTAGGTATGGTGAACATACATCTACTGAGCCACAGAGTAAGCTGGTAATCCTCCTGGCATAGTCTGTGAACCGATCAGCAGAAGAGGAGTTGCTGTGCATATGAGTGGAGCTTTCCGAAGCAGGGAGTGACATGACAGCTGAGTTACGTGCTCCTTGTGGTCAGCTTAACTGTAACAAATGCAAAACAAGTTGAGATCAATTTATATATGAACTCAAGGATTTTTCTGTGAAGAAGTTAAATATGAGTAGAGGATCAGATTTGATAGTCATACGGACATAAAATAATCTAAAGATTATCTAAAATTGACTTGTCCTATTGGCAACTACATATTAATGAAATTGAAGTATCGACTAAGGTACATACTGACAAAAACTAAATTAGTACTTCCAATTATTTACAAATATTAATACTAACATTGTCAAAAAAACTCTCTGTAGGGTGTGTGGACTAGTAAAAGAGAAATCAGTTTTAAAATGTTAAAACAAGCCTTCAGCCTTCTTGCTTTCTTTTATCTCTTGGCTTCACTTTGGGGTACATAAAGTAACTATTATATATGTTAATGACAGAAATTCAAAAATTGTATGTATTATTACAGACTAAATTTTCTTGACAACTGTCTACATTTGAGATCCAAGATAAAAGCTATTTGTTTCAATTTCTTTCTCTACAATAGTTCCAAGGAAAATTCGAAACCCCATCTCGATCAGGTTTTTCGTCCAGTTTCCCTGATCCTTGAGCAAATGCTGAGATGGTCCCTTATTTTGCTTCTGGACATAAATGTAACTTCATTATTTGTGCACGTCTTCTGAATTTCAGTGGGAAATATAGTTATTCAAATTATCGTTTTTCATATTATCGCGGCAAAAAGTATTATTCTTTCATGAAGAACATGAGGGTTCAGGGCAGGAATTTATAGCTAATTTACCTTTGAAAATATATTTTATTATATAGGAGCGAATATTTTGTCAACAAAACTCGAAAAAAATCTCTCTTTTCTGTATTCAAAATTCGACTAGAATATGGTTTAGGATAGAGACCACAGAATTATGAAAACGTGCACAAAATTCACTTCTCCCCATAGCTCGTCATACGCAGTTTTTAACTGTTTTTGACATAAATAAATAAATTAGTAATTAATACCTAAATACTCTAGAAGATAATTTCAGGGATAAGAGTAAGATTCAGATTCAAAATATTTACTTAATCTTGTACCTAGAAATAGGAAAGTATGAAGGTATTTCGTGAGGCTTACTGGTAAGTTGGATATTGAGAAACAAGATGCAATTTCTCAAAATTTATCTGGTTAGGAAATTTTATAGGATTGTAAAATGATTAATACCTACAAACAATAAATTGATAAGTAATAATAAGAAAGTGAGAACTTAATTCTAAATACATTTCAAACCATCTTGAAAATTAATATTGTAACTAATTTTATAATTAAAACTGATAGCTCAAGTTTCTGCTTATTTTGTTTGAGGCAATTATTTTTTTCTTTGGAATAAATGAGAGGGGTGGGCAGGGGAAAATACAGTAAAAATGCAGTATTAAAAACAGATATACCTAATACAATAATAATGTAACTTCTGTAGGTATTAGGTATTAGGGCCTAAATATTATTATAATGTTTTCCCTGAAATTTCAACTTATAACATCCCAGTTACGACTAAAATGGAATATAAATGATATGCCACAACTGATTATGTAAATATATTGTTGTGACTGAATGCAAAATTTCAGAGCAATACCACAACCATTAAGCTTTCATTGCCACACAGTGGCATATTGAATGCATTCCCTATAAAGGAGCAATTTGAGAAATTCATGGATTCTCAAAACTAAACAATAATTGTTTCGACTAAGTATTCTGACGCGGGAATTTTCTTGTTAATGCTTATGTCAAAATATGAAATTTACTTTTAAGCGTAAAAATGGTCGAAATTGTGGGATACAAATTGTAGTCCGGAAATACTGGATAGCCGCAAATCCAAGTTAACTGTATCACTTGCGTTAGGTGTTGAAAATAAAATTAAACTGTCCTAAAATTTTGTATCTACTTGAGTCAGTTTCTTTTGAAGAGATCGTAAATTGTCAAATGGCTGGGCCAATAGATCAGATGTAGCAGAAGAAATGCATCATAACTTATTACTGCTGTTCGTGTTGACTGAAGCTGTCAATTTCTTGAAAATGATCAACAATCGGTTTATTTTACCTCTACAAATTTCTTGGAAATTACGACGTTCTAATAGCGAACAGCTTTGAGTACATTTAAGTTTATTTCTGGCATAGAGACACACACAAGGCTCAATTTTGTCAGCATTTGGAGTTCAAGCTCCAACCCAAATTTCAAGGGTAGAGAAACAAAACGATATCAGGCGTTCCAAGAATTCAGTAAAATTACATCAAATAGCGGGTACATGTTCTATTTCTTTCATGTACTTGAATTTTTTTATATTTATTATACTGCGATTTTTGTAGGAAGAGCTCTCAAGATAACTCAAATCCCATCTTCGCGATGGAATATGTCACGGCATTTCGCGTCTTTTCTCGGCCTTGCCGGTAGAAGTCGCATGATCGCAAGCACTGCTTCATACGGTCGCGATCGTGCGAAATCTAGCGGAACGACTGTGAATGATACGAAATGCCGTGACATATTCCATCGCGAAGATGGGATTTGAGTTATCTTGAGAGCTCTTCCTACAAAAATCGCAGTATATAATTTTGTATTTTTAAACATCGTCTTGGTTTCATCTGATTCTGTCATGACTCCACTCGGTTAAATTCTAAGGTATGGTTGTATAAGAGTGTGTGTAACACGAGTCACTTTCATTCGCACTGCACTCGCAAATTTCACTAGTATTTAAGCTCTAGGCGTACACATTTGCGTCTATAGTACAAATGTAAGTAGGTAATTAAATTTCTCATGAATTAGGTGTGGTCGAAACTAAATATAGGGTCTATTTGCGATTCATAAAAAAATTCTGAAGATGGCATTCTTGCAAAATTTGTTTTGTAAGACAACTTTTACAAAGCTCGGACTGTGTTTGTATAAATAATTGTGTAAGAATTAATTAAACAAATTCGACCATTCACTGGTTTTGAATAGATTTTCCTTTTAACATCTACTTCTCTCACTGAATAGTTATAAGAAAATCTTAATTCATTTGCAATCATTGGCAAAAATATTGATATTCCGCTCACCTGAAACCGCAAAAGCGGGAATGTAATTCATGAATTGTTCCACGGACAAAAACTCGCGTTTACTTGCTTCATCAATACGTCATGAACCTGAGAATAATGAAAGATGACAGTCTTTAAATATTTAGGAAAATTAAACTAATTTTCAAGCAACAATATGTCAACTTGCAACAAACTATATCACTGACAAAAGACCATCAAAGCCCACCACCTCGTGAAATCACACGAACAATGGAAAGTTGCAATGAGGTAAAGTATTAAAAGCACAAACTAACCAAAATATTCAACTACATATTTATTACAATTATTTAGCGAAGTCTTATTAAATTATCTTGTATAAAAAAACATCGAAATTATGGAGAGTAATACCATTTGTCCATGGTAATACCTCCTACAAACACGAGGCAAATTTCCAAAATTTTACAAATATTGTTTTGTAATTTTGTTTTGATTCGTGAGCATTTTTCACATTTCTAATTTACACAATATCATCGAAAATTATCTTTAAAATTATATTACAGTTACATTCTTTTTATTCTTGAATTGATGTAGGTGCTTCCGAGACAGTTTCTGTAATATTTTTTTATTTATGTCAAAAAAACAGTAAAAACTGTATATGACGTGTGGGGAAAGAAATTTATCTGCGCACATTTTCTTGAGGGCCAGAATTTTATTAAAAAAAATCGTTCTTGCCAGGTAAAAAAAAATAATGTAAATGTGTAGAAAATATCCGAAAATTGGCAATCGAGTATTTACATTTTCTCGTATGTAGGTATGACTGACATTTTCGAAAACTCACAAGAATACTACATAAGGCTGCACCATTGTTGTGATTAATTTTAGAAAAAGTTTATAATGCTGAGATGTAACAATGGAGTTAAACACTTCAAAGCATTACTTGCGAAAATATCTTGTTTTTCTTATATTAGTTCAAGTCTTTTGTGTGAAAAAAGTTTGTCATCTTAGGCAAGAGGGCGAGTTTTTATGGATTTAGTTAATTGTAAATTCCATTAAAATCTCCACTCCATTAAATCTCTCTTCCATTAAAATTTCTCTACTGTTGGTGAGTTACGAGGGAGGCACTGTTATCTAATAGAATCCAGAATTTACGTCACTTTCGGCGGGAAAGTGTTGGGTGCCAAGCTCTGATGTACGCGTAAGCATTTTCTAGAGCATTAGAAATATTTTGGTCGTATTATGTTATTGCCGAGGTTTGTGTTTCTTGTCAAGTTTATTATTTAGAATTATTGCTTTCTTTCCGTGTGCTTAGGTTCCGGCTGCACATTTGTTTTATTCATACACAGTGTCGTTCCTAGAGATGGTGTCAGCCGCGGCGGGAATGACGGTGTCACCCTTATTTTAGCAGCAACCCCCCTTTTAACATTATATGTTGAATGTAATTTCTATTTTTAATAGTAATAAATATTTTGTTGTTTAATCTAATATATTTTTTATTCTTATAGTACATTCTATTGACTAATCAGATAATATAATATTTTTTAATTTTGTATATATTCAACATTATTTATATTTGATTAATTAATTACATAAACACCGTAACAATTTTTATTAGTTTACTATAACAATACTATATTAGTATATTGTAACAATATTAAATAGTATGAATAAAACGAAAAAAAAAATAATAAAATTCCACCGTGACTGGAAGACTAACACGTATCCTTTTCTTCTGTAGCATGCGCTGGAAAAATACCATCCTTTGCCATCCCTAATGTTTTTACACTCTTTTCTCAGTTATTTGCAATATTGGTATTCGTTTTTAATTATTAAATAAAAAAGTATGTATGAATCTTACATCGCACGTCGTCAGTTACCGTACTTAAAATCCTGGTATTTAAGCGTACCAGAATGTCCTCATCCTGGTACATGAAGTCTTCATTAAAATCCTGGTAAAAATACCAGGATCCTGGTGCGTCAGGCAACACTGTGTATGCACTTAAAACAGCCAGTGTATGTGCTTAAAACTAAGAAAATGTGTTAAACATAACTAGTACAAAATACGTATAATAAAAATATATTTTTAAACATAAACAAAACAAATATCAAGCGTATGAACCAATAGCATTGTTACAATATGCCGAAACATTCAGCCCAATTTACTAAATTCATGTGCGCGAATAAAATTAAAGGAAATAAATCGATTCAAGCGAAAACAATCTTATCGGAAGACTATCGGAAATATTATGTATGTATTGTTACACTGTGATTTATTCCGAAAGAATAAAAACGAGAGTAATGCATATGTAGTTCGGGCGGTCGCCACAAGAGCGCGTCAGCGCGGTTGAAAGCTAAGATTTCGCCAGTCAAGCGTTAGTACCACGAAGACTTCGTGGTTAGTACGATAGGATCCCACCACTGCGGAGCGACCGGTGGGTGGTGGTGAAATCTAACCTAAAATTAAACCCAAGAAATACACATTTTGGAGTGGCTAGAAAGCGCGGGAATTCAAAAATTGCCTTTCACTTACGGGGGAAATAAATACACACAGTACCTTGGCACTACCCTATCTTACCTAAAATATGAGAGGCATACCGGCAGGGCATCAATTGATGTCATTGCAGTGCCTCTGACTGGGATATCATAGTGTTCGAGACCTGACGGTGGCATGATTTACGACACTCGCTAGATCGTTAGGACGAATTTTCACTGAAATCTCTGTTTATTCGAAAATTGTAAAAGTCCCAATTTTTTCTTCCCACAACTACAATAGTGAAGATTTAATCAAATCAATTCTTCAACTCCAAGTTTTTAAATAAGGTCGTGTAGAAGTTTTTGAAAATAAGCGGTTTTCGCGTAATTTTGCCTATAAAATAGACAATTTGTAAACGAACATTTTCTGAAAAAAGATAGATATTTAAACAAGATGACGCACAATTTTTTGAAAATAAGAGTAGTTTTTGCCTAATATTGAGTGAAATGTTGTCGTATTTCAAGTAATTATTTTCTGAAACGGCTTCTTTTATTCCTTTTTTGGATTACAGCGAAGTACGCTAATGAAAATGACACAAGTCCCGTTTTCGGTGTACTCTCTGCATTTTAGAAAAATGTAAACAATTAAACGAAGCAAAACTACAGTATTGATAAAGATTTTTCTTGATGAAATCTGTCGTAAACATTTAGATTTCTATGTAATGAAAATCCTACTGTTTTCGTGTAATTTTTGTTTGAAGTAAAGGCAAATTATTAAAAAAAGTTTTTCTCTAAAAGGACTCAAATATTTTTTCTTGGAATAGAGCAAGGAACACTTGAAACTGGTGCAAGTCATAATTTCATCTATGAGAATTTTCAAATATTGCAAAAAATACGTATAATTGGAGAGTTTTATAAAGCAACCCGCTTGACCTTTACGAGTTCCACTCCAGAAGGAGAAGAAGAAGAAGATCGGGAGAGGTGGCTCAGGGCATCAACTGATGTCATTGCAGTGCCTCTGACCGAGAGGTCCTGGGTTCGAGTCCGGACGGAGGTTGCAGGTTTTTCGACACTAACTAGATCGAATTCAGCCGCTGTCTGGAAGATAATTCTAGCAAGCGGCTGCTCTGATCGATAGTTTTCCGTGGATTTCTCCAATCAAAGTCAGGCGAATGTCGGAGCAGTTCCCTAACAAACGCTGCGCGCGATCTATCCTTGCTCTTTCTTGTCCTGTCCTCACCCTTACTTACACACACACACACACACACACACTTCCGTTCACTACACCAAGACACATGCCGGGAGGCCAATTGGGAGATTTGAGATTGTCCCGACTGGGGCGGTGCCCTGCTAATACCTGGTTGGTGAAATCCCATGAAGACAAGAACAAGAAAAAGCTAAATT
Organism: Acheta domesticus; assembly: GCA_031308135.1. NCBI lineage: Eukaryota > Metazoa > Arthropoda > Insecta > Orthoptera > Gryllidae > Acheta > Acheta domesticus. The sequence goes on along the minus strand of JAHLJT010005437.1, from coordinate 77,832,733 downwards.
TTCAGAAATGCTCAAACGTCATTTTCTCGTATATGGCTGCAATTTTTTTCTTGAAACTTTTGTAACGGATAGTGCTAATTACACTCATTAGTATAGCGTGAAGTTTATTTTGAGTTTTTTTTGTTTTTTTTCAAAAATTATATAAATGTAAATTTTTTGAAAGATTTCTCACATCTTTAATATGCACATTATCCGCAATTTGTAAAGATGATTATATTTGTGAGTGTAAGTGCTTCAAATAACTTCAAATAAAGTATTTTGAAAACTCAAAAATTTTCTGTGAAAATGAGCTTCAAATTTCGCATTTTTAGTAGTGCTAAAACGCCATTTTCTCTTAAACGGCACATAATTTTTAAAAGAAAATTGCCATTTACGGCTAGGTTTTTCTAAAATTAATGTTCTAAAATTCTAAAATTAATGTTTCTGTTCTACCAATAGGAAACCGAAAAATTAAGAAAATAACAAAAAAATGTACTTTTGGCGATGATAGATGGTAGCTGGCAAGAAAGAGTATGTGGCAATTCCGAATAGCTAGCGAAGACCCAGGAAAATAGAAAACTAATACGGGAAAGTCTGTGCCATTCTGTAGCACCACTAGTTAATTAACGTAACCTGTTCCTGGCGCCCAAAATTTTAATATAAATTCGGAACGGGTCACGATTATAACCATCTTAGATGAATGATGCCAACGATCTCGTAAGAGTCTATGACGAGACGTTGTTGGTACATTTCAATATACAAAACAGGATGTTGGTATGTATATAAGAGCAAAATTCCAACACCGTTGGACCGATCTCCATGAAAGTTGGCACTTATACGTGTTTTTCGCCGAGAAGGTTTATGTGTTGTTAATTCTGTTGTAACTCCACTACATGGAGCTACACATTCACTAAATATTCACTACATGTTCATGTCAAATGCAACCTCAAACACATTCGGCAGCATTTTGAATCTACATCATTAAATAACACCCAAACGAGGCGTTCTAGGGCCTTAAAAACAAAAATTTTGTGGCCGAAGGCCTCAAAGAAACTCTCTCTGAAAATTCTATTACATTTTTTCGCATCCCATCCCGATATTACCTCACCTGCTCAGAGACGTGCAGAATCTGCAATTAAACGTGAATGAGAAGGCCAGAGAGCGGCAGAGACAGAGACACACAGAGACAGAAAGGGACAGGGCGCAGGAAGGAGGGAGGGACAGTGAAAAAGGGAGATGGGAGGGGAAAGAGGGAGATGAAGGGCAGAACGTTTGCCGGGTTTTCCTAGTTATTTATACATTTTAAAGTTTCGAAAACGTGTAGAGTGAGACCCGCGCCATTCTTTTCCCTTCTTCTATTCGCGGAAAAAAGTTGAATAAAAAATTTCAGCGGTTTTGAGAAAATTTTGAAAACGTTTTTGAGGCTTCATGTCAAGTAGTCTCAAAGATCAAAATATCCGGTTGAAACTCCTAAACTCTCGAGTTGGTTCAGATCGATCGGGGAATACCAGTTTTGGAGAAAATCGGTTGAAAGGTTTAGGTGTTAGTGTTGACCATCGACGGACGGACACAGACGGACGGACACAGACGGACGGACGGACGGACGGACGGACGGACGGACGGACGGACGGACGGACGGACGGACGGACGGACGGACGGACGGACGGACGGACGGACGGACGGATGAACGGACAGCCTTTTTGCCGTCAATCGATTTTTCGGTATCAAGGACTTATAAAACATGAATTCTGGTTACACCACGTGCTAAAGGAAGTAATTTACTGTATTTAAGAACAGGATTTAGCCACTTTTTCCTTACCAGGGCCCTGTTATAAGAGTTTTTCTGCCGAAAATTCGCCGTTTTCCGGAGCACGATTACATAACGTTCTCTTCTTACGAAGTAAGTGCGAGAAAGTCAAAGGAGAAAAATAAATAAAAATAAGTAATAAAATACATATTAGAGGAAGACGAAGAAAAAGCAGAAGGAAGTGAGCAAGAAGAAAGAAGAGGAGGATGAGGATAAGAAGAAAGGACTTTTGACATAATTCAAACCAATATTGTGTCCTGTACTGCACTTGACGAATCTTGAATTTTGGGTAGTTTTCTCTAAAGAATATCGGATACAAGAGCCCCGACAGCTAAATACAAATGATTGTCATCCATTTTTTTGTCGCAAATATAGAATGTTTAATTACGCCATTTGTCAGTGATGCCAATGGTTGGTGCTACAACAGCCATCCTCTACATATCCCACAGATGTATTTGTATGTTTTATTTTGAGGGAACACTTAAAATAAAACATACGATGATGCCATGGATAGTACAGTTCCGAACCCGCGTATTCGACTCAGGCTTAATTTTGAAGCGGGTCCGGGGGAATTTCTTCGAGCAGATGCGCCAGGTAGGCTTCCTCTTAAAAGCCTGGGTGTGACCATCACTTGCTCTCCCAGATGTCGGTGTCAGTTAACTATACGTATCGAGCTATCCCATTAGGACGGGAAATTGCCGGATGGTTTTAATTTTGCCACGCACTTGCCAGGATTCCTTTACATTCGCCCACCGAGGGGGAATTCTTTTAAGAGAAACCGGGGGAGGTGGCTCAGGGCATCAACTGATGTCACTGCAGTAGCTCTGACCGGGAGATTTTGGTTCGAGTCCCGACTGTGGCAGGATTTTCGAGACTAGCTTGTCAGACACGTCGAATTCAGTTGCTGTCCGGAGGAGAATGCTAGCGGCCGGCTGCTCTGATCGGTAGCTTTCCGTGGTTTCTCCGATCAACACCAGAAGAATGTCGGAGCAGTACCCTAAGAAACGGGCCACGGGCTGCGTGCGATCTTTCCTTCCTCTTCCTTGTTCTATCCTCACCCCTTACACACACTTACACTAACATTCACTACACTACCACACATGCCGGGAAACCAGTCGGGAGCTTAGGGCTTGTCCCGGCTGGGGCGGTGCCCCGCTGGAGGAGATAACTTAATGGGAAAACATAACTTTTGACTGTTTTCATGACATACTCTCAGAATCTGAATCAGTGAAATTGTCACTGATTCAATCAGTGAGAGCCGAAGTCACTGATTTCTTCAGTCGAAATGGGTAGTTTCGCTGACAATCAGCGAATATGCAAACCTTTTCATAGTGACCGCCAGCATTTCACTGGTCGTCAGTGGTAAATGTGCCGCGCCACCAACGCTCACTGATCGTTCAGTCGTCTTCACTGATTCAAAAAGTGAACCCAATTTTCACTGATTTGTTCAGTTCAATTCACTGATTGTCAGTGGCAGGGTTATAACTGACACCATCAGTGAATAGTCACTGTCAATCAGTAGTTTTTCACTGATTCAGAATGAGAGAGTATGTGGTAGTGTAATGCAAATGGGTGTTTGTGAAGGAGGAGGAGGAAGAGGGAAAGGAACAAAGATGAGGAAGGAAAGATAGCGCGCGTGCTGTGGCCTATTTGTTACTACTGCTTCAGCTTCCACTTGGTACTGATCAGAAAATCTTCGTAAAAATACAGATCACTGCAGCCGCTCGCTAGAATTTTCCTTTTTGACACTGGTTGTTTTCGCCCATTCTATTGTCGAAAAATTACTACCGGTGGGATTCGAACTCTAGGACCTCGAGCTGCAGAGGCAATGTTTTATTAGGTCACGATCGATTATTTATTATTGCCGAGCGCGTCAACGGCTATGGTCATAAATCCCGTCATTGTAAAGAGAGATTCATGTAAAAACAAGCAATTTTGACAGCTAGTGCTGGCAACATAACCAAAGGTTCTGTGGTCGTTGTGTCCTTAATTCCATTGAACTCTCCTTCCTCGATTCGTTCGTTTGCAGTTGGCTAACTTGTAAATGGTTTCGACGCTTCCTTTTGTGATGTCCTCGTCCGACGAAAATATAGTGCGCCACGAGAAATAATTGAAATTCGGAAGTGTAGTGCTATGTGCTCTTCTGTATAAAAATTTCTTTTTTTTATACACATTATATGGAATTTACTTTTTGCGTGATAAGTATTATGTTTATTTTAAAACCGAGTCTTGAATGTAAGGTGCGTACTGGTGCACGTGTTTCTGAACAGCTGCCGCGGCGGATGGATACTTCTCTTAATTACATATGATGTTCACTTGTTTAGGGAACTGTCACTTTTGCTTATTCTTACGTGAATTCTTCTATAGCTCTTTCCTGGGAAGTACCGGTGTTCTTTCTCTGCTGCACAGTGAGATCCGGCGTCGACTTACATGTGGATCAGAGGGGCTTTTGCCCAGCCAGGTGTCTCCTGCGAGCGGGGCACCACCCCAACCGGGACAAGCTCTAACTTCTCAACAGATCTCCTGACATGTGTGTTAGTGTAAGTGTGCGTAAGTAAGGAGTGAGGATAGAACAAGGAAGAGGAAGAAAAGATCGCGCGCGGTCCTTGGCCCGTTTGTTAGAGTACTGCTCCTGCATTCGCCAGGCAATGATTGGAGTAACCACGGAAAACTACCGATCAGATCAGACAGCCGCTAGAATTCTTCTCCAGGCAACGGTTGAATTCAATCCACAATGCGATTTTTGTAACTTTGCCCCTCAAGCCCGTGTGGTCACGACGGAATATCACACGACATTTCGCGTCTTTCTCGCTCGTGACGCTAGATGTCGCATGATCGTAAACACTGCTCGAACGGTCGCTATCTAGCGGCCCGACTGAGAAAGACACAAAATACCGTGAGATATTCCATCGTGAAGGCCTGCATTGAGGGGCAAAGTTATAAATATCGCACTGTAGTTAGCTACCTAGTGAGGAAAATCCTGCTACCGTCGGCATTCGAACCTTAGGATCTGCAGCACTGCACTCACAGCAGTAGATGCCCTGAGTCGCCTACGTCGTTTTTATTAAATCATAATGATACTAGGAAAACCCAGCAGACATTCTGCCCTTCATTTCCCTCTTTCCCCTCCCATCTCCTTTTCTCACCGTCTCTCCCCCCTTCCCTCCCCCTTCCCTCCCCCTTCCCTGTCTGTCTCCGTCGCTCTCTGTTCCTCCCATTCACATTTACTTGCAGATTCTGCACGTCTCTGAGTATGTGAGGTAATATCGAGAAGCGCCGGACCAGCAAAAATGTAATAGAATGTTTAAAAAAAGAGCTCATTCTGTAGATTACGAAGTGAGAAACGTTTCTTTGAGACATTTGGTCTCAAAATTTTAGTTTTTAAGGCCCTGGAACGCCTCATTTAGGAGTAGATATAGGTTCAAAATAGGAGTAGAAATAGATTAGAAAATACCGATATAGATTCAAAATGCTGCCGGGTGTGTTGCGGGTCGCATCTGACGTGGCTATTTAGTTTTGTTCTACAGCGCCATGTAGTGGAGTTACAACAGAAACAGTCACCCAGAAGCACATAAACCTTCTGAAAAAAAAAACAAACACATCTGTAAGTGCCAACTTTCATGGAGATAGGTCCAACGATGGAATTTAGCATATATATATACATACATATACAGGGTGTCCAGAAGCTCCCGTTACAAAAAAATACCACAAATTCTGTGATGCCAAACATGAAGAATGGCAGGTCCAGTTTTTCCGAAAAAAATTTTGTCTTTGAGAAAATTGAGTTTAAAAATCACATCCGGGGCGCGAAATTCAAACCGGCCGCAACGACACTGCAGACAGTACGGAGCATCCTTCCGCACCTTCTGCGCGGAGCATTTCCTCGTTTCTCCGCGTAAATGGTGAAAGAGTCGAGTAATATTCTGGAAAGCATCGCGTTGCTTACACTAGAATACTTAATAGTATCAAGTATTAGCAGGTTCTATTCAATAAATATTTTAAATGTACGTACAGAATATCGAGTTTTGTTCAAAATGATAGCCACGGTCACGGCGGCGTAAACATAAATTATGAACACGATCCAACATTTATGAATAAGATTGAATATCCTGGAATGCTCGAACTGTTATTTTTAGCACATATTAATATGAACTAGTGCTTTGGACCTAAGATTGCCACGTAAATGATAGTCTCCTGAAGATTATTCTAAAGATAGTGATATAGTAAAAGCGTTTCGGAAATGAAATATTCATTTCCTGAATTCCCGTTCCATGAAAATACTGAGTTTATCTCTGGGCGCGGAATTTGAATTGATACGTTTTACAGTCATTTTGTGGTGATGCAGACCGAACAGTGCATTGAAGAATCTTTGTAGGGGCACGTAGGCCATTAACCTAACCCACAGGTCAATATCAACAGAGATAAAATAGCGTCGCCACATTTGAATGCAACAAGGAATAAAAAATACAAAACTAGTATATTACTGGTGTGAAAGGGTAAAAGACTGAGAAAAACTGTGATGTTGCATTGCGTGATGTACAAATACTTCTAGCAGGCAAAAGTTTGACCGTGGTTCGCTGAGGTTACCGGCCCATTGCCATTCGCAGCTCGTATTATGGTCGGTGTCCTTGCATTTGTCACTTGCTAGGCCGCGTCACATCGTGGTTTATATCGTATGGCGAACCTCCCACCGCCGCCTAGTGATTCGCCTATCAGCCGCATGTCAGTTTTGCCTCAAAACAACAGATTGCGCAGTTCGAAACCCGGCCCGCACAGTGGTCATGGCTGAAAAAGCACCTGTACGGAGTCATCTTTCCCCTTCCCTCCCCTCCGCACCACCCCCAGCGTCCCGCCACCGGCAGCGTATACTAAAAGCTAAGCGCAGTCAAGGCAAATTAGTAGAAATATCGAGTTTGAGTGCGAGAGGCCAGAATAAGCATGTTTTCAATTAATGAGTACTGCGACATGTACTTAGTCTTCGGCGAGTGCCGGAGCAACGCTCGTGCGGCAGCTCGAGTGTACGCCGAGAGATACCCTAGCAGAAGACACCCTTCCCACTGCGTTTTTCTGCGCCTCGACGCAAGAATACGTGCGTTGGGGTCAGTTTTACCGGGCGGAAGTGTCGATGCAGGTGTGTCTCGCTCATCTGTGGCTACAGAGGAAGCAGTATTGGAACATTTCGAACAGGACCCTTCGAGCAGTGTGCGAAATTTGGCGCGAATGGGTTGTTTATATTAAATTTTTTCCTTACAACTAAACGAATTCAATTTTCAATGTGAAAATAATTTTATGTATTATCAGATATGTTTTGGAAAAAAAATATACAGAGCCATAGAGTTGCAGTTATGATTTAATTTGCATATTGTTTATGTTTATTCCTGTTTTCCATAAAATATTCTTTTGAGATATAAATCCCTCATAAGTAAAAAAATAACCAACATGAAACTATGTAATTATTAGGGTGTTTTTATGTAAAATCTACAAAAAGTATCCAATTAATATTTTTCACTTCAAAAAAGTATGCAATTATTAAATGGACAAGTTATAAATTGATTATTTTTTTAAACAAATTAAAATATTGAACATGTAGAGATATAACTGAAAGATTTAGGACATGCATGTAAAGTATTTCTAATTAATTTAAAGTAGCAAAATATGCATGTTCTAAAATATTTAAGTAGTAAGGATACTGATTCTGCATTAAAATAAATTAAAAAAATTAAATAATTCAAAAGAAGGTTTGGGGTAAAAAAATGATTATATTGCATAATTTTTTTCCTTTTTGTCGATTTTTGTTGTACATTATGAAAATATCAAAGAAAAATATTGAAAATTAAAACACTGAAGTAGTGTAGTAGTGAACTGTTTCTACTTCCTTACATTCTGTACTACGTAGTAACCTCGAAGAATTAAATTGAAGAAATGGTCGTTACTCATTTGTGTACGTATCTGCTAACTACAATGCAAGCTCAAAGAAACAAAACAACTAAAAGAATACTTCTCCCGAGTAGCTGTCAACTGCCTTATGAAATGGTTTTACGAAGTAATTCCAAGATTTGGGAGAAAGACATGCTCTCATCTTGCATCTGGAAAAGCAAAGCGGCGGGTAGAATGGTCATTCAACTTCGAGAAATGGATAGTCGAGGCCGCTTGCCTTAACTTCGATGTTCCACGTAGAACAGTTAGCAAATTTTGCAATAGCAGTTATTTCGGAACGCTTTCGCTGCGGCAGCAGGAAGTGCTCTTCCTTTACCACATATTACTTAAGCTAAAATAATAGATAACTAATTTAGGAACAGATACTTTTATTTAGGAATTATTTGCAATATTTTTGAGGGGGGAAATACTGATATCCATCAATTAGGGCTACATCTTCGATAAACCGTCCAGCGGTTATTAAGAAGTTTAAAGCTGGCTATCTTTAGTTTGATAATTCAGAAAATGACAGCCGGGAGAATCAATTCAAATTCCAGAGATAATAAACTCAGTATTTTCATTAACGAATATTTTATCTCCGAATTGCTCCTTAGTGTATCACGATATTTATAATAATCTACAGGAGACTATCATTTACGTGGCAATCTTAAGCCTAAAGCACTAGTTCATATTAATACGTGATAAAAATAACAATTCGAGCATTCCAGGAGATTCAATCTTTTTCATAAAAGTTGGATCGTGTTCATAATTTATGTTTACGCCGCCGTGTACTGTGGCTATCATTTTGAACAAAACTCGATATTCTGTACGTACATTTAAAATATTTATTGAATAGAACCTGCTAATACTTGATACTATTAAGTATTCTAGTGTAAGCAACGCGATGCTTTCCAGAATATTACTTGACTGTTTCACCGTTTAGACGGAGAAACGAGGAAATGCTCCGCGCAGAAGGTGCGGAAGGATGCTCCGCGCAGTCTGCAGTGTCGTTGCGACCGGTTTGAATTTCGCGCCCCGGAAGTGATTTTTAAACTCAATTTTCTCAAAGACAAAATTTTTTTCGGAAAAACTGGACCTGCCATTCTTCATGTTTGGCATCACAGAATTTGTGGTATTTTTTTGTAACGGGAGCTTCTGGACACCCTGTATATATACATACATATATATACATACATATATATACATATATATATACATACATATACATACATATATATACATACATATATATACATACATATATATATACATACATATATATATACACATGGGTAACCCAATGACATTGGCAATGAGGGGATCTGCTGTGGAACAACTGCCGCTGGCTCTTCTCTCTGCGATTAAGTCGTACAAATGAATAAAAAATGAAAATTCTTGATAAGCTCTGACCCCAGCTGTCATGACGCAGTCCAGATACAACACGCTCAGCTCCAAACAGCAGACGCCCCACATCACGTTTTCTTCCCGAAGCCACATGGCCTCCCAACCAGGACTGAACCATCACCCATCACCGTGAAGTGCTTAGGGGTTTTCGAACGGTTCTGATGGATACCCACTTCAGGTGGAGTTTGTCAGGCAAACATTTTGTAACTTTGATTACGTATAACGGCGATACTAAAATGTAATGCATTCTTTTTCATTAAATGCATTAGTAATCAATCTATCGACGACAGCCTTGTTTTATTCTAGTTGTACATTCCTACTGGGCCAAAGTCTGGCTGATACAGTGTTCAGTTGTTGCCACAAGTGTCTCAATAACGTTGTCTTCTAACATGATTACACAAAATTCGTAATGGCAATGACAATGGCAATGACTCTCCTAAGTAAAAAAAAAGTTCACTGTTGACTGTCACCGCTCACATGTCACTAACAAAAACATTTTTTGCTAGCTAGAAAAATATTTCAATTTTAAGTTGATATGTAATACACGAGTGCACAAGAAAAAAACTTCATGTGAAAGGAAACTTATGAATTAGTGCAAGAGAATGGCACAGACTTTCTCGTAATAGTTTATTTCCTATTCTCTTGCGTCTGGGCTTTTTCAATATTTGTCCCAACTTCTACCCAGCTGCCACCTATTAGCGCCTAAAAGCCATATTTTTTTCTCATTTTTCGGTCCCGTAATAGTAGAATTTAAATGTGAATTTAAGAATATTATAGAAGAGTAAAACCTATAGCAAATTTTCAATGAAAAAGTACCAGGCTGCGGCAGGTCCGCATGACAAGTGGCCAAGGAACCAGTCCAGTCGTTATGTACATTTTACCCGGAAAAAGGTAAAAAAAAACCTTTTTCTTTGAGTATGTTGTATGTACCCAGGCACTAGTTAAATCCCCAAGTTTTCGACCTCCCAGGCCCTGTGCTAACTCCGGGAGGCCCAAAAAGTCGATATTTTTGTGACTTGTTTAGGTTTTTTCTCCACTGCTCTTAAACCGTAAGTCATGTAGAAACAAGTTTCAGATAAATTCTAAATAAGATCAAATTTCCTACAACTTCTGTATATTTTTTTTTTCGAAATCAATTATCATAGAGCTACATATTTTCGAAAAAACATTTTTTTCAATTCTCAAGAATTTGTGTAAACATACACATTTTTGTGAGAGTACAATCAACGTACAATCAACGTACAAAGGGAAAAAGAATGCACTGGGGGGTAAGACACCCCTAGAGGAGTGGGTGATATCTACAAGCAAAATAGGTATGCAACCCGCAATGCACGTACCGCATATAATGTGCACCGAGCGGGCAGAGTGACCTTGACGTGCATAGCTGCTTAATAGATGATTGTCATAAATAATTACACCCAAAGTTTTAAAGATAATAACATTTACTGATTTTGTATACTTTTTTCTAAACTAACACTACCCGACCCGCAGCCTCAGAACAGAACAAAACTATATTCAAATTTGTTCAAAGAAGTGGTCACCCCGACCGGGACTCGAACCCGGGTGTTCTGGTTTACGCCCAGCTGTTCACGACAATTTTAAACATTTATTCGCTAGGCGGGAATGTAAAAATCTGAAGATAGGTATGAAGGGGTGGGATCGCTCGGCCACCTGATTACTTGGGGATCTGCGTTTTGTTATTCAAATTGAAGCGCTGTTGTACACTAGGTGAATGTTTGTTTATACTAGTTTTGTTGAAATATTTTAGCAAAATGTGGAAAAAAATTTAAATTTTAGGGATCCCACTATAGTGGGGGCCTGCGACAAGTTGTCCCAGCTGCCCTATCCCCTGGGTGCTCCTGATCTTTTGAAATTAGCTACAGTAATATAGTTTGAAATAAAAGAAAAACAAAACTCAAACCTGCTAACCTTCAATACTACGTGAGTTAATTTTAAAATTATAGAAAGAATAGTGCAAGTAATTCGACAACTGCCAACGACCGCAGTCCAAACGCACGATTTAAATGTTGGCGGTATCTGAAAGTATGTACATCAATGCATAGTTGCAAACTCATAGTAAATAATACATCGTTTGATATTAAACTCAAGGTGTTGGTTCGTTAAGATATTCAATACTCAAACATCGTTTGAGTTACATTCCCATGCACCGAAGTGAAGTCTAAGCCTACTAAACTGTTTCTAATGGTAAGAAATGGTATTTAGTACTCAAAGGTGAAAATATTAGTTTGATTATTTAACTCGGAATTGCTTTTCTTGAGGTACGTAAGAATAATCCAACACTTTTTACAGAAAATAATCCAATACGTTTTAGTATACAGGTAATTTTTCAATTTTCGTACCCCAGCAAGTTAGCGCTCTGACTCGAAAACTCCCTATGTTCCTCATAACAAATCACGGAAAGTTAGATAGTATTGCAAAGAGTAGAGTTGTACTTGCTCAAACCGGTATTTTCGCACAACTTACCTTGGATTTCTCAACTGTAAAAACCTTTTCTTATATTTTTGTGACTATCAAGGAAAGCGAAAACCTAACTCTCGAGGAAAATTGAAAAATTACTTCAAATGTTATTTTTAAAGAAGTATGAATTGTTCCAAGAACATCTGTCTATAATACTGAATAAACCTTTATTGAAAATTTGTTTCCAACATCAACTGCATTGTAATTTTTGTTTGATATTCTGTAAGTACATTAGAAATTATATTTATACATATTTAAACAAATTTCACTAACGGCTTTCCTTCTTAATGGAAAGGATAGACAAATGGATAGGGAAAGGGTAGGGTTTAACGTGCGAGAGATCTCGCAGTGATACGCTAGTATTTTATGATAATATATAATACGATACCATTTATAATATTAATAATGTTATAATATATGTAACAAAATGCACAGTAAATACATACAACTAATTATCTTTCATTTTCTGAATAATGTTTACATATTTTATGATTTTACAGTATTACATCAATGTTTCTATGTAACGTCAATAAAATATACATTTTCTTGAAATTTTATTATTATTATTATTATTATTATTATTATTATTATTATTATTATTATTATTATGTACCATTTCGTTTGTTAAACATATAAAACATTTGAAATTGTAAATTGCACATTGTTATTAAACATTACATAGTTGTAATTGTATATTAAATATGGCTTTACGCAATACATTATTATTTTTCTTAATAGACACTAACAATAATTTGTCGCACTAGTTGTTTTTTTGTTGCATAAACAATCGTTCCTTTATTGGGAGACTCAGTTCGCCGCACGAGTAATTAGTATCAGAAAGAAACGCGATTTAAGGACAAACGCTGTTGAAATTATTTCTGTCAACGGATAAATCAAAGACTAAATATGCTTATAACAAGTATTGTACTTCAGCTTTGATACGATTTTTCGTTCAGTTTTATTGATCATTTTTAATCGAATGCTGAGATGGCACCTGGTTTTGGAAATAAATGAAGCTTTATTACCTGAGCACGTTTTCTAAAGTAAGCCGATTCCTTCACGAAGGTCATGATGAAGGACAATAGCCATTTGTTGCCAATTTGCCTTTGCAAATAGTTTTTATTACACTGAAGCGAATATTTTATTATCAGTTCTTGCCATGAACTCTCGTTTCCAATTGATTTCATTTTTCAACTTGTTCATGAGTTAGGGTAGAGATCCCAGAATGTAAGAAAACGTGCCCAAAAACACTTCTTCCCATAGTAAGTCGCGCACAGTTGTAAGTGTTTTGACGATAAGTAAATAAATGTAAAGAAAAACCTTTCTGGCGCCATTAGCGAGGGCCATTGCAATCCGGCCATGCTAGGCGTGTCCGCTCCGGTGGGTCCGCGTGACCCTAATACCTAAACGAACAATCCAGATGTTTTGTTGCGTTCGCCAGACTCCTTGGGGGGTCTCTTCGAACCGCGGGCATCTTTTTTGGGTTCGTGCTTTAAGTTTCTGAACTCCTCTCCCCTGTACGGGGACGGGGATCGGGAGTCTGGGGTCTGGGTAGCGGGTTATTTTGTTCGTGGAAGTATAGGCTAGTTTGTAAGGGTTTTGTGGTGACGGGGGAAGGAAAAGAAGGGATGCGGCTGGGTGGGGATGGTGGTGGGGTGAGTGTGGAAGGGGGTGGTGTGAGCGAGAGAGTGAAGAAAGACGGCGGGGATACTGTTGTCGATGGTGTCTTTAGCTGGTTGGGCCTCTCTCTCTCTGACTTAACCACAGGCACGGTGTAAGATTATAGGCGTGTTCACTCCCAGTCTAAAACTGAAGCTTATGTGAGACTAGTTCTCACAGTTCTCGCATATAAGCGCTGTGATCTTTGGGTCTAATTTGGGCAAGGTCGTGATTCGTCGTAATACATTCGACAGCTCTGTGGCCAGCTGATTTCAAATTTCAAATCAGGGATTTGTCGTTTCGCGATGGAATTGGTAAAGTCTAGAGCGAACAGTCACGAAAATGGGTAGGAAAAGTTTTGTAAAACTGTGTAATAGCCACAGTTCAAGATGTCATCTTAAGATGTATATCTTACACCGTGACCCAAACCGATCGTGTGCACCGTACGGACAAGCGAGGAACTAGCCACAAACTGGCTTCAGAAACTTTACTCCAACGGCGGCTAGTTAACACACCTATATACTTACACCGTCACCACAGGCGTATAGCAGCACGGTTTTAGATGATTCGAACCGACGCTAGTCATATATACACACTGGCCAGGAGAGTACCATGCTTTAGACACCACGGCTAAGTCGACATCTAGCAATCAGAAGTGAAAAAAACTTGCTTATATGTTTAGGATGTTTATTGAAGAAATAAAATTCACAAAGTATTGCAAAAGAAGCAAATTTGAGTTGACCAGCGCCCTCAAATGAGGATGCTGGGCATTAATTTCCACAGTCAGATACAGCGAAGATTCCGTATTCTTGTGGGGACATATGAGTGCCAGTGGTGAGAGGCAATTGCTGTTTGCAGATGGGGTAAAGAATCAATTGACCTTCTAAAACCAAATTTACTGTTGAAATGAATTTGAGAAAATATTAGATTTTTCAGCATTTACATGACCCAAACCAAACGGATTTGGATATAAAACTTTTGGGTCCTTCACAATCTTCGAAACAACTACAGGTTCCCCCACAACTGTATCTAAATATTTAAACATTTATCGAGCATACTGGATACATACATTTCAAAAAGGAAAACTCGAAAGAAATAGGAACTCAAGAGAACACTACAAGAAAAGTAAAACAGCAATTCTATCCATACGTGCCACCTAGTTAATAAAGGAAGAAAGTTTTGTTACGATTGTTGTACTGCAGTGCTGTGAAATTGCACAGCTTTCAAACTAAGATAACACCCAAAACAGAAAGAACGTAAGTGTAAAGTGTCTACTCACTTTTTACACTGTTTATAATTGTAATTGCGATAATTTACAGATACACTGACGGTTAATTGTAAAATAATTGAAAACATTTGTATTTCCCATATTCATAAACAATTTTTACGGGTTATAATGATTTCAAATGATTTATACTGCGATTTTTGTAACTTTGCCCCTGACAGGAATCAGCTGTTTCGCTGCCACCCAATCGGGAGCTTATATTTCGCGACAGTGACGTCACTATGGCGACGGTCAAGCTCCCGATTGGATGAAAGCGTCAACATCTGATCCTGTCACAGGCACAGTTACGAAAATCGCAGTATAAAGTATCTTAGTTACAAAATCAATCTTCCTCCATGTGCACTTTAAATCAAAATCATACGAGTTTGCTCGGAATCAAACTTCCTCCATGTGCACTTTAAATCAAAATCATACGGGTTTGCTCGGAATCAAACTTTCTCCATGTGCACTTTAAATCAAAATCATACGAGTTTGCTCGGAATCAAACTTCCTCCATATGCACTTTAAATCAAAATCATACGGGTTTGCTCGGAATCAAACTTCCTCCATGTGCACTTTAAATCAAAATCATACGGGTTTGCTCGGAATCAAACTTCCTCCATGTGCACTTTAAATCAAAATCATACGGCTTTGCTCGGAATCAAACTTCCTCCATGTGCACTTTAAATCAAAATCATACGGGTTTGCTCGGAATCAAACTTCCTCCATGTGCACTTTAAATCAAAATCATACGAGTTTGCTCGGAATCAAACTTTCTCCATGTGCACTTTAAATCAAAATCATACGGGTTTGCTCGGAATCAAACTTCCTCCATGTGCACTTTAAAGCAAAATCGCACGATGGTGGGACTAAACTCCAGGCGCATCCACTTGGGAGTATAACATAATTTCTTGCGCTTGATTGAGTGTTTCGTGTTTCCCGGTGCGTCAATTGCTTTGCTCATTAGTCTCGTACGTGTAGTGCATGTTTTATCGCGGGGGTGGCTGTGTTCTTCTCCACTGGACTATGAAACCCTGCGCCTACCCACACGGCGTTTTCAGTTTTCCCCAGCCAGGTATTTCCCACCAGTAGGGCTCCATTCCACTCAAGACAAGCTCCCGACTCGTCTCCTGACATTAATTATAGTATAGTGCATGTAAGGGTCTGTGTGTGTGAAAGTAAGGGGATGAGAATAGGATAAGGAAGAGAAAGGAAAGCTCGCGCGCGGTCCGTGGCCCGTTTGTTAGGGTACTGCCCCGGCATTCGCCTGGTACTGATTGGAGAAACCATGGAAAACTACTGACCAGAGCAGCCGGCCGTTGGAATTAACCTCCAGACAGTGGTTCAAATGATTGAGATTTCACCATTCACCGCAGGATGAACACGGTCACCTCATGTGAGAGAAACCTGTACTACACTTACGGTCCATAGTCCGTAACGCGCCCGGAAACATGAAATAATCAATCGTTTTCTCACATTTAATCTTATTTGTACTCAGGTTGGACGCGTTTTTGTCCCCGTTTTGATCTCGTTTCGTCATGCACACGGAATGTGACCACTGCCTTTCACCGCTCTCCGCGAGGTGCCCAGGAGGCGTGAGCAGGGGCAGATCCAGCTGATAATTTTGTGGGTGGGACAGGGGCATCATAGATTTTTGTAAAATAATAAAAATATTAGTTATTATTTATGTACTGCATACATGAAACTATACAATATTATTTTTTAAATAAATACACAATTATAACGTAAATTTAAATAAATCAATTTAAAGAAATAAATAATAATTTAAATAATAATAATTTAAACAAATAAATAAATTTAAATAAATTTAAATAAATTTAAATAAATTTAAATAAATTTTGTTAAATAAAGGAAGGTAACAAACGAAAATATCTGTCTTTGGATTTTAATTATATTTCTTTGTCCAGTTTTTTAAGTCAGTCTTACTATATTTTGATAATGAAAAGGTTCATCTATTCTAAATTTGGGATTTTATTTCCCTCGACGTTTCGAAGAGCACTTTTCCTCTTCAAGAGTCTGACTAAATACAGAAATACTTATATGTTTAGTTACAATTAAATAATTAGTTACAATTACAATAATCCAATTTGTTGTAAATTTAATAATTGTGTACCAGGTACAAATGGACTCACTTTAACCATTGATTCTTAAATTCATTGGTAATTATTTATAAATAACTACAGTTTGTACAAAAGCAAAGTTACATCACCACTCTCAAGAGGAATAGAAGAATGGGGAAGGGGACATCTGGTAGAAATTTGAATTTAAACTTTTGAATTTTAATTAAAAAAGTAGGATGTATCCTAGAATGATTTCAGAGAACTTACATATAAAAATAAATATCGTAATGAACACAAAAGTTGAAAGTAGGCAAATTTCTAGTATTTATGACAATGTACTAAATAAAATTAAAGGAAAAACATAAATAATTTGGAACAAGACACAAAAAATTCCAACTTAGGTATATTTTTGTTTCTCATTTGACTTCAAAAATTTAAATTCAAATTCAAAAGGGACGACTCTGCCTTGGGGATATCATAAACCTAACTAACGTCAATAGCAGCTATAGCGATATGAAACGCAAAATGATAATCGTCCTAGCGAGACACTCTGTAGTAGCAACTTTTGTTGCCCTGGTATATGTCAGCCGACCAATGAATGTGGAATCTCAATGCAAACGAGATGAAATATGAGGAAACAGGACATTCGCTGGACTGGAGAATAATGTGTGCACAAGAATTGTGCGTTGTTTTAATTATGCGCACGAGGGGAAGCAGGATGCACGAAGCAGACGGAATGTTCGGTTAATTATGAAAAATAGTAAGCGATTCCAATCACAACACACCAAAAACAAGAATTGTATGATATATAAAACTGTTCGCCTCCGTTGTCTGGAGAATTCTAGCGGCCGACCGCTCTGATCGGTAGTTTTGCGTGGTTTCTCCGAGCAATACCAGGTTAATGCCGGAGCACTACTCTACGAAACGGGCCATGGATCGTGCGCGATTTTTCCTTCGCATTTCTTGTCCTATCCTACTTCTTACTTACACACACATGTATTACACTACCGTACATGCCAGGATACCGGTCGGGAACTTAGTTTGTCCTGGCTGGGCGGTGCCACTGCTGGTTGAGGGACCTGGTTGAGGGAAAAATCCGCTAGCCGACGGTAGGTCGGCGCCGGATCTCGGCATCCAGCTGGGCAAGATTACCGCCAAATCCGGGTGGGGTGGGGTGGGGTGGGGTGGGGTGGGTGGGGTGAGGGTGGCATGCACTACACTTACGGGACTAATGAACTTAGTTGCCGCGCCTGGAGTTACTAATAATCAATCAATTTGATTATTACAATAATTTGTTACATTGTTTGTTCTAGTCTTGAGGCAGGCTTGATGAAACTGGAAACGATGGCAATTTTTTAAAATAGATGTTATTTATAGTTGACAAAATTAATAATCACAACCAACTCTAATAACAAATTAAATCAACTGACGTGTTTCTGTTCCTCTTTTCATCCCGTTTAGCCATTCGTAGTCTCCGCTCCGTCGTGTTAGCACTCCCTTTCGCTCGTGCAGTGTTGAGAAGCTACCGTAGAACGTAGGTGTGATTTTTGGAGCCAAAAGAATCGATATTGGATTGATTGATTCGCAATTCCGGGCATGTCAATTGCTATGGTCATTAGTTCCTAAGTGTAGTGCATGTTTTCATGCGGAGGTGACGGCGATCTGTGACCAGTTGTAAGCTTAGATCTTGTCCAGGTTGGGGAGGTGTTGTCCTTGTTGTCCTTGTTGAGGTCCTTGTTGGAAGATGAGAGCAGGCGCCGCGGTTTGCGGTTTTTTCCCCAACTAGATACATCCAAACAGCGGGACACCGACACAGCCAGGACAAGCTCTAAGGTCAGTCCCCGACTAATCTCAGGCATACAAGCGTAAGTACGGGTGAGGATAGGATAAATAAGTGGAAGGAAAAATGATGCACAGTCCGCTTGGTAGGATGCTGCTCTGACATTCGCATGGTGTTGATCGGAGAAACCACGGAAACGATCAGAGTAGCCGGCCGCTAGAATTCTCCTCCAAACGGCGGCTGAACTCGACATATCTATGTGGCTAGTGTCGAAAATCCTGCCACAGTAAGGGAACCCTAGGACCTTCCGTCCAGAGGCAGTGCAATGACATCAATTTGATACCCTGGGCCATCTAAACCGGTCGATAGAGGAAAAACATCGACTTTAATATAACTATTTTTAAAACAAAGATGCTTCTACGACATTGATGTTTTGAAAACATCGGCAACGCTCTCGTATCCTCACTGCAGAGCCAGCGATCGCGTCTGCTGGCAGACCCGTCAGTTTACGTGTACGAAGCAACAAAGTGATGCCGTCAGTAATTTCGTGTTTTAGATTTAACAAATTGTGATTTCAAAATAAAACAGGGAAACATCGAGCACAAAACATTGATATTTAAAAACAAATTTATCAATCCATGTTTAAAAAACGTGGATGCTTCTACGAAAACATTGATGTTTTGAAAACATCGACCACGTTCTAGCATCCTCACTGCAAAGCCAGCGATTGCGTGTGCTGGCAGGCCCGTCCGCTGCTTCGTACACGTAAACTAAGTGATGCCGTCAGTTATTTCGTGTTTTAAATTTAACAAAATTGTGATTTCAGGAAAAAACAGGAAAACATCGAGCACAAAACATCGATATTTAAAGTGCACTATCTAAGTTTAAAACATGGATGCTTCTAAAAAAATTGATGTTTTGAAAACATCGACCACTCTCTTGCATCCTCCCTGCAAAGACAGCGATCGCGTCTTCTCTGCTACTTCGTACACGTAAACTAAGTGGTGCCGTCAGCAATTTCGTGTTTTAAATTGTACAAAATTGTGATTTCAGAAAAAAACAGGAAAACATCGAGTACAAAACATCGATATTTAAAAAAGTACAAAACATCGATATTTTGTTAAATTTAACAAAATTGTAATTTCAGGAAAAACAACGATCACAAAACATCGATATTTAAAAGAACAGTTTTATCAATCTATGTTTAAAAAGAATGCCTCTACGAAAACATTGATGTTTTGAAAACATCGACCACGCTCTCGCATCCTCCCTGCAAAGCCAGTGACCGCGTCTGCTGCTTCGTACACGTACACTAAGTGGTGCAGTCAGTTATTTCGTGTTTTAAATTGTACAAAATTGTAATTTCAGGAAAAACAACGGGCACAAAACATCGATATTTTAAAAAAACTTTATCAATTTATGTTTAAAACATGGATGCTTCTACGAAAACATAGACGTTTTGAAAACATCGACCACGCTCTCGCATCCTCCCTGCAAACGCCAGCGTCGAGCGATCGCGTCTGTTCGGCGCGGGTTGCGCAGCCCGTCTGCCGCCCGCCGGCCTATCTGTCTCGCCGTGTGCGCCAGCGCTGATATCGCACCGCGCCGACGCCGCCGCCTCCGCCTCCGCCCCCACCGCCGCCGCCGCTGCCGCGGACGCAGCCTCCGCGCGCCAGTGCCACGCGCGCCGCGCACGCTCACGCCCACGCTCTCGCCCCACGCTCCGCGCACGCCCGTCCGCACGCTCGCCACGCTCCCGGTGCAGGTAAGGCTGCCGACCGCGGAATGGTGGTAGAAAACAGTTGATTGTGATCGAACGCGGGGCATTTGTTTTTGTCGATCGTTCGTATTCGCAGTGGTAGAGATAAATAGTGGTAGAAAACAGGTTTGGGCAACAAGTTGATTGAGACCGACTGGTTGTTCGCAGGGTATTTGTTTTTCCCGATCGTTCAAATTCGTTGTGGTATAAATATGTAGTGATAGAAAACACTCCTGGGCGATTTGAACAATTGAGATCGACTGCTCGTTCGCGGGGCATTTGTTTTTGTCGATTTTTCAAATTCATAGTGTTAGAAAAAAAATGATTGAAAAAACGCGTGGGTGATTTCGACGATTGGGGTCGATTGGTTGTTCGCGTGGCATTTGATTTTGTCGATCGTTGAAAATCGTATCGGTAGAAATATGTAATGATGGAAAACACCTCTGAGCGATTTGGACGATACAGATCGAATGGTCGTTCGCGGGGCATATTTTGTCGATCGTTCAAATTCATAGTGGTAGAAAACAGACCTGGGCAAGAAGTCGATTGAAATCGACTGGTTGTTCACGGGGTATTTTTTTCGACCTTTCAAATTCGAACAATTCTATATCCAAGTTGTAGATATGCAAACTTAAGAAGTTGTAGTGAAATGCATCGATCCTAATTAGCTTCGTGATAATTTATTTTGTGACAATTTTTACAGAAACTTCACATTGCTCAAATTTGAGAAACGTATGCCAGACTCATTCTCATACAGATTGTTCACTCTTTGGTCTCTTCTACTTCGGGTACGCGATCATTACATTAACTGAAAAGAAAATATATTTTCAAATGTATTCTGTTATTCTGAAATGATTTAGAAGACTAATTGCAATGAGTATTTAATTAGGGAAATGGTTTTTTAAAAGCATGCTCTTTTGTTAATATTTAGAAAAATAAAGGTTAGTTCACTATTGTCTGAAACGAAAAGTAGATTACATTTGAAGTGAGTTTGCCCAGACCTGGTAGAACATTTCACTTACTCAAAGATAATAATACTGAGAATATTAAAATGATGTGAATTGGATTTATGCTTTTAATTTTTTATGCTTTATAGCTATGTGGATCATCATTTGCTTTGTTGTTTTTTGCACCACCTTTATTATTTTGTAAGTTAAAAGAAATAATTTACTGCTGGCTATTTCATTTCACTGAAATTTAATATACAAATATTGCATCATTTGAATTGGTTTTTAAAGCCTTCACCAAAATCTTATGTTCAATTTAAGCACAAATACAATATGTATAAAATATAAATTTTCCGTTTTGGTTTACATCTCGATAATGGATAACACAATAATTACCCTGGAATGTAGAAATTTTATTTTAGACATCCTGTAAAAACGGTTGTTTTAGGGCAAGCAAAACGTGCTAAATGTTCAATTTCTAGCACTAGTGCTAAAAGTGAGGCGATACGAAAATGTTCAGACAAAAGTGTCAATGCAACAAAGAAAACAATTTCGTCTGACTGCATCAGATACTATTGAACTTAATGTAACGTAGTAACATTAAGGTAACTTAAGATAATTGAATACTTAATTAAAATAAAATGAAAGTCATTACGACTGTCTAAAAAATAATACATGACACACGTGGTAAAAGTGATTTTATTTTGCTCCTAGAACTGTGCCGCTGGGCCTATCGGTCTCGTGTTTCAACTTTTACTATTCGCAAAATAAAATGCGACTTTTACTACTATTGTCATAAATGTCACATTTATTTGTGAGTATTAACCTTCTTGGTTTCTATCGTCGATTAAGGGGCAAAGTTTTTCATTTGACATTAAAAGAATATTTTCTCTTTTGCAAATACATTTCTATTAAAATAAACGAATTTTCTTCGTAAAGAATATTGAAATGGCTGTGCAAAATTAACATTTTCATCCGAAATAAATTCTGTTTTGTAGTTCTCTTATTGAACGAAGCTAATGAAAATAAAATATTAACTTGTGTAAATTGGAGCAGGCGCTTTGTTTTTGTCTCATTGGTACAGTTGTTTCGGGCAACACTTGGATTTGTCTACCTTTTCGAATATAATAAGGTAGTATGTGGTTTAACGTGCAAGTAGGGTACGCTGATGAAATGTAAAATGTTTTTATATGTGTACACGAAATTACTCGACTGTAGTGCCGTGAAGCATTTGAATGGAGTACAAATCAATGAGATTTTCCTGAAAGTAGATGTTTTAGCCCTCGAAAAAGTATATTTACTTTGGGTGTCTATTTAATTAGAAATAAATATACTTTTCTGGAGACTAAAACAAGATATTAGGATCAGCATTTTGCCTTGGGACAATTTTTCTACGTTATATTTGAAATGAATAATGTTCGAGTCAATTTGATTTTCAGAGTAATTTGAGTAACAGGTTATTCATTGCATGTTATTAAATATATGTTACTTGATTTCAAATTGAACATTTATTTAACTTTGTTCAAATTAGGAAATTTTCCAAAGTATATTGTCTTTTAGGCAGGCAAGAATATTGCTAATAATTAAGTTAGTAATTGGTATAAAAAATCGAAGTTAATAATATAAAAACGTTGGCAATAATTAGAACAAAAAGTTATACGTGTACAGATCGTAGATGGAAAATACAAGGAACACGAATTCTCGACTAGTGGACTCATTAAATTCAAAACATCAAAGAGGATTTGGCGCTGATTCACGTTGAGAACTATAACTCTTTTACAATGAAGTTCCTTGATGTGAAGCTTTACATCTTCTCTTAAAGTCGCTCTAAGTTTTGTATCCAGATTCCAGAAACAAATCATTATTTACTGCCGAGTTTTCGTCTTAGCTTCGCTACTCATATTTTGGAGCAACGGTGTTTTTTTGGAATAAGATGCGTCTGAGACGGAAAAAATAACATTATAATTTATGGTTAATTTTTATGCTGGTCTGTTGTGCCTCGCTGGTTTGTAGAAATGTCCACAAATCATACTTAAGCGAAAATTATTACTCATATTAGCGGTCAGTACATTTTACATCTATACGTTAATTTTTGATCACACAATCAACTCAGAATGCTTTTAAGTTGATTTAAAGTTTACTTTCTGTTAACTGTTTTACTCCTGGAAAGTGCTCACTTAATGTAATTGCCAGAAGGTCGGCGGACTCCTTTAATTTATTTTGCTTTCACAGTTCTTAATATTGGTTGTAGAACATTGCATTCAAATTTGAAAAGAAAAACACCCTTGATCGGACAGTGGGTGGACTATTTAAAATTACTATTGAGCATGTGTCCTTTTTGCTAAGGTTATCAGTGTGTGGATGAAACACAGCAACATATTTCTTAAACACACTAGTTTAAAATTGATATGCGAGTTAATCCTGGAATTCTAGATTTCGAATGATAAGACTCCTGATGCCTTAAGATTGTTAATAAAAGAAACGCCTGTAAATTTTTGTAATCCTTTATTTAATACGTTTATCAACATTAATTACAAAATGAAATATTGGTATATCAAAATTATTGAAGTTGAAGTAGCGAAACTTTCAGTACTGATAGTATAGTTAGTTACGTAAATTAAAACAGAGAAACATTGATGTCAATTTTACATAACAAGTAAAATTTTCGAAATTATTTTTGATGAACTATTTGTTTTAATTTACATTTACTTTCACACAAAAATATTAGGCTTGTATTTTAAACATTTAAATGAGGACAGAAAGATCTTCCTCTTTTCAGGTAAGACATTTGTTAAAAGGAGGAGAAAATACGTCCTTAAGTATCTACATTATTTCAACACACAACTTATTGTGATAATGTAATTGTAAATGTAACTTCTTGAAAAGGACACTGAAGCTTCACATCGACACTACGATATCATTTGCTTTTGACTGATTAGTAATTCCAGGCGTGTCAACGGCTAAAGTTAATACTGCCGTAAGTGTAGTACTTGTTTTTGCCACCGGAAGTGGCGGTGATCTTTCGCCGCTAGCTGGCGAGATCCGGTGCCTATCTACACGTTGGCTTGCTGGTGGGCGATACCCAACCAGGTGTCTCCCATCAGCGAGGCACCGCCCAAACCGGGACAAGCTCTAACCTCTCAACTGGTTTCCCCGACAATGGTTGTGTAGTGCATGGAAGCGTACGAGTAAGTGTGTGTAAGTAACGGATTAGGAGGGTAGGAGATTAGAACGAGGAAAAGGAAGGAAAGATTCCTTGACCCGTGTGTTAGGGTACTTTTCCGGCATTCGCCTGGTGTTGCTCGGAAAACCCACGGAAAACTACTGATCAGAGCAGCCGCTCGCTAGAATTCTCCTCCACACAGCGGCTGAAGTCGATTTAGTAGCTAATGTCGAAAACCCTGCCACCGTTTCATCGGTTGCATAGCTCGGAAGACGCGAAAAGTAATTTGTATTATTACGCATCACAGCAGAATGCAGTCCAAATGAATCTCAGAGCGTGAGGCCCGAGTTTATTTCTTTGTCAATAAGAAAGGGAGAGCTATTCGCTACACTGAGATGACGAGACTCAAGACAAGGGGCGTACACGGGTTGTTTTCAAAAGTATACGCTAATGCAAATATGCACCCAGAATTATTACACAATCTCTAATTTTTGTAACATGGTTATTTGAAAAGGAATTCTCGTTTTTGTATTCGATCAATATTGCTCCGGCATTAAATTGTCCGAACCGAATTATCAGTAATCGTGTTTGTTAGATTCGTATCATGTCGTCATTTTAGTCACGTTAAATTACGCCCTACGCAGACCAGACAAAGCGTGTTTTTACTGATTAAACCATTCTTGCCTCTAGACAATAACTATACGGTTTATACCGAATAACGGCTCTGTATATACAGGAAACATCTGAAGTGAGACTGTCAGTGACGGATGTGTCGTGTAACGTAGACATCTGTTTCCTACCTAGTAACGTGACGCATTTGGTAGAAGACTGAATAAATAATCAGAACGCTTGGAGAGGCAGTGCTGACTGGATCAAAAAGATTCTCAGATCCGTGAGTAGTGGAATGGTTAATGTCATACCAGTTGTGCGTAGACTAAATAAAGATGGGGCCGACTACTCGTACATATCTCGGCCCCGATTTCCCGTTTAAATTTCTTTACATGCGCCATAGTTACCTACAAAATGAATAACACATAATGCAAAGAGAATGTAATCATATATTTAATGATATAATTAACAAACACAATTGATTTAATTTTGAACAACTTTCAAAATTGACGGTTTGGAGAGCTTTTCCCCTAAATATCATTTAAACGTAGGTACTAGCTTAAAAAGGAAGAGTTAGGAATTTATTATACGAGAGTAAGTCAATAAGTATCTGCAATCAATGTTTATAATTTATTACAGGAAGAACACACAATTTTATTGATATCATTTTCTAACATAGTCACCCTTCTTTTCCATACACTTGGCTCATCCTTGCATAAGCTTTCCGATACCTTCTGAAGAAAAGATTTTTGATTGTGCAACAAGGCGCATATGCACCACTTCTTTGAACTGGTAATTGGAACAGAATCAACGGACCAAACAGATGGTATTCCTACGGGGCGAAATTGGAACTGTGCACAGGATGCTCCAACACACGATTCTCACACGATTGCGCTTGTGCTCTTCATTGAGTTGTTTTGGAACCCATAGCTTCTTTCTTCTTCAGTTGCTGCCGTTCTTCACTCTTTCTTGACGCTCGTTCGACCACTGTTCTGGGAACTGGTAAACACTTCTCTATGGTAGAACATTTTGCCCGAATTGTGTTGAAAACTTGCTATGGATTTCCGCCCTTAGTACTTTACACCATAAAAAACGGATTACGGAAGCTCTTCGTCTTTGGTGCAAACAGAGAGTGCTGTAGCCATCTTTACACCACAACAGCGCAATACTGACTGATCAGATAACGTTGAAACCTCCTATAGGTAAAGACAACAGTCCCTTCTAGTTGTTAGGCAACACACAAAGCCGCAGAGTCAAACTAAAGAGAATTAGAGCAAAATTGCAGATACTTTTTGACTTACCTACATATTTACAAAAATAAAACATTTTATTACTTAGGGCTACTGGGCCACTTTCGAAATGTTTAGGGAAGAGCCACGGACTCCTGCCTGCCTGTTCGCACGCCTATGGTTGTAGTACATTAAAACTTTCCTCCAGACTGCTTTCAGAGGTCCAGTAGTGGTCGAAAAATTTCTCAGATCCATGAGTAAAGGATTGAATGTAATATGTTAATGTTTCCACGATCATTAGAATGTCTCAATAATTTGGAGTTGATGTATGAAATGTAAGAAGAGGAATCTGATATAATAAAGAAGTTATTTGTTGAGAAAAAAGTTATTATTTATCAAGAGTGGTAGAAGCAGATGGCGAGCAGTGAACTGGACAAATAAATGGTAACTTTCAGAACATTACAATCGCAACATTCTCATGCCGCACCTCTCTTTGTCAGAGATCTAGTGTTGTGCTGCGCTGGGCATGTCTATGTAAGCAGCTACTGTTCATTTCACTGCGTTGGCAGTTCCTGTGAGACCAAGCAACCAAGATCTCGAAGGGACTAAGTTAATAGTACATCCTGGGTATACCACAAGAGAGGAATACATGGCAGTCATATCAACGCAGAATCACAACTACTGAAGCTAAAATCTGAAAGGTTGAATATATACTCCTATTTCTACGTAAAATGTGGAAAATAGGAAATAATTTTCCAAAGTTCATCTTCTTAAAGGGTTAAATAATGGTTATGATATTTTTCTTTTTTTTGTTCAAAAGAGCAAAATTCACTTAAAATTAAGGCGCAGGTTAATTTATTACTACAACTCCTGAAGTTTCAAAAATTACAAAACTTTGCTTCGACAACCGCCAGCAACTACACTATTGAAAATTGATTTTTATCTGAATGCAATTTATTACTCAATACTAGATTTATTAATATTAGATACGTTAATTCGGTAAAAAAGGTTAACGAAAGAATATTTTTGAAGTGTTGTTTCTACCCCTCTCTTCAAATGTCTTTAAGCATTAGCTCTTTATCCAAACAAGGAATTTCTTCTGAATGATCTTTTCTGTTATAGAACAGACAGTAGGGACTCTTGTTAAGGAATATTTCAATTCTGAGAGTATTTAAAGCTAAAATTAGTTCCTCAAAAAAAGACTAAGCATTTTGAAAACAATATATTTCATTTTTATTGCTTCATACATTTCAGGGGATCGAAATCTTTGTACTTAATATATTTAATAACTTTTACATTTTTTCTTCTTTATCACTTCACATACCATTCAGAATAAAACGTTTTTGAACACGTATTTTATGATTGACAAAACTTTCTTCATTAATTAGAGTGTTTCATAAGTGGCGATACATTAGGAAGATTCCCTATTCCGTCAATATGAAGAACAATATTGCTTTTTTCACGATCAGTGACCAACGCTTCACTACAAATAAACCCCGGAACCAAGCACGTAGCCACAAGACGGATGTGAAGTCATGAAATAAATATGTGCCTCATGAAATAAAATGTAATCCAATATTATGTGATGGTTACGTTGTTTGGCAGTTGCTAATGGTAAGTAACTGCAGATACACCGAGAAGTAAAAATTCTCGAAGGTGGCTCTCGCCTCACGAAGCATGTAGGAAGAAACCCTTACCAAATCTCCCGTCTTCTGTCCACCCCACTACCCATTGTCAATTTTGTTGGCGGGTGCGTGAGCGATTGGGCAAAACAACTAACAACTGAATGTTTTCCCGTTTTTTCGTCTTCGCGCCACTTTATATCAACAGACTCCCCCTTTCCAATTACACACTTTTCTCCAGGTGCAATTATCTGCTATCTCCCAGTCCCCATCCGTTGCGCTGCTGTGGCTTGTGAGTCCATGTTGGATATTACAAACAAAACATTGATATGACACGATTGGTGTCATATGTGAGTGATGCTGTCTTGTTCGAAGAGCATCATCTGTCACCGATGTACAACGCATAGCGACATATTCAATGTCGAAGGTGAAGTTCAAACCCGCTACCTGGTCTGTGTCCACAGAGGCTTTCCGAGTAAGTCACTTTCCTCCAGGCGCAGTCGTCTGCTATCTACCAGTCCCTTCCCTTGCACTGATGTGGCTCATGAGCTGATGTCAGCTGATGCCACGTGATTTGTGTTCTATGTGACTAATAGAGTCGTTCAATGAGCATCATCTGTCACCGATACGTAACGCATAGAGACATATTGGACGTCGTAGGGAAAGTTAAAAACCGCCATTTGTTCTATGCCCTCATACGTCTTCCTTCCCAACTGAGTCACTTTCCTCTAGGAGCACTCACCTGCTGTTTACCCGTTCCGTACTCAGGCTTGTGAGCCCACGTTGGTTATTGCAAACAGACAATTGATGTCACGTGGTCGGTGACGTATGCGAGTAGAGCAGTCGTGCAGTCGTGTTCGAAGAGCATCATGTCATCGATACGGAACCCGTGACGACATTTTGGATGACGAAGGAGAAGTGGAAAACCGTTACTCAGTCTGTGATCACAGACATTCCCTTCCTAAGAGACTTTCCTTTAGGTGAAGTGACCGATCCCCATCCGTTGCGCTGATGTGACTTGTGAGCCTAGGTCGGTCATTGAAAACAAACAACTGATGCTGCGCGGTTGGCATCCTTATCGAGTTGTGCAGTCGTGTTCGAAAAACATCATCTGTCACCGATACGGAAGCATGGCGACATAATGAATTTCGAAGGGGAATTTGAAAACCGCTACCCGATGTGTGTCCACAGACGTCCCTCTTCCCAACCAAGACACTCTCCTGTAGGTGCATTGACCGTGGTATCCACCAGTCTCCATTCGTTGCTTTTAAGTGACTCGTGAGCTCGTATCGTTCGTTGCAACCAATCAGCTGATGTCACGCACACTGGCGGATCCAGGGAGGGGCCATGCCCCCCCCCCAAAGGCCTAAAGTTTTCGTTTGTCTTCCTTTTTTTGGCAAAATTGATTTAAATATTTATGTTCAAATTATGTAATTATTTAAACAATATTATTGTATAGTATCATATCTACAGTACATAAATAATATACCATATAATAACAAATATGTTTATTATATAACAAAACTCTACCATGCCCTCCAAAACGATCGGCTGGATCCGTCCATGGGCACGCAATTGGCGGTCTAAGCGGATGTGTCTAAGTGTTTGAGGCTAAGTGTTTGAGGTCGTCAGATCCGAAGGTTTTAGGTGTCTTGATAAGGAACAAGGTCTGATCTTCTAAATCTAATGACAAGAAATCCAACAAAACTCGTCTAATACAATTTTGCTCTTGTTATTAAAAGAAAAATTGATTTAATTGTTAAATAATATTTAATTGTTTAATAAAACTTGGTCCAACACATACCAATGTCTAATCAATTTTGGTTTTAATTGAATACATGGCTCAATGTCTACGTCATCATTAGGTCAGGATATTATGTCTGAAATGAAACTACAATATGAAGTGATGAGCTTTGATTCACAAAGTACATAACGTATATAATAAGATAAAAATGGTGAAATAGTCAGTCCGACTATCACATATTGGAGGAATCTGTAAATTTAATCTGTAGCTCAGAGACAGCAGGTGGACATCGACATCTCAACCATCGTTTTAATTTTAGTAATTTACTTCCATTCTCTTTTCTTGCTTGTAATTTGGCAGGACTTGGTATTTGAATGATGTACTGGTAAAAGTTCTGAGAGATGAAGACCTCTATATTCATCTGATGTCTTTTTAGGTTTTCCTAATAATTGCAAATGTATCTTCTACTTTTAGATCTCTTGTTAGTTCGGTCTAGAAGCCCTGCTGTCACATTAGACTTAATGGGCAATATACCTCCTGCCATATTGGACTGATCGATCGATCGATTAGTGATTCCGGGTGCGTCAACTTCTAAAGTCATTAGTTCCGTATGTGTAATGCATGTTTACCGCGGAAGATGACGGTGATTTTCCCCCACAGGATGGTGAGATCTGGCGCCGATCTACCATCGGCTAACGGGGTTTCCCAACCAGGTATCTCCCACCTGTTCTAAGCTCCCGAATGGTTCTCCGACATGTGCGCTGTAAGTGCGAGTATGTGTAAGTAAGGGGTGAGGATAAGACAAGAAAGAGGAAGAAAAGATCTCGGGCGGTCCGTGACCCGTTTGTTAGGGTACTGCTCTGGTATTTGGCTGGTATAGATCTGAGAAACCACGGAAAAGTACCGATCAGGGCATCCGCCCACTAGAATTCTCCTCCAGATGCGACTGAATTCGACCTAGCTACATGGATAGTGGCTAGAACCAAATTATAAAAGCAGAGAAGACCAATCCTTGGAAAATACCATGTAGAATGCAAAGAACTGATACAGGCAAGTTCTTTGAGAATCGCAATGTAGTAGATTGGAAATAACTCCTCCAAAAGCACTAGAGGCTCTTCCTTCTAATGAAGTCAAATTTAAAAATATGTTTAATTCCATCGAGATCATCACTAATAATTCTGAGACATTTATCCTTATTATTATTATTATTATTATTATTATTGTTATTACTATTATTATTTTTATTATTACTGATTATCATAATTATCATCATTGTTAATACTGTTATTGTCTTTTGTGTAATTTTAAGTTATATTATTGCTTATATTGCTATTATTATTATTATTATTATTATTATTATTAATGTAGTCATGTCCCTTACACAGAGAAATGAAGTGTAGTGTAGTGGAGGGGTGGGGAGGGGAGGGGAGTGCAGTGCAGTGAAGTATTTGATATTCTACAAGTCAACTTAGAAATAGACAGAAATTAATTAGAACTAGGATATCAAACTCTAATTAGAGGTTGTTGTTCTAATTTAAATTCTAGTCATGTTTGACACCGAACATTAGGTCAAAGCGAACTTTGATAAATCTATCTAAAAAGCTCTATCCAATACCAGACAATAGTTATAGAGAGAGACTCAGCTGTCTGTTCTATGCGGTTGGGCTATGATTATAAATCGACAATATGAAAGAATGCTAATTGTTATCAATATTTTTGAACATGTTAAGCAGGAAATGTGTCAAGGCATAAGTGTCCCGCGAAATGTTGAGTAAAAATTCTATGTTCAGTAGTCTCTTTCATACGTATGTGTCAAAACTCTCTTGTTGAGTTTTTCCTCTATATAAAATTCTGACACACTTACTTGCATAGCACAACATTACCAGCGTCTCAGTGCACGAAAGTCATTTTATCGCCACTCTAGCTACAGTGCTCTGATGCTCAAAGGGCTATGAGACGAGACAAATTCCGCCTTATGAAACAGACGAAAACGAAAATGGAGGAAAAGGCAACACGATAGATACGTACAGGAACACTACAAAAAATGATGAAGAACGAAATAAATTACATACATTGTTTACATACATGTAATGGAAAAATATATTTAAAAATGTAAGAAATATGGTTATGGAAATTTCACTGGTAGAAGATGCGTACAGAATGCATTACAACCCGAATTCATATTCCAGATACTCTGGCATTGCAGAAAAATGTACTTGATAGAAACAAAATTGTGGTTCCAGCAGATCCCAAAACATACACATTGATTGAAAAATTGCATGCTGTTTTTCGCAAAAATGTTTTAGCAGTGTTACTACAACCAAACAACGCGAACATAAAAGGTCAGTGAAATGGCAATCTTAAATAAAATGTTTTGCAAGTTTTAAAGAAAAAGCCAGGAACAATTTCGCTGGTTTTCCACATTCTCTCTCTCTCTCTCTCTGATGTATAATGCAAGTGTTCCAGTGTTTTGTAAATGACTGAATTTAAATACTTACAAAAATATTTTGCCGTTGATCACAGTCTCTCCTACATCATATGTTTCACCTCTCCTGTATCAACATACCTGAACAAAGAGAGCTTGTCAGTAATATCCCTTGTTTCGAAATTGCCTGGTTCACTCGTAAACTGCTGTTGTGAAAGACGTGTACTTTCAGAGAGCTTCTTCATTTTCTGATTTATTTATGCATATTTAGTTACATCGCAACACAGAAAACTAACGACACTGAGCTACTCTTTTTTGGCCGACCTATTTGCACAGCCAGGCAAATTTTTGTGACAGGTTGTAGCAAATAATGTAGTTCACTCTTCTACAAAGCATAATGTGTACCGCACCTGTTGTTGCGTAACACACATGCGTCATGTTGGGCCATGAAACTGCTGCTATTCTCTCGACAGAGAGAAACAATGGTTGGATAATAAAATATGGTGCCAGAAAAGTCACAAAAACAGGCTAGCTCTCTTTGTTTGTTGCATTTTTAAACGTATTCTTGTAGAAGGAAAAGATTCATGCATTCTTATCTGAATGAATCGAGATTTTTCAGAGCCCACCGCAAATACGCATTTGTTTTCTCATCGTAATATATGACTTTCTAGAGACCATCTTTTACTTTGCCATTGAAAAACTTTACATGCTCTCTCTTTTCATTGTCGGCCAGTTACGGATTTCATCAAAAGAAGAAGAAGAAGAAGAATATTACAAATGCATGAGGAGATTTAGCGTTCTCGTATTTTTTTAAAAACATCACGCAATATTGATTATTTATGAAATGTGATTACTTCGTATAACTAATTTAAGAATTTCTTTGAAATCACACGAACTCACCCGCGCACCCATTTATGTTCACATACGCGCACGCGCGCCCACACACACACACACACACACACACACACACACACACACACACACACACCAAAAAAAACACACACAAACACACTCGAAAACATTTCAAAGAATCTCATGTTGTTTTTATTTTGCAAACGTTACCTTAATTAGGCAAGTTTATTTGATAATAATGATTACTTATGGTATCGCTTAATAAGACATTTCGCAATTTTTTAACATAATTTCGAACAGGAACAGTTAAATACACTCCCTTCCTCTTTAGGAATGCGCTCAAGAATACGGTTTACAAGCTCATTACACACATTTCACAAAACAAGATTATTCACATGATTCCAAACATCGACGAATGTAAGCACAGCACAGTGAATGAGTATAACGTCCAACATAACTATTTTTCTTCAATTACTGTTAAAAATTCCTATTCAACTGATAATCGTCACGCAATCTTTTCTACGGACATGGATGGACATGCAAGTTTTTTAAGAACAAAAAAACGGTCTACTTATAAATTTGATTTCTGAATTGGAGGAGCATCATTTATAAACACGGCTCATTGTCATTAACGTACAGATATAGAATTTAGAGCTGGTAAATGAACTAGACGCATTACTTTATCCGCTATGCAAGTAACCTTGGACGATCGTCATCATTTGTAATCAACTTCGGCAATGCGTTCGATATAAAGGTGAAAGTACATATGACATAAGCAAATGCTTCAAGTTTGGAAGATAAAAAAATCACTCGTACTAAATGCGGATCACTCATGCTGGCCAGAATAAATTATCAAAAATTGATAACTGATACCGGTTTTTGACGTTCTCTATCCAAGATGCAAAGGACACAGCATTGCAGACGTGATTACAAAGATTTCTTTTGTTTACAGATTGATATCATCTGATTGTCAATACAGTGTTACTGTGAAGAGGGAGACATAATTTCAACAAGTGGTAGGAATACTCCTTAAGAAGAAAATCAGACGCAAGGAAATACGACATGTAGTTCATTAATTAATGTCCTAAACCTAGTGCCATGTGCGATAGTCAGTCAAAAAATGAACCAAAATTTCACACAGCTTATGAATACATGGTTTAATCGAAATATTAATTTTTTTTCATCGCAAGGAAATTACATCTTCGTTATCGATTATTTAACAGGAGGCCGTAGTGTCGCGATACAATTAAGCAAAACAATATTTTTCCATACGAACTCCTATTCTGCAACTGGTATATCATTTTTATAATTAATGAATTCAAAAGAATAATACCTACGTATACTGACACTCCAAATGAGTTTCTCGAAAAACTGTGTACGCTACACTAATAATAAAATCCGAAAAACCTAAAGATATTTTCAAGCAACCTTACAATCTTTTGAGAAATCTGTGTAGGTACAAGTGAGTTATAATTACTGAAAAATATTTTTGGTCCTATTTTAATGAACAATCATAAAGTGTCGATAAATGCATCATAAATGCCTGTTACTATCGTTATGAGAAGAAGGTCAATAGGTTTCTTAATATTTCTTGTAAATAATTATGGCTTTTATCTAGAGTTGTAATAATGAGTTTCATTAGATAAATATTCTGTTAAGAGTTTCATCATAATATATTGAGTGTAAATAGTTACCTACTAATTATGTCTTTATCGTTAATTACATATTAATATCTATTTGGGAGTTTTTAATAATGAAAAATACATATTTAACACTTCTTATCTTCACTAGCCCTAGGATAAAAAAATCACATGAAAATTCTTGAATAAAAGCGCAAAAGATTCTTACTTCGTTTCAAAAGATTCATCAGTTAAAGTTCACGGACACCGGTAGCAGGAATACCTTCGACACAAGAGCAATGAAATAAATACCAAAAAAATAATTTTCTTTCGAATTCTCGTACACATTCCTATGATTAACGAAGCCAAATGCATGGGAAAGAAGTGAAAGCAATCACAGAAGACTATCAACAGCAGATCTTTCTACAAAAGAAACTGCACTCATCAAATGCACATTTCATTAAAAAACTAATATAATTTTATAATAAAGAAGAAGATTTATTATATTAAAGAAGCTGCTAATTATTAACATTATGCATATGGATATTAAGATAAAGATATTAGAGAATAGTTTAAGAAAAATATTCCATGAAAATAACCAAAGATAACAAATAATCCACTCAATGTCAAAAATTACTCAAACTCAAGTACTAGGCGACAGATTGAAAATAATAAATCTTTATATGAATATATGATAAATCTTTTTATCAATGAAATTTCCTTTATCATGGCCTTATATTCAATAATGATTTTAGACTGCAAGTACTAGGCGACAAATTGAAAATAATAAATCTTTATATGAATATATGATAAATCTTTTTATGAATGAAATTTCCTTTATCATGGCCTTATATTCAATAATTATTTTAGACTGCCATTATAAAGGTATAATAACGCTTAAACTAATAAAACAATAATTCAATAAATTAATAAACAACGTATAGTCAGTTGTATTAGACAATTACCGCAGAGGTTGTGGCGCTTTGTATCGTGGTATCATGGAGATTAAAAAGCGCACGGGGAAATAAGGCCTGCTTTTTCTCACATGGTCGCGCGTGAGGGAGAGATGCTCATACTTTGCGATGTTAAACCATGGCCTCTATAGCGCTCCATAAGAGCGTGACGTCGCACATTTAAAACACATGGGTGCGAGGCCTGGCGTACATCGAGACGCCAGAGACAGCGCTCGACGAACAGTATTTAGAGAGTTTTTGCACCCTCGAACGTGAAGCTCTATCGATCTTCTGCGCATGCGCAGATGCACTAAAGTGATGCGAAACGTGTACTGCGCATGAGCAGAAGATCGATGGTACTTAACGTTCGAAGGTGCAAAAACTCCCTTTTGATTTCTAAATGATTTTATTTATTGATATGGCTGCAATATCTCGATTACTGAATGACATTAAATCGAAAAGAGATATTGTTGACAATGAAGAGTATTTTAGATTATCTGGGGGTTCTGCAACCGTGCAACTTTAGCACGAGCCACCATATGTTTTCAAGAGAATCAACAAATCACAAGCATGTGTTTTTACACATTTAGAGTAACAATTTCATTCCAATAATTCATCTCTTTCATTATAGATTCCCTTTATTAAGTTAAATTAAAAACTAGAAACATCTTTATAGATGAATTTTATAATTTATATACTATCTTAGGATTATTTAAGAGTTTGCGGATTTATTTCAAATTTTGGCAGTTCTCGTAACGTTACTCGAAATAAATGGATGATTGTATCTCGTAACACTGTTCCTTCTTCCACTGCCAGCAAACCTGAACGTAAACCTAAGCGTAACTGAAGCGAAATTGAACGTCTCTCACGTTCACCAGGCAGGCAAAAGTAAAGCTGTGTTGGCGCCATCGATATGCCCGGCGAGAGTGGTGACACTTGTCCTGAGATCCGGACCAGGAGTCCAGCGACGCGTGATGTTGTAGCCCAGAGTCGGATCTAAGAC
The DNA here is from genome assembly GCA_031308135.1 of Acheta domesticus. Lineage (NCBI taxonomy): Eukaryota > Metazoa > Arthropoda > Insecta > Orthoptera > Gryllidae > Acheta > Acheta domesticus. Next base: position 77,796,440 of record JAHLJT010005437.1, on the reverse strand, counting down.
TAAACAATTCCCTTAATTCCATGGATGCTCCCTTCTGCTCCTGTGACATACCTAGGGCTACAAATAGATCGCAGACTCACCTGGAAAAATCATATAAATTCAATAGCCAAACATTTATTAAGACTTTGAAATTGTACCCATTTGTCAACAAAAAATCAAACACCAGCAATGAAACTGCAATATGCATTTTTATATACATGATCAGACCCTCTCTAACATATGCTTGCCACATATGGGGAGGTGCATCTAAATCCACAGTACATAAACTGGAAGTTACACAAAATAAATTTCTACGCGGTGAACTAAAAGCTTCATGATACATACGGAACAATCAAATTCTAAACGAACTTTCTATTGAAACCTTAAAGAAATGGATTTCCAAATTGTCCTTAAGATTCTATTCATCCTTACCCTCCTGCCCTGTTTCAACAATATATAATCTTGGCAAAACTTCAAATCCTTTTCCCAGAATTAAGACTCGTCATAGCAAAGATCTCCTTCATCCCCCATAATATGCAATCATAATAGTCTAATTATTACTACAGACCATTTCTTCTCACATTACGACAGAATAGAAACTCTTTGCAGTAAATATTCATTGTTTTGTACCTTTACTGCTGTTTATACTCAGTGTCAAATTAACAAGCAGTTAACAAGCGGTCCCACCTTGGAAGACTCTCGAAAAATTATGTATAAGCTATTATTGTAAAAATTGTTAAAAACTTTAATAAGGCAACAACTGCTGATCAAGGAGAGTTATAATAAAAAGAAAGCCCCGAGGCGCTGGGTGGCGGCGGGATGCAGGATGGAGTAGGGCCACTGGCGGATTCAGGGGGGTGGTAGCATGGGGGCCATGGACCCCCCCCCCCCCGAAAGGCCTGGACTTTTAGTTTGCCTTCCTTTATTTGGCAAAATTGATTTAAATATTTATTTATGTTTGAATTGTTATTGTTACAATAAATGTTATTTAAACAAAAAAATTGTATATTATCATATCTACAGTACATAAATAATAAACATTTGTTGTTTTATTGTATATTATTTAAGAAAAATCTACGATGGCCCCACTCAAAATGATCCGGTGGATCCGCCCTGAGTAGTACCGGGAGCCACCGAGAGGAAGAAAGGAACGGCGGGGACAAGGTGTTTTTTTTTCATATATATAACACATTTATTGAATACATCGTTCAGTGTAATCACTTTACAGATGTTTTGTTATGACTTATACTAGTTAAAATATGTACGCTAACTTATTCTAAACATTGAAGAGGATACTCTAGGGGAGAACCTCGAGGCCAACTGTCGTGGGTGGCTAAGATTTTTAGAAAGGCATCAAATGGGAATCTATTTTTTATTCCGGTGTGGGTGGGATTATTTGCTAATTTGAAGTGGGATACTGCTGGAATGTCTGCTAGGTTTTGGTAGAAATTGTGCGATATATGGGCTATTTGGTTTATTTTTGAATTAATGTTTAATTCGGAATGAAGTTGTTTATTATTTATGAACCAGGGAGCATTTGTGATAAATCTGATAAATTTGTTTTGAATTATTTGGAATTTATTGACATTTGTGGGAGCTGCGTTTGTCCATACTGGGCATGCGTAGAGCATTGGTGGCCTTATCATTGTTTTATATAATATTGTGGAGTTTGTGAATGAGAGGGATTTGAGTTTGTTGATTAGTGGCCGAAGATGGAATAATTTATTTCTTGCTTGTTTGACTTTGATATCAATATGGGATTTCCAGGTTGATTTTGTGTCGAGGTGAAGACCTAAATATTTGATGGGTTTCACAAGGTGGGGTGAGGCGCGACGATTGATCGTAAGTGATTCCGGACGCGTCAACTGTTAGTCAAGTCAACTGATCGTGAAAAAGAAAAATAATGTTTAATGTAACAAAACAAAGATATATAATGAATTAGTTTACGTTTGCATTGTATACATTAAAAAAATACTTAATACGCCTGTAACAAGTAATGTACTTCAGCTTCCGGGTCAATGACCCCCATCTCGATCAGGTTTTTGTCCAGTTTCCCTGATCCATTGAGCAAATGCTGAGATGGCCCCTTGTTTTGCTTCTGGACGTAAATGTAGCTTCACTGTGCGCACGTTTTGTTGAGCACTCCTTTTGCTTGTAGTTCATTTACAGTTGAAATTGATTTTCTATATCTCGGGAAAAAACATTTTTCAAATATTTTTATTTTTCTAAAATAATTATTTTCTAAATTCATTTTTTCGTTGTTTTTTTTTTTAATTCTGGCCCTCAAGAAAATGTGCGCAGATAAATTTCTTTCCCCACACGTCATATACAGTTTTTACTGTTTTTTGACAAATAAATAAATAAATAAAGTGCATGTTTTATCATGAGTTGTGCCGGTGGTCTCCCCCCTGCTGGATGGTGGGATCCGGTGCCGAGTTACATGCCGGCTAGCCGGGCCTCCCCCAGTCCGGTTCTTCCTACCAGCGGGGCACTGCCCCAACCGGTACCTCTAAGCTACCGAAATCATTGGTATACTGCGATTTTTCTAGGAGCGGCCACTCAAATCCCATCTTCCGATGGAATATGTCACGGCATTTCGCGTCTTTCTCAGTCGTTCCGCTAGATTTTGCACGATCGCGACCGTATGAAGCAGTGCTTGCGATCATGCGACTTCTACCGGCAAGACCGAGAAAAGACGCGAAATGCCGTGACATAGTCCATCGCGAAGATAGGATTTGAGGGGCCTTGAGGGTCGCTCTTAGAAAAATCGCAGTATAGTGTAGTGCATGTAAGTGTGTAAGTAAGGGGGTGAGAATAGGACAAGGAAGAGTAAGGAAATATCGCGCGCGGACCGTGGCAGGGTACTGCTTCGACATTTCCTGGTGTTGATCGGAGAAACCACGGAAAACTACCGATCAGTGCAACCGGCCGACAGAATTCTCCTCCATTGATTGATTGATTGATTCGTGTTTCCAGGCGCGTCAACTACTTTGGTCATTAGTCCCGTACGTCTTTTCCCCGCTGGATGGCGAGATCTGGCGTCGACCTACCGTCGACTAGAGGGATTTCCCCTCAACCAGGTATCTCCCACCAGCGGGGCACCGTCCCAGCCGGGACAAGCTGTAAGGTCCCGACCGGTCTCCCTACATGTGTGGTAGTGTAGTGCATGTTAGTGTGTGAGTGTACGAGGAGAGGATAGGACAAGGAAGAGGAAGGAAAGATCCCGCGCGGTCCGTGGCCCGTTTGTTAGGGTACTGCTCCGGCATTCGCCTGGTGTTGATCGGAGAAACCACGGAAAACTACCGATCAGAGCCGCCGGTCGCTGGAATTCTCCTCCAGACAGCGACTGAATTCGACCTAGCTGACAAGATAGTGTCAAAAATCCTGCCGCCGTCGGGACTTCAACCTAGGACCTCCCGGTCAGATGGACTGCAGTGACATCAGGTTGATGCACTGAGCTATCTCTCCCGGTATTCTCCTCGAGACAGCGACTGAATTCGACCTAGCTATCTAGCTGGTGTGGGAAATCCTGCCACCACCGGGATCGAACCCTAGAACCAGAGGCACTGCGGTGATATCCGTAGATGCCCTGAGCCACCCCAGGCGTTGGAGGACGGGGCGTGACGCAGTGAACTTGAAAGTGGGGGCGGCAGGTCCTGGAGGTTCGCAGGCGCAGCGACGACCGGGTCCCCGGCGCCGCGGCGGTGGCAGCAGTAGCGGGGGTGCGGCAGTGGCGGTGCGGTGGCGGTGGTGGCAGCGATGGTAGCGGTGTGGGCGGCGGGGCCGGCGGACGCGGCAAGGGCGGCGGCGGCGGTGGCGGCGGGGACATGGGGGCGGCGGGGGCGGTGGTGGCGGCTGGGGCAGCGGGGACGGCGGAGACGGCGGCAAGGACTGCGGCGGGGGCGGGGGCGGCTGGGGCGGCGGGGACGGCGGGGACGGTGGAGACGGCCGGGGCGGCGGTGGGGTGGCGGTGGGGCGGCGGGGGCGGGGGCGGCGGCGGGGGCGGCGGGGAGGGCGGGGTGGGGGCGGCGGGGGCGGCGGGGCGGCGGGGGCGGGGGGGCGGCGGGGGCGGCGGGGGCGGCGGGGGCGGCGGGGGCGGCGGGGGCGGCGGGGGCGGCGGAGGCGGCGGGGGCGGCGGGGGCGGCGGGGGCGGCGGGGGCGGCGGGGGCGGCGGGGGCGGCGGGGGCGGCGGGGGCGGCGTCGGTGGCGGCGGCGGCGGCGTCGGTGGCGGTGGCGGCGTCGGTGGCGGTGGCGGCGGGGGCGGCGGTGGCGCCCCAGTTTGCGCTAATCCGCTTAGCGGGGTAGGAGGCCTTGCTCGACGTCTCCGCTCCAGCAGCCCGTTCTGCCCCCCCCTTCCCTCCCGCCACCACCAGCGCCCGCCTCGCGCGCACTCGCACAGCCTGCGTCGCCAGCTGCGCAGCCAATTGTCATACGGTACAGTCGGCGCCGCGCCCGCGCGGCCACTTGCGAAAACGACTTGCGATCTGATTAGGAATTAATACGGAATAAACCGTATGTCTGCTGGAGAGATAATATTGAAATTAACCTACGGGTGAAAGGTGAAGGACATTACATCGGTGTTATTGTAGCTATGTTGTTATTGAGCAACTCGACAAGCAAGTGAAGAATGCAACCTCCCCGTCTGGCATTGCAAATGTGCGTTTCGTCGACGTACCTGACTTATACGTTGCAACTCTTGGATATACAAATTGGATTTGACAAAAAAAAGTGAAATAGAAGCAATGTCACAACCAAATATGACATAAAATCAAGATACTTACATTGCATAATTTGCTTCCGAATTATCTTGAATGATTTGGCAAGAAAATGTGTCGTGTTAAAGTCAATGATGGCGCTAAACTCACTATCACTTTTACAATCTCCCTACACCGGAAACCCAATCGTGCCTTCGGATGAGTATGCAGTAATGTTTACATAGAATCAGCGAATCCGGGGTAGACAAGTACCTCGTGTGTTATGACAGTAAGTGTACGTAACTCATACCATTTTAGAATGTACCTCGCGTACCCGTAGAAATGTAGGGATACTGTCTCTTAATTCCTTTGTTAAATATCCCGAAGTACAAGATTTATTTATTTATTTGGTCAAAAAACAGTAAAAACTGTATATGACGTGTGGGGAATGTGATTATCTGCGCACATTTTCTTGAGGGAAAAAGATAAGTTAGAAACTTGTAGTGTTACACATACCTTCTCGCTTTATTGGTAACTTTTGCAATTTTCGAATTCTGAGAGTCCAAACGAAATGAGACCTGCGCCACGTTTTTAAAATACCATTTGCTCTCCCCAGGAAAAAAATAATCAAAATAATTGGAGCCGTCTTTAAGAAAAGTTTTTTTTGTAAATTGCATTAACTTTAAGCAGATATTACGCGAAAAATTATCGTTTTTTTAAAAGAAAATTGTGAACTTTCATCTAAATTTTTAGAAGAAATTTGCTTGAAAGGACAAATCTCTATTTTCAAAAATGTACTTTTGCTACGCTAACCTTTTGGAATATTTGAATACCACGCATGTCCTTGTTTACTGATCTTAACAATTCCCATCAAGGTAGTGGGGGTTTCCGACATCGCTTCTTATCTGCTGTTGAAAATTTTCTTCAGTCGAGACTTGAACTTTTAATTTTATTTATTTAACGCAAAAAGTTAAAAAAAAGTAAGGGAAAGTATAACGAAGAAGGGCAGTTCCCTTTATTTCTTCAAAATGCAGAGAATTTAGCGATAACCGGATCTGCACAATTTTTGTAAGTGCACATTTCTCTAGTTTAGAGAAAAAATAAAGAAAAAATTGAGCCATTTTAGAAAATATTTTCATAATGCAATTGGCGCTTCAGATAATGTACCTCCCTAAAATGAAAATATCTCTTTCAAATTCATGGGACTGATACATCAAGCAGATTGATCGGGGAATATAAATCTTGATGAAAATTCGGTCTATTGTTTAACAACTAGAGTTGTCAACGGAGAGAAGGGATGGGTGGACGATCAGACGTTTTGCCGTAAACTAATTTTTAAGAACCAAGGATCTACAAAACGTAGACTCTGACTATACAATGCATTTTTTTTCTTTCTTTCAGCAGCAAGAAGTATTCATTTTTTCAGTAACGGGAATCCACAATAGAATTTTTCTCTCTCAAAGTATAGACATTTTCCGCTACAGCATTACAGTACTTTCTCAATACTACTTCAGTAGTATGCGAGAAAGTACATAAAAACGCGTTGGGAACGGATGTACCTTGAACATGAAGGCCAATGCTCTCCACGACAGATTTCCTTATCTGCAAAACTGACATATCACACACCGTAGTTCTTATCTCGCAGCTTTTTCACATATCCTTTCATTGCACCTCCTTATCATCTTGTGTTTATAGCTTACTTGGGTGACATTTTTTAAGCATGTGCAGACGAGGCCATGCAACTAGACCTTCACGATAGGTGGTTTGTTTGCACTCAGAAAACAACTACAGATTTTTTTCGTTTTTGTTGAATAGCTCAGATAAATTCGAGTGTACCCCTCAGTTTTGATTTCCTTTCAGCACGAACCTGCAAACATATACGATAATAATCTTATAATAATCAATCCAATATCAATTTGGATAAAGTTGTCTGAATGGTTCCGCCTATAGTGTTGACCACAGACGTTACGCCATCAATCGTTCGAGGACACATAAAATATGGATCCTGACTACACAATATGTCAAGAGACGTAATTTACTAATACAAGAACAAGAGTTATCCACTATTTCGTCACCAGAGCCCAACAATAAAAATTTTCTGTCACAAAATCGTCGATTTCCGCCGCAGCGTCACAATACTTTCTCTTTATTACGTACGTAAGGCGAGCAAGTAAAAATTAAATGTCTTTTTAAAAATATAGGGAATGCATCGTTTAATTGAAGATCTATTAAAATTCTTTCGCATAAGTTTTAATATAACATAATACGGACGTTGAGTGTACTCGTTATACATTGAGAAGTAAACACAAATTTATTATAATGCACTTGTTATTATCTACACTAAATTATTGCAATTAAATTAACTGAGGTTATTGTAATTACAGATACAGAACTACACGCTATAGTTATACCAATAGCTGCTAGAATTTAATAATTAATTTCAGATAGAGAGAGCATTCACTAGATATCTTCCAAGGCAAGGCCATCTTTATCAATGTGGGGAAGAGTGGGATGTCGGCCGCGGCTATAAGGTCAAATGTCAAAGTTGTGGGAGATATTAAAGATCAGCTTACTCGAAAGAGCAAAATAAACAATTAATGATTGTCGTCTCTAAAGTTAATACTGGCTGAGTTATCTCAGATACTGCCTCGCCCCTAGTAAAGACAATTTTATAATAATAATTGTAATAATAATAATAAGTATTATTATTATTATTATTACAATTGTCTTCGCAGCGTGTCTGACCAGAAGGTCCTAGGGTTTGAGTCCCGACGCTGGTAGGATTTTCGACATTAGTTAGATAGCCGGGTCGAGGTCTGTTGCTCTCTGGAGAACTCCAGCCGCCAGCTATTCTGTAGTTTTCTGCGATCATCTCCAGCCGAATGCCGGAGAAACACCCAAACAAACGGGCCATAGACCGCGCACGCCCTTTCCTTCCTCTTCCTTGTTCCGTGTGGAGGGTGAGTGGACGAAACATTGGGGAACTGTCCTGCGAAATGGAGGACGATAGTCAATCTTTGAGGAATCCTGAGTTGTTGGAAGACCTTGGTCGCCGGCTGCATTACGGCACACCTAGCACCGATAAAGTAAAATAGTTAACGTCTGTGTGACGTACGTATCAATTAAGATTCCTCCCTGCGATAGGTCCTATGTCTGATGCAATAACGGCTTGCTGTTGCATGCAGAGGTGGAGCTTCTGCTCATGATCAGTGATGAATGAATTTATTTAAACTGCAATTGAGTATAACCCGGTGGCAGCTAATTACAAAAACATAAAAATACAGTCTCTCAGTAACATAGAATACTAATACCAATAATAATAATAATAATAATAATAATAATAATAATAAGGTAATATAACTAGAAAATTATATAATAATTACAGTAGTAATAATAAGGTAATATAACCAACAATTTATATACTAATTGTAGTAATAATAATAATGGTAAAATAATGATAATAATATAAAAACCGACTGATTCATTAAACCTTAAATTATATTAAGAGAGAGAATGATCTACTCCAGTGTTGTCAAGGTCGATGTAACGAGCGGGAGAGTCCGTGGCATGAGTACCACGACGAAATCGCCCCTCCACGCAGTTCATTCCCCCGCCAACAGAGACAACGCCATCCCTTTTGTAAAACGGCGGGGTTACTAATAGTTTCCTTCCCCAACGCTAGTTCCGCAGAGAAGCTCGTGGCATGCTACGGTGCCACGACGCGTGCCTCCGCCACCAGTAGAAGACCTTGACACCACTGATCTTCTCTGTACGACCAGACACGATATGAGGGCTAGAGCAATGGCTGACAACCGATGGCCCAACGAATAGTCGCATGGCGGGTGTTGCACGATGCCGTTTGGTGTCTCAAGTTGGTAATTCGTTTTTAAAAATTTTTATTTTTATTTCAACTCTTAGATGAAAACTGGCAACCTCTTCTCATTTGGGCATTCACGAAATGGAAGTGATCGTGATTGTCCTTTTAAACGTACGAAGAGAAGTAGACTTGGATGAAGATTTTTGCAGATATTATTGAACCTGATGGATTCCTTCAGACAATCAATTTACAACGTTGGCCGGGTATTTACCTATTGCAATTTACTATTACAAGATACATTAACTGTTAAAGGGAAGTTATTTTATTTACACTCCTGCGACAATCCATCCCGCTTACCCGCCAATTCCGCTATGCTCCCTTATCCTTGTACTGCCCCACCCAATCCTTCCCATCGAAACTAAATTTCAACTTTCACTTTCAATTACACAGTGCCTAAATGTACCATGAGAGTGAATGAACATTAATTAAGAAGGATATTTTGTTGACTTTCAGAATATTATAATCATCTTTGGTGAATTTAATCGCAGTTTATGAGATATTAGCGAAAACCTGAAAGTATAGTTTTATATTTCGCATTAAGTAGAGAGGGAGGTGCGGAAGTTTTTTCGGAATCTTCGGTAGATAGCTACTTTTCTCTTGTTTTGAGTATTGATTTTTTTACCAATGTTTCAGATTTTGTCCGCTACTTCCAAACTCCTTTATGTGGCGGTCCGTAGAATCGAGTTATATATGTGTATTTCTCAAAATGGACTAAACAGACATGAAGAATTTGAAAGAAAATAATTTGGAAAGAAATACATTTCTGACGGTTGTCCAAATCTGTCCTGATTCCAGAAATAATGCGATGATATGTTTTGATAATAGTTATCAGGAGAAAACCAGTGTTTTAAGAGCACGAGTGCTTGATTACGAGATGCCATCTTCAGATAAGTGATGTAGGTTAGTCACAAGCCACACTCACGACTAGGAAATGTGGCCTTCTGAAGTCCAACCGATCCAGTTTTATCTGCTTAATAAATGTCAATATCCGATTATTTGGGAGACGACCATTAAAAGGCTAGACGACTCCAGGCATGCATCTTTCACGTGTTCTTGTTTGTGATTTACTCTCTATTTTCTTCTTCTTCTTCTTTCCCCAGTGTTTTTCTCTTCTGTCATGTTTTTCTCTTCTTGTTCTTTGATGTTTTTCATCTCTTCTTCTTTTTTCGAATTTCCCTCTTTTTCCGTGAGTTGATTTTAAGGCCTAATAAATCTTTAAGACTTGATTTAAGCTTTGTAACTGGTCTGCTCTTATGGCGACTACTGTGATTTTTTAACATTGGTTTGTATATTTCAGGGTAACGGTAAGTGGAACACATACGGACAACATAAACACACACAAAGAGCGATGTTCGGAGCGGGATTCGAACCCGCGAAGAGTATGTAAAGCAATGTATTGGAAAAAAGTATTAAACACAATTTTGTAACAATGATGTAAAAATGTAATAATGAAAAATGCAATAATTGTAAAATGTAAATTAAATTGTAATCCGCATACATCAGCTTAAATTGTCAGTCACAAATGACCGTGCTTTTAAGGTGACATTAAATGAAGTAAATCACAACTTCAATTATTTTGCATGTTAAGAACATGTTGTTAACTTGCATATAGGCAAAAATTTACAAATTTTATTTTACTTTATCCAAGGAATCCGGGGAAATAGAAAATATTTTTTTGTTCTCCTGAATGATTATCCATTAGTGTGAAATAAAGTACCTTCTAGTTCCTTCGTAGAAAAAATAAAAGCACGCGTTGTACATGCAATTCCAAGGTGTAGAAGTGTGGTGTGTAACAGAAAGAATAATTAACGATGAATGAAATACCAAATGAAGTTGAAATGATAACGAAACAACTACTAAGAATGTATATCACCCCAGGTGAGTGGTTATTTATTTCACATTCTCTTCCGTAATGTGAACTTATTTGAGAATGATAATCTTCGCCAGTTTCTGTTCACATACACGATATTTTTAAATGAAAGTTGGAAATTGATATTCGTTGCATCTACGAGATATAAAATTAATGGAAAAAGTCAAGAATAAAAAACATCATTATATTAAAACTGTGACAAATTGGATGATTTTTGAAGGGAATTGTGCTTTATTGTTTCGATATGATATTTAAAACTCCACAAAAATTATAGACATGAGTAAAGATATTTTATTTTTCTTGTAGAATAGATGTATTAACTATTTGAATTAGAAAGGCAGTGAATAGGACAGGATAAAACCGAATGGGAGCGGAGATGCACTAGAATAGATGAAAGTTGGGTTTGCCCTAATTACAAGTTCTTTATCACAGTTTCACTGAAATTGGGAGTGACAAAAAATTCTTTATTAAAGGCAATGTGAAAGATTTGTTTATGTTTTAGTGTCGCCATGTTATCAGTTAACCGATCAAACATGTTTTTTTCGAATTACATCGTATCAAATGAGTAGTAAAAAACTAACACTAAACTAAGATTATTATCCGGTTGTGTAAAAAAAGTACTATCACGTTGAAAGGGAATAATTTCCGCTCATGTAAAAATTGGAAAAAATCAAATTGTTTCGCAAAAATTACTAACTGGACATAACAGAATAAAATACTCAATGTTTCATTTCAGAAAAGGTAATACAACAATTTCAAATAAATGGGTCTTCTTATCTTGTAAGAGTATCTTTTCTCTTTCACTGAAAAATTATTCAAATTTAATCAACGTATTGACATAATCAGTTTATGTTCAAAATATTCTTGCACAGAAATAAATTTTGTCACGACCGGCAATCATCTCAAAAAGTACTTCATATCAGATAGTGTGACTCAATAAAGAACTTGTCTAGAACTTCCTAAATACCATTGCCAAATAGAAGACTATGTCCTAATTTATTTGTAGAGAAAAAAAATTTATCTCTGCGCGATTAAGATCAATGCATTGACATCAGAGTAATAAGCTGAAATGCCGTCAATATGGGATGAGATAGGAACAGCGTGCAATATGCGTGACATATCTGATAAGCTAAATGTTGTCGCACAAAGTCAAGGCCATTGTTACTGTTATTACTCAAAATAGTAATTCAATTAAAAATAAATTCAATAAAAAATTCAATAAAAATTCAATAAAAAATTACTTCAATTAAATGAAATTCCTCATTATCAGAATATAATGAGTAAGCAACCCTATTACGATGAGACTTTTCGTCCTGTTTCCCCTAATCCACGTAGCAAATGTTGAGATGGTTCCTTGCATTACTACAAGGCATAAATATGCTGGTTTAATATTAAACACTATACTTATACTTGTTGAAAACATCCACTAACCACCTAAATATCGACTGACAGGTCATTTTCAATAAACTAGCAATACGTGTTAAAAGGTTACATAGGTTTCTTCGGAGAGGGTTCTTAGACCTCTTCAGTAAGTAAAATCTGAGAACAAAAAGTTAGGATAAGAATCAGGACCAATGGATTATGAAGATACAATACAAAAGTCATGAACATATTAGTAAACATCAACCACAAGAAGGTAATACAAATCAGAATACTCATGGACAATAAACACATTACAATAGTAAAAGTATAATAAAACAACGTCAAAATTAACAAATTGCAAAGTTCCTGAAAAGGCGACATACTATTGACAAGAGTATGACCGAGAAAGTGCACAACTCAAGAGAAACCAAGGAATATGCATACAAATACAGTAAAATGTGTCCAAACCGGAATCGATCGGGACACAAAAAATTCCGGTTGAGGGAGGTTTCCGTTTTATAAAAGGTTGTCCACTCTATGACACTTGTGATATAGAAGTTTCTGTCTTGAAAGTAGTAAATTACATGACTTTGTTATAATTATCAAAATACCTTAACATACATATAACGTATTTATGGAAAGAATCGCTAATAAATGAATGTTAAGCAGTCTTCATTGACAGCTTCTGAGTTGAAAAATACACACCTTACGGGCTGTATTCGGACTGCTTTCTGACTCTCAACGCACAATGGGTCACAACCCAGATACTCTGATGACTCTCTTTTCTGATACTCTCGCATAGCCTTGCGTAATGCGTATCGGGTCGAAGGGTTTTGATTTTCAACGCGGGGCAGGGAGACGCGTGAATAGAAGCCATGCCCAATACACCTTCCCACGCTCAGAGTTGGGAGAGAGGGAATTCTCCTGCGGCCTACGCCTTGAGCGAGAAGCGACCTCAGGGTCGACTTCTACGCTGACAGCTGAAGCTCCACTCCTTCAATGTTCAGCTGCCACGACTAAATCACGAGTCACAGGGATAAAGAATTTAAAACTAGCTTGCAGTCGCTTTCATTTCATTAAATACCTCTCGCGTCTCACTGTCAATTGCATTCAATTCACAGGAATTCCGTTTTATAAAGATTTTCCCCCCCTGCGGGACATGAAAAACGGTTCCGTGTTGGAGAGATTCCGTTTTATGCTATGTAAAATGCCATTTAACTTCACGAGCCGGAGAAATTTTAAGGGAGTTTCCGGCTTGTACAGGGTCAGGTATAGACAGATTTTACTGTACAAAGCAAGGAACAAATAAATACAGCCATTGAGAACCAAAGAATAGAAAATGTATCATCCCTACGTACATCTTGCATATTTAGTGGATGGAGAGGGGGGCGGCAACACTTACCCCTGCCCTAAGGCTGGGAGTAGGAATAGGATGGGGAAGGAAGATTTGGACACGATCTGATACCCGTTGTTTTACTCAAAACCAGTTGTTTTAGGCATTGCTTAGGTTGATTAACCCATTACTGCCAAGAATTATTCTGCTCGCATTGCGTTCGCCCATTGTTGTCGCGTTCGTGCCCGCACAGAGCCGTTGCAGACCTCTGGTAGCATGTTTTTGCCACTTTTAGTGCTATTCAATTGTTATGTTGCTAAATTATACTACTAGAGCGCTCCTAAAGCGCCAAACGGTTTTTTCTATAAAAAGAAACAAAACCGTTGAAACTTAGCTGCATAAACCCCGTCAACTTCGATGCGGACCCACCACCGTTTGTTTTACATCGGCCTCTCCCTCCGACTTAACCACAGCTTATAGCAGCTAAGCATGGTTTTAGATGAAGATTCGAACCGACCCAAGTCATGTGTACACCCTGCCCAGGAATGTACAATGACTTAGCGATCACGGCTAAACCAACATCTAGCATTCAAGAATGAAAAATATTGCTTGTATGTTTCGTTTAGGATGTCTACGTTTACTGAAGAACTAAAATTCACAAAATTTGCAAAAGGATGCAACGGATGCAAGAGATAACATTCATGGCAAAATAATTTGCCAATGGGCATTATTGGGTTAAGATCGCGGGTGCACCAACCCCTAAGATCGTAAACCTCATAAGTGTAGAGCATGTTTTTTACTCGAGAAGTGATGATCTACTTCCGCTGGATAGCGAGAACCGGGCACCGACCTACCCTGCGGCTTTTGGGTATTTCCCACTAGCGGGGCACCGCCCAATCGGGACAAGCTCTAGCTCCCTATTGGTCTCCCGGCGTGTGTGGTAGTGTAGTGCATGTAAGTGTAAATGTATATAGCATGCATGAATGCATAAATGCATGTAAGTGTAAATGTAAGGCGTGAGGATAGAACATGGGAGAGGAAGGAAAGATCGCGCGTGGTCTGTGGCCCATTTGTTAGGGTACCGCTCCGGCACTCGCTTGATATTGATCGGAGATCGAAGAAATTTCCGGTCAGAGCAGCTCGTAGAATTCTCCTCCAGACAGCGACTGAATTTGACTGTTGCTTCGAAATTCGCATGGAACTAACCGGAGAAAAACGATATGCATTCATCATTGAGGTTCTCGAAGCCCTAAGTTCTAAAGATTGTTGGTGTTGTACATGGCGAATGTGATTTACATGTATTGTGTAGGTTATCCGAGGCAACTCGCGTTTCTGTCATAGTGGCTGACGTTTCGGCCAACATGTTGTGGCCTTCCTCAGAGAGTACTGCTGGAAGGCCACAACATGTTGGTCGAAACGTCAGCCACTACGACAAAGACGCGGCTTGTCCCTGATAGCCTAGAAAAGTGGCGTCAAGGCCTTCTACTGGTGGCTACGGCCCGCGGCGTGGCACCGTAGCATGTCACGAGTTTCTCTGCGCAACTAGCGTGGACTAGGATCCCCACCGTTTTACAATAGGGATGGCGTTGTCTCTGGTGACGGGGTGATGAACTGCGTGGAGGAGCGATTTCGTCGTGGCACTCGTGCCACGGACTCCCGCACGTGGCATCGACCTTGAAAACAATGTCCTATACAATAAAGACTCCGACAGCGGAAGCCTACGCAACCATATGCGATTTACATGTTATTAGAGGAGTAAATACTGTTGTAATGAACGATTGATATTTATTAATTGTTCCTCTCCAGTTACCAATATCCAATCCCTGTTGCTCAAATTGACACGAACATAAACATACCCTCTCAATTGTTTCTTTTAAAATTTTGCAATATCCACTTTTTTTAATAAAAATCGTTACCACGATAATTACGGCAACCTTCGTAGTTAACTGCCGACTTTCTTTTACATTACTGTCTCCGATAGTCTCTGGCGTCACTTCTCGCTGTGCGTAATCATGCCAGTAGAAACTTTTCACCGAATTAACGCTACTTCAAAACTTTGACACTGCAATAAATATGCAAATGGGCGAATTTAGCCCATCCAATCAACAAGTTCTCTTCAGTCCTTGTTGATTGGATATTTGAAGAGTTTAATTATCTCTCTGCTCAAAAAACGAATAAAACGACTTTGCTCCTCTTTAGCAAATGTTGTCAATGGAGAAATGAGAACGATTTTCCGTTTCGGAGGGAGAATAATTTACTTTGATAGGTATTGTAAATAAATACCTAAGTTTTCCATTCCCTAGAGTAGGGGCACTGCAATGTCTCTAGTGTTGTCACGGGAATATATACACTTTTCATCAGGAGGCTTATTACTGAAGTGTGTCTACCCAATGCAACCGATCTAAACTTTGACCAAACTTTACAATCAGAGATGTGTACACGCGGAAGGAGGATTCAGTGAAACAATCGCTTGATTATATTTAAGACCGCTAAGTGAGAAACCTTTTGAAAATTGCATATAATTATCTTCACGTGAAAAATGCAATGCTACTGCGTTGAGGGCTACTCTAATTGTATGAACATTGCTCAGAAGATTATAAGTATTTCTTCATGATTATCATCATCATCATCATCATCATCTTGAAGCCATTATGAATTTGGTATTTTCCATAAACAAGGTTTTTTCAAATTTGTTCTTTCCGGCCACGAAATATATAGTTGCCAGAGATGTCAGGGGGTTTAGAAAACCAATCCTAACTTATGTAAGCTCAATATAATCATGCACTACTATTTTGCATTCTGTATCTATGTAGTGAACTGCTCCATATGTCGCTTTGATCCTCAAATCGTCAGCTACAGGGTAGCGAATGTGACGGGTTCTAGCAAGTATTGACACATGCCTCTGACTAATGGATTTTTGAATTCCCTACAGCTCATACCACATAAGAGAATATTCAAAACGCAGAAGTCGATTCAATATTTGAATAAAAAAAATCAAGTTTACTAGAAAAATTTGCGATATGATAATTTTCAATGGCAGTATTGTATTAAAAATATTCAGGTTTAAACATTTTCCGGCCTTTTCTCTTATGTTTCATTTACAAATTTATTATTTATTAATTCACATTATCAACCCTCAGAAAAGCAAACTATTGCATGTGAGAATTTACTGAGAAATCATTCGATTTGACCATTTTCCTTCTACATGGGAGTAATTCATCCCCTTTCAACCACAGTTCTGAAATTTAGCAGATGAGCTATCTGTACCAATACGAATACTGGCGATAATCAATTTCGGTCAGCTGCCACAAACCACAACAATCAAAGGTATTTTGTTGACCGTTACTCGCCATATTTGAAGAACGTGCAAAAGCCAATGACATTATGTGCGCGTAATTGGTATTTGAAAATGAAAAGCGGGTTGGTTTCACTTCGTTTGTTTTGTAAATGTATCCATGGCTCGCTTCGCCCCACGAAATTCGATGACCTAAATCCCTTCTACCGAACTCTGAACTACTGACCACACATCTTTACACTATGGAAGTTAATCATGGATATGATTGATTTTGATTGATTGGTGATTCCGGGCGCATCAACTGCTAAGGTCATTAGTCGCATACGTGTAATGCATGTTTTTTCTCCTCGAGAGGGGGCGGTGATCTTCCCCCACTGGGTGGGGAGATCCGGCGCCGACCTACCGTTGGCTAGCGGGGTTTCCCCAACTAGTTATCTCCCACCAGCGGGGACACCTCCCCAGCCAGGACAAGCTCTAAGCCCCCGATCGGTAAGTTCTATTACACTCTACAGCTATTATTTACATATCAAGAAAGTTGCTATTCCATAACGCAAATCGTTACTAACAAATATTTATTTGGGGGGGGCGTGATCTCTTCCTTGGAGCCTTGGTGTCTGATGACGTCACTTGAGTCATAAGCAGTGACGCAATTAGTATAAGAATTCACAGTCGGTACGCGCAGAATTAGTGTAGGCGAAATAAGAAACACCGTAGTATTTTTCAGTCAAAATCGACACTCTTTCCTTGTTTATGGATTTGCCCCGAGTTCCTGGTTATCTAACGAAACCATATACATCTTTTCAAAGGCCGGAGGATGCGTAGGTTTCGGTCAATGTTTGCCTGATGTGGAAATTAGTAGTATAGATCCTATCTATGTCTAATTTTTGAAAATTAAAAAACAGTAACTGACGCGTACTAAAGGTGTCTCCAAACCAAACTCTGGTACTGAAGTTTTATGTTTTAATCATTACCGTTCATATTTATACTTAAGGCGCATTTTAATTTATACATTTGTTTCTAGGAAATGAAACCGGATTTCAGTTGATTGTACATACTCTTTTGAGACAAACATCGCGAATCACTTGTGCTGTATTATTATTGGAATATAGGAAGATGCAAGACCGAGCAGTACGACAGGATGTTTCGTTATTTTTTCTTCTTTCAAGCAAACAGTCTCTCTACTTTAATTTCAGCGGGGAGCCGAATTATTACGGTTCTTTTCATCTCGTTCACAGTTCGTTGGTTTGAATTCCCCGACAGACCTTCGTTTGAAACGACTGCTTCATTTAACGTTCTTTCACTTTTTGTTTCATGAGCTCGATTATTGCATCGCTGCGCGTTTTTTATTTCGTCGTCATTTGTTAAGTCTCGCCCACTCGATTTTCACAGAAACTTTTTAGTTAGGAATTCTATATTGAGAGCACTTTTCAGTTTCATGAATTGTCGTTACCTTTTATTATGCACCGGTCTAGTATTGAGGTACACGCAATAAAATATTAGGTTTTATAAGTGAGAATACTAGAATTTGAAATAGACATTAAATAAACCGGTAAGTACACAGTAATCGAGTTATCTGGGTCCGTCTGCTGACAAAAATGTTCTGTCAGTCAACGCGTCGCGGTCTGCTGGTGTTTCTGAGAAACTTCTAGAAAAACAATATTCCAAAAAAATCTAGAAAAAACACTTGTTTGATGGTTTTAAATGACTCTGCGAGTACTTTGGTGAAACGCTGTGAATGTTCATACTCTCTTATCGACAGTTACATTAGTTGTTAGGATTTACTTCATCATAAAAGTATAATTAAAGCTAATTTTGTAATGCACAAAAAATTTAAACAACTATTTTAATCGATACAATTTCATATTACTGGAATATGTTAAAAATATATGTTTACTATGAACTTGCAAAACACAAATTAAACTTTTAAACATGAAAATACTTGCCGAAAGCGCCATGCTAAGCAAGGAAACAGTAATCGAGTAACCTGTGTGTGTTTGTGTGTCTGTGTGTATATGTCTGTCCGTCCTTCTGTAGGTCACTCACAGTTAGAACCTCTTCTGGGCCACCATTCGGTGCAAGTGATGTCATTCTTGCGTCTCAATCTACTCTTGGGGAAATCTACTCCTTTTTTGGATCCTTCGAGAACATTCTATGACATTATATTATTAGTGCTGATACAGAATGGCGCAGACTTTCTCGTACTAGTTAGTTGTCTAATCTCATTAATCTGAACTAGCTTTTCTGTTCTGCCCCACTTTTTCCCAGCAGCCATCTCTAGTTGGTCAAAGTATTTTTTTTTCACTTTTTCACAATGTTTCATTTCTATAATGGTTTAACTGAATTGTGACTTATGACTGTATTTTACTCTTCTATACTATTCTTAAGTAAAATTGTTGAAAATAATAGAGCTTTGTTAAAAAAATGTCGTTTGAGCATTTCTGAAAATGTGCAATTTTGATATAATTTTCACGAAACTTGTGGGTTTTCGAGAAACTTCATTGGAATTTATTTGATGCACTTATACTCACAAATGAAGTGATTATTAAAAAAACGTTATTAATATAAATATTTACGACATAAGGTCAATTAAAAAATACATCAAAAATCAAAGGAATATATAAAAATGGTGTTATTGTCCTGTTATTCAGTGCTTTTAGCATTATCCTTACAGAATGTTGAAAGAAAAAGTTGGAGCCATCTTTGAAAAAAATTTGAATATGTCCTAGAGACTTCCTATAAAGTACTTCCAAAATTTAAAGATTTTTTCAAAATCGCAGGGATTTGATTTGGGCCAAATCGAAGGAGGAATATTCTTTTTGGAAACTTTCCAACGAATAGTTTAGACCCTTGTGTTGTTCACAGACAGACAGACGGACGTATAGAAAACAACAATGTTTTTGGTGTTGGGTGATCCCAAAGCGTGTATTTTCGTTAAAATCTCGTAATAGATTTTCCACAGGGTTAATACATTTCTATGTACTACGATTTTTACTCCGTTAGATCCGCACGTATTAGAGAAAAGGTTTTTTAAGGTGATGGGTTTAACCATCTAAAACGCGGTTCTTGATAATTTTAAGAAGCCAATTGTTTATTTCCTTGGCAAAATGAATCGATTGGTACTATATTTAACCGAATACGTCTTGAATATTGGGGAAGAATCCTAGAAAAAACATGTTGTTTAAGGGTTTTTTGATCATGCTTTTGATCATGCGTGATAAAATGCTTTGAATTACTGTACTAACTTTCTGGCATAACGTAAATCCTTAGGGCATTTTTCCTAAGACTGGCGTTAGTTAAATTTAAGTACCTCACCTCTCCTTTTTCCCTACTTTCGTTTTCATTTCTATACCTCCTTTCTACTTCTACATTCCTTTTCAACTTTTTTAACTTTTTTGCAATGTGATCTTGAATATACCTGTCAGTCATCGGTTACTATTTGTCTACTGACCCTCAGTCGGCTCGTTAATCTTCATAGCCCCTCTTAAAAATTTAATCGACTCCAAAGTGGTTGATACCGACCCCATTGGGAACCCTTGCTAAAGAAGTTTGTACCATTTATTCTGGAGAAGCGTGTAGCGTTTTTTGTGATGCATATCAAGTGAGGTGGCTCAGAGCATCAATGACGTCACTGCACTGCTTCTGATCGGGAGGTCCTAGCGTTCGAGTGCCGACTGAGGCAGGATTTACGTCATCAGCCTGATAGCTACGTCGAGTTCTGTTGCTGTCAGCAGAAGAATTCTTGCGGCTGGCTGCTCTGATCGGTAGTTTTCCAAGGTTTCTCTGATCAATATCAGGCGACTGCTGGAGCAATGGCTAACAAGGGGGCCCCGGACCGAATGTGTTCCCTTCCTCTTCCTTGTCCTGTTCTTATTCCTTACACACACACACATTCACATGCACGGCACTACCACACATGCCGTGAGACCGGTCTGGAGCTTAGAGTTTGCCCCGGATGGGACTGTGCCTCGTTGGTGGGAGATACCTGATTGAGGAAATTCTCGCCAGACAACTCGTAGATCGGCGCTGGATGATGCATCCAGCGGGTAAGAATAGTGCCATCTCCCGTGATAAAACACGCACTACACTTACGCGACCAATGACCCTAGCAATTGACGCGCCCGGAAAATAGAAACAATCAATCAATTTAAATTCTCTTTAAAATTTCATCGACCGCCAAAGAGTCGTTGCAGATAACGTTGGGAACCCTTGCACTTTTAGGTTGCATCATTTATCCTGGACCACCACGTAGCGTTTTCACAGTCCAGCGGGGGAATATCACTCCCACTTCCAGTGATACAGCATGCACTACACTTACGAGACTAATGATCATAGTGGCAAACGCGGGCGGAAACATCAATCAATCGATCACTACTAAAGGATCAGTCCCATTGTAAACCCTTGTTCTAGAAGTTTGCAACAATTGTCCTGGATCATCACGTAACGCTCTCGTCATCCAGCGCGGGAAGATCATGACCGAAAAACATGCTCTCCACTTACGGGACGAATGGTGTTGGCTATTGACACAGCCAGAAACAACAACCAATCTCTTCCAAGGGATCGGTCCTTGCTCTAGAAGTTCGCACGTTGTGTCCTGGAGCAGCGCGTAGAGTTTTGTCGTAAGGCGTGCTGGAGGGATGCGCAATCCAGCCGGAGAAGATACAACCACCTCCCGTAATACAGAATACACTACACTTACGACAAAATAGCAGTCAACGCGGCCGGAAACACCAATTAATCAGTCACTACCAATGGATCGAACCCTTGCTCTAGACGTTTGCACGTCGTGTCGTGGAGCAGCGCGCAGAGTTTTGTCGTAAGGCGTGCTGGAGGGATGCGCAATCGAGCCGGAGAAGATACCACCACCTCCCGCAATACAGAATACACTACACTTACGACAAAACAGCAGTCAACGCGGCCGGAAACACCAATCGATCAGTCACTACCGAAGGATCGAACCCTTGCTCTAGACGTTTGCACGTCGTGTCCAGGAGCACCGCGTAGAGTTTTCTCGTAAGGCGTGCTGGAGGGATGCGCAATCCAGCCGGAGAAGATACCACCACCTCCCGCAATACAGAATACACTACACTTACGACAAAATAGCAGTCAACGCGGCCGGAAACACCAATCGATCAGTCACTACCGAAGGATCGAACCCTTGCTCTAGACGTTTGCACGTCGTGTCCAGGAGCACCGCGTAGAGTTTTGTCGTAAGGCGTGCTGGAGGGATGCGCAATCCAGCCGGAGAAGATACCACCACCTCCCGCAATACAGAATACACTACACTTACGACAAAATAGCAGTCAACGCGGCCGGAAACACCAATCGATCAGTCACTACCGAAGGATCGAACCCTTGCTCTAGACGTTTGCACGTCGTGTCCAGGAGCAGCGCGTAGAGTTTTGTCGTAAGGCGTGCTGGAGGGATGCGCAATCCAGCCGGAGAAGATACCACCACCTCCCGCAATACAGAATACACTACACTTACGACAAAATAGCAGTCAACGCGGCCGGAAACACCAATCGATCAGTCACTACCGAAGGATCGAACCCTTGCTCTAGACGTTTACGCGGTGCTCCTGGACACGACGTGCAGAGTTTTGTCGTAAGGCGTGCTGGAGGGATGCGCAATCCAGCCGGAGAAGATACCACCACCTCCCGTAATACAGAATACACTACACTTACGACAAAATAGCAGTCAACACTACCGAAGGATCGAACCCTTGCTCTAGACGTTTGCACGTCGTGTCGTGGAGCAGCGCGTAGAGTTTTGTCGTAAGGCGTGCTGGAGGGATGCGCAATCCAGCCGGAGAAGATACCACCACCTCCCGTAATACAGAATACACTACACTTACGACAAAACAGCAGTCAACGCGGCCGGAAACACCAATCGATCAGTCACTACCGAAGGATCGAACCCTTGCTCTAGACGTTCGCACGTCGTGTCCTGGAGCAGCTCGTAGAGTTTTGTCGTAAGGCGTGCTGGAGGGATGCATAATCCAGCCGGAGAAGGTACAACCACCTCCCGTAATACAGAATACACTACACTTACGACAAAATAGCAGTCAACGCGGCCGGAAACACCAATCGATCAGTCACTACCGAAGGATCGAACCCTTGCTCTAGACGTTCGCACTTCGTGTCCTGGAGCAGCTCGTAGAGTTTTGTCGTAAGGCGTGCTGGAGGGATGCATAATCCAGCCGGAGAAGGTACAACCACCTCCCGTAATACAGAATACACTACACTTACGACAAAATAGCAGTCAACGCGGCCGGAAACACCAATCGATCAGTCACTACCAAAGGATCGAACCCTTGCTCTAGACGTTCGCACGTCGTGTCCTGGAGCAGCTCGTAGAGTTTTGTCGTAAGGCGTGCTGGAGGGATGCGCAATCCAGCCGGAGAAGATACCACCACCTCCCGTAATACAGAATACACTACACTTACGACAAAATAGCAGTCAACGCGGCCGGAAACACCAATCGATCAGTCACTACCGAAGGATCGAACCCTTGCTCTAGACGTTCGCACGTCGTGTCCTGGAGCAGCTCGTAGAGTTTTGTCGTAAGGCGTGCTGGAGGGATGCATAATCCAGCCGGAGAAGGTACAACCACCTCCCGTAATACAGAATACACTACACTTACGACAAAATAGCAGTCAACGCGGCCGGAAACACCAATCGATCAGTCACTACCAAAGGATCGAACCCTTGCTCTAGACGTTCGCACGTCGTGTCCTGGAGCAGCTCGTAGAGTTTTGTCGTAAGGCGTGCTGGAGGGATGCGCAATCCAGCCGGAGAAGATACCACCACCTCCCGTAATACAGAATACACTACACTTACGACAAAACAGCAGTCAACGCGGCCGGAAACACCAATCGATCAGTCACTACCAAAGGATCGAACCCTTGCTCTAGACGTTCGCACGTCGTGTCCTGGAGCAGCGCGCAGAGTTTTGTCGTAAGGCGGGTTGCGTGGGCCGCTTCCTGGTCCACGGGGCGGGGGAGGAGAGGTCACGGCCGGCTATCGACCCACCCCCGCCCGCAGCGCGCGCTTGTCTCGGCCCTCCCCCTCCCCTCCACCCCCTGCACCCAGCCGCAGCCGCAGAGACCGGCCGGCCGGCCCGCCCGCCAGGCGCACTGGCCGCCGCTGCCGCGGAGGGGTTTAGGCACCGCGGGGCCCGCGCGCATGAAATGTGCGGAAAACAGCACTGGTCAGTACGAGCAAAGCCTAGCCCGGAGATGAAATAATTAATTCAATAAGTAAGCGATAATTAAGTTAACTAGTAAGGTAATCAATAATACTAATCACTAATATTAATTAGTAAGTTAGTAATAATTAAATTAATCAGTAAGCGATAATTAAGTTAACTAGTAAGGTAATCAATAATACTAATCACTAATATTAATTAGTAAGTTAGTAATAATAAAATTAATCAGTAAGCGATAATTAAGTTAACTAGTAAGGTAATCAATAATACTAATCACTAATATTAATTAGTAAGTTAGTAATAATTAAATTAATCAGTAAGCGATAATTAAGTTAACTAGTAAGGTAATCAATAATACTAATCACTAATATTAATTAGTAAGTTAGTAATAATTAAATTAATCAGTAAGGGATAATTAAGTTAATCAGTAGTAAATTGATCGGAGAGGCGGTAGTGCGGGCGATCTTCTGTGACGCTGTTTGATTTCAGGGGCTGAGGAGGCCAAAGACTTGATGGAGAAGATTCCCACGCCAGAAAATGAATAAATAGTTTAGAAAAAATCTAGTAGCTTAGAATGTACTCGTCTTGTGACGGCAGGTTTTTCCCCCTCCAGGGGTTTTTTCCTCAGCCGTACCTTATGGTCACCTTTCCGCGGCTTTGATGCGATGAAGAGACCATTAGGGGTGAATGCCAGAATTCGAAAGGTTAGAATGCGGTAGGATGTAGGTATTATAATGGCTTAAAGGCCTTCAGCCTAGCCACATAGTTAAAAAAGTATTGAAATTATATATAAATGTGTTGTAATTACCTAATAAATAAAAAAAATAAAAAATTGAAATCTGTGGTCACGGGGTAAAGGTTCTTCAGTCAAAAATCTTTGTTTGGAGAAAACAAGGGTTCGATTATTGAGCCAATGCTTTTTCCTATGCTCAACGCTATTTCCCAATGCGTTTTTCTCGTTAATAAGTCGACATTTGAATTCAGTCGTTTTACTAAAATGAAATATAGATACTTAACGAGGAATTTTAGTACTTAACACAATTTCGCCAAAAATTGACTTAAGAAATTTTACCCCGTGACCACTGAAATGGTGTTGAGGGCCCCCACAAGAAAAATTCTTCACATTTACTATAGTGCGATTTTTCTAATTCTGCCCCTCAAGCCCCAACGGCCACGATGGAATATCACACGGCATTTCGCGTCGTTCTCCCTCGTACCGCTACAAGTCGTATGATCGCAAGCACTGCTTGATACGGTCGCGATCATGCAAAACCTGGCGGCACGACTGAGAACATCGCGAAATACCGTGACATACTCATCGTAAAAACGGACCTTGAGGGGCAAAGTTACAAAAATCGCAGTACATAAAACTCCAATTGGCTGGCTTGGAACTAAAGTGGTCTACAAAATATTTTGGCTAAAATCCAGATTATATTAAATTTGATCTGAACAGGTGAGCATCTATGCATTCTAAAGTAGTCTATGTGTCATTTGTTGTTGTAGGCGCCCCAAAATAAAAGTATCACTTTAGTATTGGCAGATGGTTTTAATATTATTCAATTCTTAAGTGATCTAAAAGTAACATTGTGATTTCTACCGTAGACCACTTTAGTTCCAGGCCAGCCAATACACAAGTACTATCATTATCATCATTATATCATTTGCTCAATATTACAACTAGTAGTGCTACAACAACATTTTTTTTGCCAGTATTTATAACTTTTGCAATTAAAAAAAAATAGGGTGTTCATAAAGTTCGTAGGTTCAAACCCGAATGAAGCTGTGGATTTTTAAGGGTGAAAAAATCCTTCACACGCTTTCCTTCGGAGAGGAAGTATAACCGGTTGTCTCATGTTGTAGATTAGTGCATGTAAATGATCCTCAGGCCTACAAGAAGCCTCTGAGAAAAATTAAAATGGCCAGTTTCGTCGTCGGAGTGATACATCCTTTCTCTACTAGACGGTGAAAGGAGCGTAGCGGAATTTGCGTGTTCAGACGGAAGATGGCCTGAGAATCACCCAGCAAGTAAGGCCTAAATGAATTGATGGCTCCGCGGGGCCCACTCGCCCAATATCATGTGAGCCCCGCGGATAAATACTATCATTATCCTCATCATCATCGTATCATTGATCAAATTTTAAAACTAGTAGTGTTACAACAACACAAGAGGAGATGAAAAGTACAGAAAATTCGGGAAAGATGAGGCAAGGTGAGAGTCGGAGGTGAGGAGCAAGTAGTGAGAAATAAGAGATGAAGTTAGCCAGGTATAAAAAGCATCACTTCACCAACGGGATTAGTGATATGCCCGGAAATATATATCAATCTATCCTCCCTAGTTTCGTCGTTTCTTAGTACCCATCTGTTTCTATCCACGCCTCCAATCCTTTCTGTCCCTGTCCCCCGCTAACTTCATCTCTTTTTTCTCACGACTTGCTCCCCACCTCCCTCTTCTTGCCTCATCTTTCTGAGATTTTCTGTACTTTTCCCCGCATCTTTTCTGTTTCCTTTTCCCGTGATTTCTACCTCTAACTCCCTCCCCCCTCTCATATTGTGGATTTTCCATCCTGTGTCTCTGTTGCTTGCCTTTCGTAAGAAACCAAGCACTTGATCGAAGGAAACGAAACAAAAAGCGGTGATGATAACTGACGTATACTGTTATAACTCAGGTAGTGGCAGCAACTTCACTGCTGCCGTCAAAAACCTATTACCGTCCGAACTCGTATCTGTAACCTTCCAGTGTTTCAAACTTCCTGTTCCGGAACCACACATGCTATTTCCCTACAGTATTTTCGAAACCTTTATAGTACTTACTGTTTACTTCTAAACACTTTATGGCTGCTAATGCATATTGCCTGGTAATCCCGTTTATTCAACGTGGTGTCGTTGTATATTCAGAGTTTTTGGTTTCCAATTTAAGACCTTCACAACTTTCAGTGTCTGTCGGACGTCCCCTGCCAGAGACTTAACATCACATACAATCTCCTGGAGAGACGGCTCAGTGACAATAGTTGCCGCTGCAGCATTTGTGACCAGGAGGTCCCATTGCCCCGACGGTGTCAAATTTTCGACACTATCTTATAACTAGGAGGGATTTCTGGGAGGGTCTTCTCTGATCGGTAGTTTTCCGCGGTTTCTCTGATCAATAGCAGGTCAATGCCGGAGCAGTTCCTAACAAACTGGCCTCGAACCGTGCGCGCTTTTCCATCCTCATCAGTTTCGCCACTTCTCCCTTTATAGTCTCACACTTATTTGCAGAGCACTACCGCACATGAGTCAAGTCAGTAGTTTATAGATTGTCTCGTATAGGGCGGTGACCCTCGGGGTTATACGCCTAAAAGGGGAACACAGCAAGCCAACGTGATGATCATTGTCGGATATCACGTATTATCGAGAAATCATCACCTGTGAGTTATAATATGAATTACACTCACGTGACTAACGACCATAATAGTTGATGCACCCGGAAATACACCCAATTTACACGCTTTCTATTGGCGAAAGATTTTCGGAATTTTAGCGACTGCGCGCATGCGTACGTTTGCTGAAAATCTGGAAACGTTGAACAAGATAAAGCGATTAAATTGGGTCTTGAAATCTTCACTCCCGATGCAACCATTTGACTAATTTTCCCCAAATCCCGCGCTGAGGTTGCTCTTAAGCAACAGATGGGGACAGTATTTTCGTTTTTCAACGCCAGCATTGCTCGTGAACCCATTGGCGCTTCGTAGTTAGTTGTTGAGAGTACGTATTGTACCTACATTGCGCTGACAGTAGTGATCCATAGGCTACTTGCGACGACTTGCTCATCAAGTCTTCTGAATCTCTCAAACACATAACCCGGAAATGGATCGGAATTAAGGGGAAGGATTTGCGCACAGTTGTAATATAATGTACACTCCCAGATGTATCTGAAAACAACTGCAAACATACATAATTCCAGCGAGAATCGAATCCTCAGACTTGGTGTATTGTACAGTTGGTTGCAGTGACACAAGCCAAGTGTTGAGGCATGGCCAGGTTATTACAGCACTACGTTTCAACCCTCTCCCTACCATTCCTGGCTGACGTGGGTGTTGAGGGCGTCTTCCTTTAAAAGCATGGATTTGAGAGTGTTGTAGTATAACGTGCATTCCAACAACAGCGTACATGCAACCACCCTTGAAATTCAAACCACGTTCTAACCATGTTTCCAAACCACGTTTCTTCTTTTCCTTCGATAATTTGCGTGGTGTGCAAGACATGAGGTTCACCAGATTTATGTTTCCGGGCATTATTTATGTTTCAACGACTATAGTCGTTTTTCACTTAGGTGTTGTACATGTTTTATCACGAGAGATGGTGGACGTGGTCCCCTGCTGGATGGTTACGTACACGTCGGCTTGCAGGGTTTTCCCTATCCAGGTATTTCCCACCAGCAAGGTACCGCCCCAGCCGGGACAAGCTCTGAAAACCCGACAAGTATGGTAGTGTAGTACATGTAAGTGTGTGTGTAAGTAATGGGTCAGGGAAGAACAACGGGAAAAAGGAAAGATCGTGCGCGGTCCGTGGTCCGTTTGTTAGGGTACTGCTCCGGCATTCGCCTGGTGTTGATCGGAGAAACCACGGAAATCTGCAGATCAATGATGCCGGCTGCTAGAATTCTCCTCTAGACAGCGACTGAATTTCACTTAATTATCTTGCGAGTGTCGAAAATCCTGCCAACTTCGGGACGCAAACCCTAGGTTCTCCCGGTCAGAAGCACTGCAGTGGCATCAGTTGATGCCGTGTAAAACGTGCTTTTAGGCCGATGTACAAGGTACAGTTTTCTTGCAGATTCTTCATGCGGTCCAGACTTCGCTTTCTGCATGAAACAATTATGAACGTGCTCATAATTTTTCGTGTAGAAAGCATGCAGTTTGACTCCAGCGCCTCTAATGGCAGAATCGTTCACTAACGGTAATCGGCCATGTCGATTTTGTGGTTAGGCGTGTGAAGGTGCGATTGTATGAAGTGATATTATGATATGTGGATCATATGTGGGCGTGGGAGGCCCGTACAACATTTAGTAGGAAACCAATACGTTCGAAATTGCCGAGTAGGAGGCGTCGCATGAGCAACGAAGTGGGAAGAATTACGTCACATCAGGTGCCGTTTGAGGGGTGGAGCGACGGGGTCAACCCATTTGACTCCAGAGAGACGAGGAGAAGTGGAGAGGGGGGAATTTCGGTTAAACGGACAAAGGTGAAGAGGTGGCATGATTGGCCATTCCAGGGGCTTTTTTTCGAGGAGTGCGGACGTAGAGAGAGACATTGTGAGGAGAGGCTATTGGATTTTGGCGTTTTGCGAGTGCGGACAGACACCGTTAGAGCAGAGTAGGAGAGTCGTTAGTAAAAGGAGGGATTTAATGGTTATTAGAGGCTACGAGTACCGAGTGGCCCAGGAAGTGATTGAGAACTTGGACAAGTTAATTAATGAACAATTGCGTAAAGTATTTAACTACTAAAAGGCAGTGAGCGTGATAAAAAACTATTTTAAATGCACACGAAAGTCCAAATCGTGTAAGAATACCGCTCAGAAGAATTGGTGGAACGAGTACAAGAAAGAAGGGGACCGTATTAGAAGACGGAACGGGGACGAGCCGAAGAAGACGGCGACTAGACGACCACGAATAGGACGGAAGAGGATTTGGGGTCGAAAGTGAGCGGCCGAGGGACCTCAGGAACAGCGCGGGACGGCGTGGACGCGCGGACGGGGAAGCGAGCAAGGTCTACTTATCGCCACGGCACGCGGCCGCCACCTGGGGCGAGTGAGCGACTTTTTGCAGCAGGAAGCAGTTCTCGACGCACGATAAGTATTGGAAAACTAGAGTTGAAATTAGGCGAAAGAAACGTCGACGTAGCGGGGACTGTACATTTGAATACTCGTGTAACTGGAAGATAGGCAAACGAGAGGCAGTCATAACTAAGACGGCGTTGAGCCAAGTAATTGCATATTTTCTGAAAGGGAGACACAGTTCGCACAATGAAAATGTATTCAAACAGTTAAACAGACTATGAACAATGCTAGAAAGTTTGGAGTGCATTTTGAATTATTGTAAAGAAGCTAATGAGAGATTTTCTTTTTGGATGGGTATTGTCTGTGTTTTGGAAGGTGTAATTAAGTATGTGGAATTTTGGTTCAAAGATATGAAAGATAACCAGATGACAAAGTAAAGATTAGCAATTTAAAGTAAATGAAAGTTTTAAGGTATCTAAGCTCACATGGGATCCCATTTTTTTTGGAATGAGACTAGTGATCGAGCATACTGAATAAGTACAGGTTTTGGCACGAAAGATTCAAGAATCATTGGATTTTGTTAAAGTGAGTGAGTTAATTACACGTTTAGTTTTTTTGTAATAAAACTGATTTGTTTTGCCAGAAATACCAGCGTAAGCGTGAATTATTCGCATATAACCGATATCCGAGTTTTCCCAGCCAAGACTCCTGCCCCTCTCAGGTTCATTTTTTTTTTCATTGTAAATGATTATTGTGTACGTAAGTAACGTCACAATATATTGTGATAAACTTCGTTTTCCCAAATTCCTGCCTTTGTATTTTTCTTCTCTGTGCTCCAAATGGTTCATTAATACTTAATAAAGATTACACAGCCAAACGCACCCACAGAAATACCGCCACTGAAAGTACTCGCACGGCGCAATTCAGTTGTTACCCGGTAGACCCCCTAGCGGAGTCTTGTGGCGATTCATGCAGAAAATGTGCAGACCATGTATGCACGACTTTAGTGTTTTCGTACTTCTATACTTCGTTTTTTCTCTTTTGGCGCGTGGGGGGGGTGTCATCAAAATGGAATATCTCACGGTATTTCGCGTCGTTCTCCGTTGTGCCGCCAGGAGTCGCATGATCGCCAGCACTGCTCGATACAGTCGCGAGCATGCGACTCCTAGCGGCACAACCGAGAACGACGCGAAATACCGTGAGATATTCCATTTTGATGACACCCACCCACGCGCCAAGACAGAAAAACCGAAGTATAGTTTGACATCTTGAAGTTTCTGTACAGAAACTGTATGAGAACCAGCACGAAAACTGTTCCGTGTAAAACGTGCTTCACAGGTACCTGTGACTAGCCTATACCCGGGCAACGCGGGACACAAAATAACACTCGTTCCCCGAAGCGAGAAGCCGCGAAAGCCACAGCGGTGCCTCGCGGGATCCCCGCGTCAGAGACCAGCGACGGCCGCGGGGAGGGGGAGTGGGGGGATCAAAGGGTTTATGCAAATGCAGGTCTGTGCCGCCCACGCTGTTGCATTGCAAATGCCCTGCCTCCGCCCTGCTTGCCTGCCTGCCTGCCTGCCAGGCAAGCCCATTTCGCCAGCCCTTTGCTCATTACTGGGAACAACCGCACGACGGAGTCCTGCGTTGGAATGAAATTTTATTTATTTGTTTAACGTCAAAAACGATTAAAACATGTGTGGTGACGCCATGAACAAAAGTACAATCGGTGCACGGTTTCTTTATCTCTGGAATTTCTGTCATGACTCGTGTACATATTGAGTTGAATTATGAACACAGAAAGCAACGAGCGTTTTTGGCAAGATTTGGGAAGAAAATATTCACTCCAGTGTAATAAAAAATATTTGCAAAGGCAAATGTGCTAAGGATTTTGGCTGCTATCCCATATTATTTTCTTCGTTAAGGAGTCGTCAAATGCTGCGAGAGCATGGAGAGCATTATTTGAATAACTACACTAACCACTGAGCCCAGACAAATGTGCACAGTAAAGCGACATAACTGTACATTTTGTAGTCTCCTCCTGGTTCGTTCATACCCTTGACGCTGTAGCCAGAGGCTTGCTGCCTCACATCTACATATGTAGTTCCAAAAATACCTTTTTCTTCGGTCTGTTATATCTAAAACCTTTGCCACAGAATATGCTTCGAGAGAATAAACTATTATCTGTTACTAATTTTCAATGCGCGCAGAAATTAAAAGAAAGCCTCCACCCTTGTGACAGGTATCTTTAATTTCGTTAGGTATATCGGGTGTGGGGGAAAAAATCCGAAAACAATATGAAAGAATTTCGGTTTTCTCTGAAAAATGCATATAACATTTCATTCTGTTATTCCGCATATTATCATACTGACTCAGTTGGTACGCACAGTATGCGCCCATACTCAGTGCGACACTGGTTACGACACATTGGATTTCATGTGGCAGCAGAATGTGAAATCAAACGAGGCAGCAAAGCTCTAAGGAAGAGGCCGCCCGCCATTAAATATTTGATATTCGCGAGCTGCCATATGGAACAGCAACGTTTTTTAAATTGTTGGAATGAACATAACTTTCGTACCGTATTTAACTGTATTTACACTATGTTATATTATTGAATTAGTCGGGCAGAGGGCTTTTGCTATAATATTTAATTTGTTACAGAGTTATACCAGAGTATTTTATTTTGTATTTTTTGAGCTCCTTTGGAAATTTGTAGTTTTGTTCATCAGTAATTTTACTACTGAAAGCCACTAGGGACAGCCTTTAAGGGGAGCATTAGGCGTCTCTGTAGCGTCGGTGGCATGGAGGATCCAGCGTTCGAGTACCAATGGTGAGGAATCGTATAGATAGTTGAGACTCATTCAGTCGCAATCTCGAGGATAATCATAATGGCCGGTTGCTCTGATCGGTAGTTTTCCGTGGCTTCTCCAACCAATACAGGTAAATGCCGGAGCTGTACCCTATCAAACGAGCCGCGGACCGCATGGGACATTTTCTTCTACATCTTTGTCCCCTCCTTTCCCCGTTTAGGCGTACAATTTAATACATTACCACACACTACATTATGAGCACATTACCACATTATTTATTGCCACATTATAAGCACTACATTACCTCATATCTCGGGAAATCGAAGCTTGTCCCTGCATTAATTACGTTTGCAATTTTCGAATATTCAGAGAATCCAACGAAAAGGAGATCTGTGCCATTATTTTAACAGCCTTTTGACTATCTGAGAATAAAGTTTCATCAAAAACTCTGGATCCATTTTTGGTAATATTTTGAAAATATAATTGTGGCTCCTTGTAAAGTAATCCCCTGAAAAGTCAAAATATTCGTTTGAAACTCGCAGAATCTGAAGCTCTTTCAGGTCGGTTAGGGAGTATCAATTTTGAAAAAAAAGTCAGTCAGGCGGGCAGGCAGGCAGGCAAACGGACGCCAGAAGTTTCTGACATAAATAAATTTGTCAGTATCAAGGAACCACAAAACATGGATTCTTACTACAACCACTTTTTAGAGGAAGTAATTTAAATGAACAACTAGCTGACCCGGCAAACGTTGTTTTGCCATATAAATTTTTCCTAGGATTTTTCCTAGTAGAAAAAATGACTAATTCTCAGTGTTTGAGTATGTGGTGTATATGAGTTGAAGAGGCATATAGCACTGTGAACGATGATGGAATATAAAACTAACACAATACGTAACATTTTTAATTTATTTTTTGAAATGATATACATTGCTAATTATAATAATTTTACTAAAAAGACATATCAATCACTCAACGCAATAGAGTGTACAATATTTTTTGTTATTCCATCTTTAGCTAACACAAATAAACTGGATGGTTTGCCCATTCGAGAACATGCCACGTTTAACTGACCGTGTGAAAAACATGGTGCGCTAAAAAACAAGCCACAAACAGATATCGTTTGGTCTTGAGACTTATTGATAGTCATCGCAAATGCCAATCTTTACGGAAATTGAAGACGTTTAAATTGAATTGGCACATCTGTGAGTATAATAGGGATCCGTGGCAGTAATATATTATCACCTCGAAATTTGCTATTTAAAATGATGGTTTCGACGTTTTTCATTACAGCCCTGCAAATTAATCATAAATTATTTAAAAATTACACCGTAATAGAAAAATTATAATTGTAAAATTACGATAAAACAATAAAAATAATAAAAAATAACAAAAACAATAAAAAATAAAAATAATGGCCAAACAATAAAAATAATGGCCGAAATTGTAGTGAGTGAGAAACGGCTTATTGTGCGAGAGATCTCATCCTTACTCCGTGCTGCTTATTGGGTCAGAAGCAATGTTGCCAGACGTGAAACTTCCGATTGCGAAGTTTTAAGTTCGAAAATGCGGATTTCTTCTAATGAATGAAGATTTACTAATATAATTTAAAAATAGGGGGAACATCAATAATTTATATATCGACATAGAATTCGGTTTTATTAATTAAATAAATGCGATATTGTCTCATTATATTTGTTCTATGTTTGTTCTCACTATATATAATACTCTCGATTCACCCAAGAAGTTTAAAAATAAATTGAAAGTACATTTATAACAAAAATACTGATATTTTATATTTTTATCTCAGTAACGTAGCCGTAACGTAATTTCAACATTTTTAATTTCAATATCCTGCGAAATGCATCATTTCTACGGCTTGAATAAACTCAGTAAAAATCTGAACGACGATCCGTATTCTTATTTGGCGTATTCGAAAACGACTAACCAACATGTTGTCACCTACTGAATCTCTAACAGTAAGACACTAAAGGACGGAGTTCATGACAACACCTTGGTGCTTGGCCATCAATTTTCGAATACGGCAATTGGATAAAGCCCTAAAGATTGGTAGATGATTGGTGTTTTATTGCTTTCTACTTTAATCGAATAGAGAGAGACAGCATTTTGAACATTCAAACTTTGTCAACCATGGTTAGCGAGACATCTAACGATCGCTGTAATAACTGAGGAAATGAAAAAAATTGATTTTAATCCACTATCATGGAAATGCAGATATTTTTGGCATCCTCATCACTGAATGCGGATTAGGTGTTAATAATGCGGTATAAAATGCGGAAATGCGGTACATCTGGCAACACTGGTCCGAAGTGACGCCAGTAGACGCCTTGCGGGGATACTGATCAAGTGATAATTACATCATTATATCATGTAAATCAATCAGGGTTTTCTTTACCTATTGTTGCACTAAATGGCAGTAAAAACGAAAATCTATATATTAAAAGACGGCAGGAGCAAATAATTAACGATAATAAATAAATCTTGTCTAAAGAACTATCATTTAAAAAATTGTTATAAATGCATGTACACATTTTAACTGTTCAACAATGAATGTTCCCCATTTTGTACATTCAAGAATTTAATATCAACTTCCGAAGTCTAACTAAACATTAATTAACTATGGCTAATTAAACAATTCGCAGCAACAAACATCACAAATTATTAAAACAAAGTTCCTTGTCATATCTCCATATAGTCAAATAGTATTTGCTCTGCTTTTTCCCTGCTAATTATAGTGTTAATGATATATTAGTCTCTAATATGCTTAAGACTCCTCAAATCTAACGCAACAATGCATCGCGGAGACAAACATGTTTCTAGTTGAGCCCGACAGACGTTGTTCTGCCCCTATATCTCTCTTTCTCCTTCCCTCTCTCTCTTTCTCCTTCCCTCTCTCTCTTTCTCCTTCCCTCTCTCTCTTTCTCCTTCCCTCTCTCTCTTTCTCCTTCCCTCTCTCTCTTTCTCCTTCCCTCTCTCTCTTTCTCCTTCCCTCTCTCTCTTTCTCCTTCCCTCTCTCTCTTTCTCCTTCCCTCTCTCTCTTTCTCCTTCCCTCTCTCTCTTTCTCCTTCCCTCTCTTTCTCCGCCTCTCTCTTTCCCCGCCTCTCTCTTTCCCCGCCTCTCTCTTTCCCCGCCTCTCTCTTTCCTCGCCTCTATCTTTCCCCGCCTCTATCTTTCTCCGCCTCTATCTTTCTCCGCCTCTATCTTTCTCCGTCTCTATCTTTCTCCGTCTCTATCTTTCTGCGTCTCTCCCTCTCTTTCTCCGTCTCTCCCTCTCTTTCTCCCTCCCTCTCTTTCTCCGTCTCTTTCTCCCTCTCTTTCTCCGTCTCTCTCTCCGTCTCTCTCTCCGTCTCTCTCTCCGTCTCTCTCTCCGTCTCTCTCTCCGTCTCTCTCTCCGTCTCTCTCTCCGTCTCTCTCTCCGTCTCTCTCTCCGTCTCTCTCTCCGTCTCTCTCTCCGTCTCTCTCTCCGTCTCTCTCTCCGTCTCTCTCTCCGTCTCTCTCTCCGTCTCTCTCTCCGTCTCTCTCTCCGTCTCTCTCTCCGTCTCTCTCTCCGTCTCTCTCTCCGTCTCTCTCTCCGTCTCTCTCTCCGTCTCTCTCTCCGTCTCTCTCTCTCCGTCTCTCTCTCCGTCTCTCTCTCCGTCTCTCTCTCCGTCTCTCTCTCCGTCTCTCTCTCCGTCTCCCTCTCCGTCTCTCTCTCTCCGTCTCTCTCTTTCTCCGTCTCTTTCTTTCTCCGTCTCTCTCCGTGTTATTCACATTTAATAGCAGATTCTGCACATCCCTGAGCAGGTGCGTAATATGGAGAAACACCGTGTAGCGGGTGAAATACCGCAGTGTGAAATACCTACCGTGTGTAGCGGGTTGCCTAAAACCTTTAGTGCGAAAAATTAAAAAAAAATTGGGGTGGACCACCCTTATCACTAAGGGATATAAAAATAGATAACAACCTATTCTCAGACCTACTAAATATACATAAAAAATTTCATCAAAATCTGTCAAGCCGTTTCGGAGGAGTATGGTAACTAAAACTGTGACACGAGAATTTTATATATAAGATATTTATCCACTTTTCCGTTACCAGGACCCGACAAAAACAGATTTCTTATAAAAAATTAGCCTTTTATCAACACACGATTGTAATACTTTCTCTTTTTACTAAGTAAGGCGAGAGAGTAGGTGCTAACGAGGGCGGGGACAGTTTTTAACTGATTTTCCGCAAACTCCACTTTTATCACGATATGGCAATGTTTTTACCGCTGAATGCCCTTCCTGACGCCAACCACAGGTGACACTCAAGAACATTACACACAGACGACTTACACACAATCACGAAACGCCTACAACCATGCCCTAGGCGAACCCACGATCCTTCGATCTGAGACCGCTACGGCGATCTCGGCAACCCTGATCGGCACCCATAGATTTAATCTGTTTCAAAAAATGCTCATGGCCCGCTCCGTCATTCTTGCTCTGTTCCTCGGCTTGCCACCTCTCCTCGTGCGTTAATCGTGCGTGTTTGTGGTTAGGCGGAAGAGCGGGACTGATGGCCCAAGCCCCGCCATATCAATAAAGGCATAATAATCTTCCCCCCGTGCGTTAATCCTCCCCCTGCTTGCGAGGAGTTGCGACAGCAGGCGGCCGGGCAGATTATCGTGGTGCACTGCATTATAAGCACTACATTGCCACACATCCCGGGAGGTTGTTCCGGCTGGGATGGAGTACCGCTGGGAGAGATACCTGGAGAGGGAAATGCCGCTGTGTAAATTGCTACCAGATCTCTAGTATTTCCGTATGCCGTCTTGTAAATCGTTCCAGATTGAAAGGAACACAGACTCTCTCAGGGATGCAAAATGCCCATCACTTACGAGAATACAGATCAGTTTTGCTGAAGCATCCGGAAACGCTGAACAATTAATCAATCACACGTGTTGAAATCCCAAAGGCTTAATCTGTTCCAAAAGATTCTCACGGCGCGCTCCGCCATTCTCGCTCTGTTCCACGGCCTGCCGCCTCTCCTCCTCTCCGCTCGTGCGTTAATCCTCCCCCGCAGCGAGGGCTTGCGACAGCGCGCGGCGGGCAGGACGCGCCGCTCCAGGGGGGCCCCTGGCGCCGCTTCCCATGACGACAGCAGCGCCCCTCGCGCCCCTCGGCAGCACTAGGCCCAGAACGCGGTGGCGCTAACCTAACGACCTTTAATGCGCGCTTCCTTCTGCCCGGTCTCCGGTGGCGTTTCGGCACAGGTCAGCGTGCGGGTTGGCGTGCAATCGCGCTTTCGGCTCAGCGGTTCAATTGATATGGTTGTTCGTGATTCCGGGCGTGTCACTACTTAGGTCATTAGTCCCGTAAGTATAGTGCGTGGTTTCCCTCGGTAGGTGGCGGTGATCTTTTCTTGCTAGATGGCGAGATCCGCCGACTAGCGGGGTCTTCCCTCAAACAGGTATCTCCCACCAGCAGGGCACCGCCCCAGCCGGGACAAACTCCAAGCTCCCGATCGGTCTCCCGGCATGCGTGGAAGTGTAATGCATGTTAGTTTAAGTGTGTGTGTAAGGGGGTGAGGATAGGACAAGGAAGATGATTCGCCTAGTGTTGATCGGAAAGAACACGGAAAACAACCGATCGGAGCAGTGGGTTGCTAGCTAGAAAGCTAGTGTCGAAAATCCTGCCGCCGCCGTCGGGATCCGAACCTAGGACCTCCCGGTCAGAGGGACTGCTGTTACATCCGTTGATGCACTGAGCCACCTCTCCCGGTCAGCGTTTCGAGATCGTAGGGGTATGCGCCGAGTCAGGATTGATTCTTTTTCAGATAAAGAATATATCTCGTTTTCGCGTTATCTGGCTCGCACGTTTTCTCTCCCTCTCGCCTTTTCTCTCCCTCTCGCCTTTTCTCTCCCTCTCGCCTTTTCTCTCCCTCTCGCCTTTTCTCTCCCTCTCGCCTTTTCTCTCCCTCTCGCCTTTTCTCTCCCTCTCGCCTTTTCTCTCCCTCTCGCCTTTTCTCTCCCTCTCGCCTTTTCTCTCCCTCTCGCCTTTTCTCTCCCTCTCGCCTTTTCTCTCCCTCTCGCCTTTTCTCTCCCTCTCGCCTTTTCTCTCCCTCTCGCCTTTTCTCTCCCTCTCGCCTTTTCTCTCCCTCTCCCCTTTTCTCTCCCTCTCGCCTTTTCTCTCCCTCTCGCCTTTTCTCTCCCTCTCGCCTTTTCTCTCCCTCTCGCCTTTTCTCTCCCTCTCCCCTTTTCTCTCGCTCTCGCCTTTTCACTCGCTCTCGCCTTTTCTCTCGCTCTCGCCTTTTCGCTCGCTCTCACATTTTCTCTCGCGTTCACTGATGCGTTCAGTAACATATAAGTGACTTGCATAAGCAAACACTCTGCTGAACAAAAACACTCAAAATGGTTTTCCAAAAAGTAGCGAGCACACTACTCAGGCATGCCACAATAATAAATTAAATAATTTAACAAAAACGTTCTTCCCGAATACTGCAATAACATAGTCGAGTATATTAGGATATACAGAGCAACAGCTATTTATCAAGAATACCGAATAAGTTGCTCTTCCTTAATGCACACGTGAACATAAAATATTTAATAGCAGGCTGACGTCAGCTGTTTCGTAAGCAGTGTTCCGTTTAGTATGAAACTTCATCCGGTATGTGCATTATGGAAATAGACACATTTCCACAATCGAATAATTGTGTTTTCAGTAAAAAATAAAAACTGTTTCGTTGTTTTTAAATTTTCAGAGTCCTTGGGTATCTAACAAAACCATAGATACCTGTCACATGTCCAAAGACTCGATGATTTTCTTTCAATTTTTCCGCGCATTAGAAACATTAGTATCATACATTTATGATTTGTGTTTTCAACGAAATAAATGTATGGCTTTTCCTTTTGTATTGTGTGTTTAAATTTATTTTAATAAAGTTAATTTAAACATTTTAATTTAATACAACTAGTTTGTTATCGTTTGTAATTGCAATCGTACCGAGACAACTTTTCATTTTATATTTAACTGCATTAAACACACGTCATGTTTCATAAACTGTCACTCATTGATGAATCAGTATATACTGAGTTTACACTTGGGGAAGATTGGGATAGGAAAGCATAGCTGTAACAAACGAAGGGTGATCGATTTTCCTTAGTAAAATATCCTGACTGAAAATAGTTTGAGACGCCATATTTATTATTTAAAATGCACTGTAATGTGCCTGGGATCGTAAATGATACCTCAAGCTGTGAAAATAAAATCTGTAATGATGAACTCTTTGAACAAAACCTGCGAGGCAAAACTGGCGATCAAAGAGAACGAAAACCAGATGAAAGAAGAGAGGAGAGGGAGGATGAGAGAGAAGACGCGAGCGAGGGGAGAAGAGGTAGAGAAAATAAAAGAGACGAATTTAGCTGGGAAGAT
This sequence comes from Acheta domesticus, assembly GCA_031308135.1. Taxonomy (NCBI): domain Eukaryota; kingdom Metazoa; phylum Arthropoda; class Insecta; order Orthoptera; family Gryllidae; genus Acheta; species Acheta domesticus. The sequence continues at coordinate 77,756,857 of JAHLJT010005437.1, read as the reverse complement.
CGTTACGCTTTAAAGCGGCCAGGGAGCTCTTTACTGAAGAGGGTCTCAGGTATCGATATCATTTGCATGGCATTAGCTGCCAACCTGACACCAGCATTAAGACCAACCTTTTTTTTCTCTGCGGCTACATCACTGCATTCTCTCCCACTACATTAATTTTATTTCCTACTCGGTCAACACGAAGATGGAAAATATCATTGCTAAAGAAATTAATTTAGCACAGGAATCAATATATCTAAACCCATTGAGAAATTTGAAATTGATTAGTTGACATAATAACGTTTGTGTTCAGAATGTAGAGAAAAGGCGAAAAGGAATGTGTGAAATTCGAGATGTTGAGGAATTCGAAATGTCGAAAATATTCCAGTGGAGCTCCTCGAATAATGCTCGTTTTCCACACGCAAAGGTTGATGTGGATTTATGTCAAGGGCCAGAACAGATTGTTGCTTTCGAAAAATGTGACAATGTCTTAATGCTGAAGCAGTAGAGAAGGCGCAGATGGTAGAGGTGGTGCCGAGTTATCACATTCGTTCTGAGTAGGCTTCAGCATCATTTTAAGGGCTTACTCTCGTAACAATGTTCTATACTTTTTATCCGACATTGAACACGTAACGCAGAATTTTTCATTAAACATAGTTATTTTGTCATAATTTCGTGACTTTTTACCCTTTCGGCAGGGTCTCGACGTTGTAAATTTTCGGGGATCGGAAGGAGCCATTCAGGGACCCTTGGTATCTCGAATTGCTTAACCACCGTGACTTCACGAAGTGTGGTTAAGCAGATTTGGTACAGAAGCCGGATTATTTTCAGAGTGACATGTTTACATGAAACACAATTTTTGAGAAAAGGAAAGTATTAAAATTCAGCCTTACAGTTCAGGATAGAATTTGAAACGGTTTACGGATACCGTTTAATACAGAATCGCAATTTTAGAACACAGTATTTGGCAGCATAATGGAGAAGACTCTGGATATATTGACTCGTAAAACTAGAAAAGAAAGAAATCAAACAAGATGAACATACGTCCTTTGGAAAAAAAATCATTTTCTGTATACAAAATAGTGTTGTCTGTGAATTAACTATTTTGTCTGAACTTTCAGGCGTTTACATAATAAAACACCAAAATTAAGTTACATTAATTGTATTAACTCTGATTTTGAATTCCGTTCAGAACGTGTAGTATTTTAACACCCAAGAGTGCCATCTGAAGAAAAACACTTCTACAAATGTAAGTGAAACAATTTTGTCTCCAAAATTAATTTTGATTATAAGACACTCAGAAAATATAGTAATGGTATACATGCCCTGAGTCAGCTCTCCTGGTAGATCAAATAAAATCCTGAGCCACCCTAGCCCGGATCAAATGATGTTCTAAGCCACACCACTTTTCATTTCCAGTATTCGTTTCTTTTTCAGTTTCAGTGAGTTTCGCTTCGCGAGAGTTCGCCCCATCAGTGCCGCCCTGAGGCAGAGAGGCTTCGATGCAAGCGCGGTGGAGCGATAGGGGGCGGTAGTCTTTGAGCTCCGACGCCGGTGGCATTTGCATAGCATTACCCCCCCCGCCCTACCCCCACCACAACTCCCCTCCCCTCCCCTTCCCTCCCCGCTCCCCTCCACCACCTCGCGCGAGGCGGAATGGTTCAAGCACCGCGGCGAGCAGTTGGTCCCAATTCGCTCTTGCCGAGGAGAATCGAACTTGGGAGCTCGAGGTTGCCAAAGCGGAAGTTTTGTATAAAAACCTTTATAAAACACGGTGCTTCAACAGCACACACTTTCTCGCATTATTTGTAACTTTTAATATTTCGGAAACAGAGTTCGCTGAAAATGGGGCGAAGATCGATTTTTTACCATTCTTTGATGCACACAAGGGGAAACAAAACTGGAGCCGTTTTTTATTAAATAACTATCAAATAAGTGCGCCTAATTCAGACACAATTACGCGAAAACTATTCACACTTTAGAAAAATAATACATCACGTTATTTCAAGATGTCTTTGAACAAAAGACTTCATTCAATTCATTTCTCTTCTAGCTATGAACATAGAAAATATGGGAGAAATAGTTAATTGAGTACAGAGTAAGTATCTTATAAGTAGGTCTCGTATTAGCTCCATGCTGGCGGTAAGACCGATTCGTTACTTCTCCTGGACGCAAGGTTTTGAATTGCTGTTTCTTCTTCCCGCACGTTATTCCATTTCCATCCTTAAATTATGAGAGAAAGAAAATATCTTGGTCTGATTGCATAGGCTTCCCCGGCCGGAGTGTGTACGGTCTAGGTTGTCTGGGACGAGCCCCGTCTGTGTCGTGGTGGCTGGCGTTTTGGCCAACAAATTGCGGCCTTCCTCAGGGCATACCGCACAGAGTACCAGCAGTGCTCTCTGAGGAAGGCCAGAACGTGTTGGCCGAATCGTCAGACATAGACGCGGCTTGTTCCCAACAGTGTGGATTATACAATATCTTGGTCTGACAGGAAACTGTGTGCGTAGTTGGAGAACTGGATCAGTGCACTGAGAATTAGTTGATTGACAGATTATATCGTGTTTCCGGGCTCGTCATCTGCTGTGGCCTTAGCCCCGTAAGTATAGTGAAACATTTTATCGCGGGAGGTGGCGGTAATTTTCCCCTGCTGGATGGTGACATCTAGCGCCGATCTACCTATCGGCTAGCAATGTTTTCCGCAACCAGGTATCTCCCACTAGCGCGGCACCGCCCCCGTTGGGTCAAGTTCTAAGCTCCCGACTGGTCTCTCGACATGTGTGGTGGGGTAGTGCATGTAAATGTGTGTAAGTAAAGGGTGAGAATAGAACAAGGAAGAGAAAGGAAAAGTCGCACTCGCCCCATGACCCGTTTTTTAGGGTACTGTTCCGGCATTCACCTGGAGTTGTTCGAAGAAACAACGGAAAACTACCGATGAGAGAAGTCGGCCGCTAGAATTCTCCTCCAGACAACGACTGAACTGCTCATCGAGACTGTACTGCTGGTGAAAACTCTTATCAGAGCCAAATAGTATATTTGAAGCACTAATTATCGCTCAGCTTAAAGGTCCGAAACTCGCGAATATTTCTTTCCGAAAAGTGCCATTTTAAAAATACGATGTTGATAGGATCATTGCCGCTCCACTTCTCTTCAGGAATGAGATTAGACTTCAGGTCGTCATAGAGGTATCCTTGTGTTTCGGTTGGGGTGATGTGGTTAATGAATCCCGAGAAAAGTGTTGGAGTTAGATTCGAGCTATGGGAAAAACCGACGAGGATGGGATGTGAGTTGGAGAGACAGGCGTATTATTTGTCTTGGATGGAATGGTTGGATAGATATGTTTCCAAAAAGAGATAGAGGAAGAGAGAAATAAAAGGTTTTAGTTTGGATGGACGATTTTTGTTGTTGTTGTGGAGTCGTAGCCGATGGAAAAGTCTGCAATGATAGTCGGAACTGATTGTTGGGTTGAAAGTAGTTTTGCAATGCCCGTAGTGAAGCGTTGAGTTTATAGATGTACTGTTTTTCAGTTAAGGCGAATTGACTTTAATAGCCTCTAGAGGAACCGTGTAATTCGTCTGAGAAATAATTTTTTGAAAATATTTCGGGCTATCGGCAGAAGGCTAATTGGTCGGTTACTCTCAATTTTCTTATGGTCTTTGTTAAGTTTTGGAATCGTTATTTCAATTGCGTTTTTTTAGGAATGTGGAAAGTAGGATATTTGTATATAGAGGTTGATTTTAAAAGTTAGACGGTCTACTGAAGTTTTCGTCAGGTGTTTCATGGCTGCTGAGGGTATGTGATCATATCCTGTAGCTTTGTGACATTTTAAACGTTCGTCTCTTCCTTTTTGTCGGTTATAATCTTTCGTTTTGTTCTGAGGTGGGGAGTAGTGCTTTTAAAGATGTTAATAACGTATGATAAATGATATACATTACAAACTAGTTGCATATTTCACACGAAAAACAACATGTAGATCCTTTCTCATTTCAAGTGAATAATTGCATTTTACATACTGAACAATTCTTTTGTACGTGACGTACCATGTACTTGACGTACATTTATTAAAATTTGTAATTACTATGGGGCGGAATTTTAATTACTTTTGTTTCTTGTCAATTTAGAACAATGACTTTTAAAACAAGCATTCATTTTAAGTTATGTCAAAAGGAGATGTCCCATTGTATATGATAATTTTTTAAATTTTCGTCGATTTCGACTAATATGTCGTTTTTATACCTTTCTGTAATTTTAAAGCATTTTCGCTGATTTAATCAATTTTAATTTCTTTTAAAGCTACCGCTTCAAATAATATTTACGAGATAGCACACATTTTCTAGACAGAATTCCCGAGTAACCTATTCGATTTCTTTCCTCAGAGAATGCAATGTTTACCGCTGAATGTAATCTTAAGATTTCTGTAACGCCTACCTGCGCCATTGTCGGGTCAGGTAATTCCCAGATAACTAAAGACAGAGATTTTCTGGTAAAGAACAGTCGAAACCAAACGTCTGGAAGCTGAGCTCACTTGAAGGAAAAAATGAAGCCTTGATTATATCAGTATTATTATCCAACATTTTGAGTTATTCATCTGAACTGATTTTGATCAAATTTTTTACGTCATTTTTCTTTGCATTTAAGGTATTTAAAAAAATTAAGCATTTTATTGATCAGTTTTGGCGTTGTCTTAGGTCATTTAAATTTGCCCCTCGTCATTACCATCGATTTTACACTTTTTCTCTTTTTTTATATTTTTCAGTATTACCATTAGTTCATTTCAAGTTCTCGATTATTAAACGCATGACAACATTTATTTTATAAATTGCATTTATAAATATTTTCATTTACGTCGTAATTTACTTCTAATGGTGGAAAGACTTTAGAAAATAAAACATGATTGTGAGTCAGCAATACGTATCTTACACATGAGGTACCTTCAGGCAACAAAATAAACTGAAGGCTGATTTACACGCTACCAGTACTGGCGTGCCAGTTACGAGTTTGCCAGCACCTGGACAGCGCTAGCGCTCTGTGCGACTGGCAATAGTTGTTTAGACAGTGCTAGTAATGGCATGCAAGATGAGATATTTTTCTCGCTGCTGTTAGCTCATGTATACTCTTTGCGACGTGCTGCTGATACGTTTTTGGCGCTCAAACAATAGTGTGCAAAGCAAATGTTCCGTAAACATTTTATCCTATTCACTTAATCTACCTTTGAGACGTTATTTATCCCCATTTTATTTGCAACTGCCAGAAATGTGGCATTTCTGGCCTCGCGGTTCTGGTAAAAACTATTCCACAAATGTTCCGATGCTGTATATAACCAGTCATTTCGTTCTTCCATTATTCAAGAGAACTTCTGTTCCCCAATCACTTTTATAAATAATAATATTAAGCTTACTTTGATCACCGTGCAAGAATAAAGCAGTGTAAACACGTGTTGGGACCCCGGGGCATCTCCGTGGCGGACACCATGGTGGTGGGGGAGAGCGTGAGCATGCCAGTAAACCAAACATTCTTGTTCAGCTGGCATCGCCAGTGACTGGCGCAAAGGTCTTGCCAGTCACTGGCAACAAAGCGTTTACACGTTGCCAGTCACCACTTGCCAGTTGCTGGCAACCTCAACTGGCACGTTTACTGGCAAAGTGTAAATCAGCCTTGATTGACAACTGTATTCTTTGTTGCGTAGTATGTGTTACAGAGAAAGAACTCAGAATTGAAGTTATAACTTTTTCCTCTTTTTGCTCTGAAACTGAATGTAGAGAATGAAAGGAAAATAAAACGAACGATACCTCTTTTGTTTACCAGCTTTCTTCATTTTTTGTTCATTTTGCGTCCTCGGAGGAATTCAGGCCTCGAAGCGGCTCATAATGTCTGCGAAAGGGTCAGGGCGAACAAACACAATGCGGGGGAAGCGGCTGTGTTCAGCAAATACGAGTGTAACTCCAAAAGTAATGCACAACAATTTTTTAAACATTTAATTTATTTTACATTATTGCTATTTTTACAGTATATTGATCCATCTTTGAGGAACAAAAGTCACCTCTCCACATTATGTCCATTTCTACTGCCTTATGACACTATTAAAGAAGGGCATGTATACCCGTACGGTAGAAGCCTGGGCCAGAAGGCCTGAGCCACTGTTTAGCACCCTTCAAATCGGAGTAATCATTTCCTGGAAATCACCTGACAGAAATATTTTTCAGTTTTAGTTCTTTCAATATTCTGTCCATACTCGCTTCTCCTATACCCACTTTCATTGACAATTCTTTTACGGTTTCACTTTTGTCAGCCAAAATGAGATTGTGAATGAGCTGCACATTGTCAGGAAAATGTGAAGGGCGCGGTATGCAGGATATCTTGAGTATCCGCTTGCCCTAATTCACCAGAAAATCTGAAATCCCACCGACTAAACACTACGATCAACAGCATCATCTCCATTCACATTTTTAACCTCTTGTGAACATTTGTGACTGTTTTGTTCTCACAGCACGTTGCTACCGACGAACATGTAATGCAGCAGCCATCTTAAACGAGTGGTACGAGAGCAACACTTAAGGAAACAGGTTGAAATCAATACGAATTCAAGCAAGAAGAGCGATACTACAAAATGTATCTGTAGAAAATAAAATGAATAAAAAAAGCATGCGTATTACTTTTGGAGAGACGTACGTGGGTTGAGGGGCTGTGGCGCTCCACGAGGCTCCTCACGACACAGTCACGTGTTTCCACTTGTCCAGGGAAACCCGACGCCGACCTATAGGTCCGCTTGAAGGATTTGCGAGCTACAAATTCAAATGGATCGCACAATAGCGACAAACAAACAGGATGTTGCTGTGCTTTGCGATCAAAACGTAGTTACCAAGGACGCAGAGAAACGTCTTAAATACAAGAGTTTGGAAATCGAGGTCAGCCGAATGTGGGGCGCAAAAGGACAGGTCGAACCGATAGTTATCAGAGCTCTGGGATTTATTCCGCAAAATTTGTGTAAGAACTTGGCTAAACTCCCAGGTAATTCAAAAGATTCGGAAGTGGAAGAAATTGCTTAATTTGGAACATCTCACATTTTGCGCAAAGTATTATAGAGGCACCGACAGTCCCTAGATCTGCTCCTTATGCAGCTGGTTGCAACCTGGAGTAGATTTTATATTCAACCGATTCATAACATTTTTATTGTTAATGTTATTATTATTATTATTGTTATTATTAGTATTATCATTATTATTATCATTGTCATTATTATTTACTACCGTGCGTTTTATTTCCTCAGTTTTTCAGAGTTGACACCCCATCCACATTGATAGCCAAGACCAGCAGGTGGTTTGAAAGACGTTTAAAACTTTAAAAATTCCATATGCTTTCTCTAGGGAAGTACCTTCTTTACATACCCCTGAACAATATCTGCCTCCCTTCTTCCACAGCACTCCCCCCTCGCCTTTCTCAGCCCGCCAGACGTCCCCCTCCCCCTCGTGGAAAGTAATGAAAACAACGCAACAAAAACGCTTTTCTCCTCGCAAACTTCTCGGCGCTCTCCGCTTTGCGCGTCGGCGACGTTGGCGCTGCGGCGCGGCGGAGACTGCCGAAGAGAACAAAAGACGCCCGACGCCGCAGGGGAAGGGAGGAGAGCTGGGGGAAAAACAAATGAAGACTGGCGCGGTGAGCAAGCTTGAGAGAAGAAAGAAGCTGCTTTGTAGGTCAGGCAACGCAAGGGGAACGTATGCTCGGGAAAAGACCTCAGGTGCTTTCTGGCAGGAACAGAAGACGTCGGAATTTTGGAAGGACATAATAGGTCAGGCTGTTGAGGCATTTTATTTAGAAAGGTTTTCAAGGGGAAGAATTTTTATGATTGATTTTCTTCATCATCATCATCATCATCATCATCATCATCTTCCTCTGGCGTTAAATCATGATTCAAGATCGATTGTAATCTCCGTAGTAAAATATGCCGGCAACAGTTTTTCCCTTTACAAGTCTTCTTATTTAAATAGGAAACTAATTTAGAAGTGTGCAGATTTTGCCAGGGTTTGCGATTATATTGACACAGTGAATGCCTTTCGTCCCATATAGAAAATTAGTAAAAGCTATATTTTGTTATATTTTTATGTATATCATGTACCGTTGGCTTCTGGGAAGGACTGAAACCCTGGAATCACCTTCTCGTCATTGGGTCACTGGCTACTGTTATTGTTTAATACGAGAGATTTTTGTTATGACACGAGATGTGTTTGAAAAGTACTTTTACATTCCTCTTGTATTATGCTCGCAGATTGGGAGCCAGCAAGAAAGTCGACGTATGCTAAGCTCAAAGCTAAAACTTTTTTAGAAGTTAGCGGAGTGTTATGAGGAACAAAGAAACGCAAGTATGGCGGCCTGTAGGTGTTGGCGTTACTCTGCGCAATTATTTAAATACGTCCAAAAAAGTTATGCAATTGGGGAATGAGTACTCAGCTAATTCTAGTTGTATTTAGTTCGTTAAATAGCCGGTGTGAAGGAGTTGTATGCCATATCGAAGCAATGTCTCGAACTGTCCACCATACTGAATTGTTTATGCCCGCTTGGATTATGAGATCAAAGCTAGTTTTTGTGGTTGTAAAATTGCGTAGCACAACGCCGACACCTACAGGCCGCCATACTTGCGTTTCCTTGTTCCTCATAACACACGCTAACATCTAAAAACGTTTTAGCTTTGAGCTTATCATACGTCGATTTTCTTGCCGGCTCCCGGTCTATCGTATTTGCTAGAAACTATCAGCATGTCATTTCAATTCAATGATGACTTATTTTACGTGGTGAAGCTTAGACCATCAGGTCTGCTCTTCCGCCTGACCACACAAACGTTACCTCTCTTTCGCTATCTAACGAAAGAAGGCATCACTTGGGCGAAGACTTAGACGATTAGACTTTAGCTTAGATGCTTCTTTGAGGATTTACAGTATTTTTTTTTTTTTACATGCAATTAAATCTACAACATGGACCGCCTACTTTACTTCTCCGAAGGGAGGCGTACGGAGAATTTCTTTTCCTCAGGATTACAAGATTCACGGCTTCGTTCGTATTCGAATATTCAAATTTGTTTAGAATAATTCTATACTCTAACCGTTAAAATAATTGACGCCACCCATTTCATTCAATTTTTGTGCAATTTCCTTCCCTAGTTTCTGAGATCCTCCACTGGGCTTTTCCCTTATAAGCCATCGAAATAAGTTCTATGCCCATCTTGAATGACCGGTTAGACCGAATAATACACGCTTATTTGGTGCCATTCTGCCGACGTGGATGTTAGCCTGTGCTCTGCATAATGCGACAAATGTATTGCGAACCTGCGAGAGCTCTTGTGACGTTTGTATTACAATTGATCGTAAATTTAAACACGGCCGTTTGAACATGGTCGTGTGGTCGTGTTTGCCAGAATGCGTCAAGGAAGAGGAAGGAAAGATCGCGCGCGGTCCGTGGCCCGTTTGTTTGGGTACTGCTCCGGCCTGGTGTTGATCGGAGAAACCTCGCAACCTTACCGATCAGACCAACCGGCCGCTAGAATTCTCCTCCACTGGAAGAGGTGGCTCAATGCATCAAATGATGTCACGGCTGGGCCTCCGACAGAGAGGTAATAGGTTCGAGTCCCCGCGCCGGCAGGATTTTCGACACTAACTTGTCAGCTAGGCCGTCTGTCTGGAGGAGAATTCTAGCGGCCGGCTGCTCTGATCGGTAGATTTTCCGGGGTTTCTCCGATCAACACCAGGCGAATGCCGGAGCAGTACCCTAACAAACGGGCCACGGACCGCGCGCGATCTTTCCTTCCTATTCCTTGTCCTATCCTCACCCCCTTACACACACACTTACACTAACATGCACTACACTACAACACTTATCGGGAGACCAATCGGGGGCTTAGAGCTTGTCCCAATTGGGGCGGTGCCCCGCTGGTGGGAGATACCTGCTTTGGGAAAACCCCGCTAGTCGCCCGCGGATTTCGCCATCCAGCGGGAGAAAATCACCACCACCACCTTCCGATAAAAAGTATGCACTGCACTTACGGGACTAATGATCACAGTTGTTGACGCGCCCGGAATGACTAACAATCAATCACTTCTCCTCCAGACAGCAACTGAAGTCGACCTACCTATCTATTTAGATTCGAAATATCTTGCCAGCACCAGGACTCGAACCTAGGACCTGCTGATTCGAGACACTGCAGTGACATCCGTTGATGTGCTGAGCCGTCTCTCCCGGTCTATCTGCAATACATGTAGACGGATTTCAGCGTGCTTCTCGCAAATGTTTAAAAAATGCGCAGTGGAATAATGGGAATATGGGAACAATTTCTGTTGCAACTTTCGGGTGCATTTCAGATGAATTCAGTCCGACGATTTCGCTCGCCGTTGTTCGATAGGCAACTCGCGATGTTTCGGTTGCACTTAGCCTTAGACCTTAGCCTAAGTATTTCAAAAGATATTTCTATTTCAGATGGACTGCAGTAGCTGAATGAGCAAATCATGGCCGATTTGTCCCATTATTTTCTCTGATCAAATAGAGACAGATTCCGGAGCTTTCATCTACCCTCTTTTATACTGCGATTTTTCTAAGAGCGACCCTCAAGGCCACTCAAATCCCATCTTCGCGATGGAATATGTCACGGCATTTCGCGTCTTTCTCAGTCGTTCCGCTAGATTTCGCACGATCGCGACCGTATGAAGCAGTGCTTGCGATCATGCCACTTCTACCGGCAAGACCGAGAAAAGACGCGAAATGCCGTGAAATATTCCATCGCGAAGATGGGATTTGAGCGGCCTTGAGGGTCGCTCTTAGAAAAATCGCATTATACCTCAGAGCCAACATTACTACTATCTTTGCAGCAACTCTGCCCTCTGTTTCTAGTCCCGACGGGGAGACATTTTTTAAACTAGCTTAACAGCTAGGTCGAAATCATCTGTTATCTGGATGAAAATTCTACCACACGGCCTTTGGTGGCTCGTGCAATCAATTCCTATCGAATGCCGGTGGAGTCCCCTAACAAACGGGCCAAGGTCCGCCCTTCCTCTTCATTGACCTATCCTCTCCCTTTCCGCACAGATAAACATTTAAAAGTTTTTGCACTACAATGATACTCATGTTGGGAGATTAGTTGGGAGATCAAAGCTTGTCTCGAGTGGAGCATTGTCCCGCTGCCGCGAGATAACTGACGGGGAAGTCTCCCTCAAACTGAGTGTGAGCCGGGCCTCAACATCCAGCAGTGGTGGAACACCGCCACTGCCAGCGATAAAACATTCACTATATTTACGGGACTAATGACGTGCCCGAAAAAAATCAATGGCTCTTCCCCCAAGAATGGGAGTGGGGAATGAATTGGAAAGGAAGGAAGACGAGCGGGTCGTGGCTCATTGTTTCAAATACTACTCCGGCAAAGGGCAAAGGTCTGCAATTCATCAAAGGGGTCATCCATAAATTACGTAACGCTAAAGGGCGAGGGAGGGGGGTCTGAGGCAGCGTTACGCTGCGTTACGTAGATATAGGGAAGTGCGTTACAAGGGGGGAGGGGGTTATGAAAATACTCGAAATTTGCGTTACGTAACTTACAGACGGCCCCAAAGGAATCTATCAGTCAGGATAATCCTCAAGAATTCTCAATCAAATAAAGATGAGATTCGATGCAGTTATTTAGCTTATATCAAAAAATTGCAGTCGCCAAGTCTCAAACACAGAACTCCCGGCCTAAGAAGATTCAGATGCCACACTTCCAACTCTATACGCTGTTGTATTTGCTCATTATGAATTTATAATCGAAACAAGCTTTCCAGTTAAATTCGAAAACCTTGAGCTGCCTTGAGATACACTACATCAAGCGCCGTTTACCGGTTTGTTTACGTGTGCTCGAAATAGGGACTCTTTTGTTATATTTCATCTAATGATGTTTTCAGTACAAGACATTCAAAAATAGCCCAGAGAGACATAACATCGTTAATCCCTCACCAATAACCACCAAACTTTAAAACTTTACGGATAAGTTTAAAACTCTTTAATTGGATGATAAATAATATCAATACTGTTATCGGAGGGACTGTTGTATTTACAAACCTGTCAGAAAATAATGCATAGTTACACCTAATTCGATTTTTAGATACAATGTTAATTTTAGTATTAAAACTTCATAAATATTTATACTGATATACCTTTTATGCAACCACTGACATTTTTAACACAAGTGTTGCTTAACTAATTGTGCATTATTGTTGTGTGTACACACTGGTTAATGAATGGCAATTACTTCAGCTATGAAATACATACAATAATGAAGTGGCCCATAAAATATATTATGAAGAAATTAATCTGTCGTTAAATGTCAATTATTAGTGAGTTCTTAAAAAGTATTAATTCGTCGATTTACTCGTCGAAATACTGTCGGGTTTATTCAAAATGGTATTTATATATTTCTTTCAATTCACGCACAGTTACATAAAGTCGAATTCGCAGGAACAATTATTTCATTAAACGAATATACTTTGAAACTACGTTGCCTTGCTTCTGTAAAACTTTCAGTCACGTTTCTACGAGGTAACATATTTTCCGAGTGAAATTAACAATCGTCAAAGTCTCTCTCAAGTTTTGTTTTCCAGAGATTCTTTTATTCGCGTGCAGAGAAGATAATAAAACACGTCGGACGGAAGTAAGCTATAAAACAAAAAAATGGCTCCTAACTTAAGATGTCAGCGATGAAAGAAACATTCGCAGGACAGTAATCCTGACACGAAACGTCTTTTACGCTCAGGGACACGAAAAACTACGGGGATGTATTGTTATAAAATATATTTAAAAACAGCTGAATTACTCCGCGTTGCCCTAGTATTTGTCTCAACTTTAGGGGGGTCATTCCATGCAGAAATTAGATTTTATGACATGACTCCTTCAAACTTGAAAATATTTTGGGAAATTGTTATCCATGATGCCTACATCGTCGAGGTACAATATTAAAATTTTCTGACTGATTGTTCGGCAAAAATGCACTTTTAAAACCTAAGACTTCTTGTGAACACCCTTATATTCATCAATTTTTTTGCCCACATATAAACGTTTCTGAAAATGTTAAAAGTTTTGTGTGTTTATATAAGATAAGTAGTTAAAATATTCATTAATGATCAAATTTATACCGTGCTATTCTTGTCATATAACAATAAAAAAGTTCTTTAAAACGCAATTACTATAAATTCACCCTTTTTAAAATTATGAAAATTATATTGAATTTAGAATGTTCTACAAGCTATGAAATTTTCTTGATGATATCTTTAAAGAAACAACAATTATTATTCAAAATACTCACCTGAGCCAAGGGGCAGCATGCAACTCGACACAAAAATCCATTGCTGCAGCGCCTCTGCTAGCGTGGATTACTCAGTCAAAGGTGACTTTTGGAGAACAATTTCCCTAGGCACTTCGGTAGAATTTGATACAGATTTTCACTGAAAGTTTGTTCTCACTGACTGGAATGGCATTTTTTTAATTGATAAAGCACAATTTTTTCAGAGTGTCTTTCTACAACTATAATATTAAAGACAGAGATTTTTTCTGAATGAAATCTGTTCCTTAAAGTCCGATCTTTGAATAAGTTCATGTTCAACTTTTCAAAAATATGAATAGTTTCTGTGTAATTTTGCGCGATAAAAGACGAAGAATTTGTGCTGAACTATTGGATAGAGTCACACTTGATACCACATTTGTGTCCAAGTTTATTGCCGGAAATGAAATTTGGTGCTACCAGTGCTACCACACGAAGCGACACAGTGCTGAGTGGCGAAATCGTGGATCACCAGACTCGAAAGTCAAACAAAAACCTTCGACAACAGAGACAATATTGATCGTATTCTTTGATAATAGAGGGTTGTTTTACCATGAGTTTCTTCCTCCAGCTCAGTGAATCAAAATCTTTACATTGAAGTCTGGAAACGTTGGCGACTAGCAATTCGACGTCGCTCCCCTGATTTGTGGCATTCTCAGGACTGGTTCTTGCAGCATGACAATGCAAGACCCCATACTGCTTTATATGTTAACGAGTATCTGGCCGGACATTGTGTTTTCGCCATCTCACATCTGACATATTCGCCAGACCTCTCAGCTTGTGATTTGTTCTTGTTTCCGCGAGTGAAAAGCCAACTGAAAGGAAAGCTTCATGGAGATACCGCAGACATTCAAATGGGTTGTGACAAATGAACTGACAAGCATCGAAGCTGCAGATTTCTCTGCTTCGATCATTCGGTGCTAGGATCATTACTTCGTAATTGCAATTTTATAATTTTTATGACATTTGTCCTGGAACTTTTCTGACAAAGGATGTCTTCTTTCTCCTGCGAGTGGAACTATGTACCGTCTCACGCACTCTTGCCTCCATCTTCTTCTATGTGAGTGAAGTGAAGTGAAGTGAAGTGAAGTGAAGTGAAGTGCAGTGAAGTGATTTCATTTCGTTCTGTTTATTTCGCTAATCTAAAGCGTCTTTTATAGGCTATTCTGTCAAAAGTTGGTATTTATTGATTTATGTTAACGAGTGTTTTACGTGTTAAAAATGAAAAAAAATATTATAAGTATTGTATATTATTATGTTGTATGTAAAAATGTTTATCCATATTTGTCTGAATATGATTGTGAGTGAATACGTGCAGGATGGTGTGTATATGCGAGTCTTCCTATGTCTTTGTATGATATGTATGTAAGCGTGTTTGTTTATATGTATGAATGTTGGTGAAATATGTAAGTAAGTTTATTTACTTAAAAGTTAGTATATATGTAGTTTCATTTGTTGTATATGTATGTAAAGGCATTTGCATGTTCTAGGTAATGACGAAGATAATTTGTTTGCTTTTATATTGATTTTTTATATATTGTTTTTATTGTTAATTGTGTTTTGTAATTGTAAATGTACTTTTATGTTTCTGTATTCTACCACCGTGCAACATCAGCCCAATTGTAGAATAAACCTTATATCTATATCTATTTTGCCAATCCTCCTCTCTGATGTGACGCGCTCTAATTGTCTGTCGCGCACCATCAAACTATGTAAGTCTTGGACTACCTCTCTTTCTGAGCTTTGGCACCTGCCACCTCGAAGTTTTTAATGATCTTTCCTCCGGCATTCTTCTAAGACGTCCGTACCATTTTAGCTTAGCGAGAAAAAGGTAGTT
This sequence comes from Acheta domesticus, assembly GCA_031308135.1. Classification (NCBI taxonomy): domain Eukaryota; kingdom Metazoa; phylum Arthropoda; class Insecta; order Orthoptera; family Gryllidae; genus Acheta; species Acheta domesticus. The sequence goes on along the minus strand of JAHLJT010005437.1, from coordinate 77,741,720 downwards.
TTCGATGCAAGAATAACATCGGCACCAATAAAACAGTTTTTTATGGATTAAGGGATGCCATAAACACCACATTTTTCGGCCCTTTCCGTCACTTTTTACAAAATAACGAATAAATATGATTTATTGGTATTTATTTCAACGTATTTTTCAATGAGGTGGTGCCCACGTTCTTCCACGACAATTTTATAATCATCAAACATTACGTATTTGACCCAGTGGGCCACATTAGTCCGAAAATGATTAATTTTACTTTGAAACTATAGTATAAACACTTTTCAATTGGCCACAGCTCTGTAAATTTGTATCAATTGTATTCAATAATTTTAATTAGAGCTCAGAATCTCTGCCTCAAGAACTTTGCTTTACACAAATTAACTATTTTACTGCAATGGTTTAAAATTGCGCCGGGCGCCATCCTATTAACGACACACATTTGTGCCGTTGTGACTGATTTCTTTATTCACTTAGGCTGTATTCAACGTATTTGTAGAGATATCAAACGGGTTTTGATGTTTAATGAGCTATTGTTCCCTGTTTGTTCCGATGCGTTAGGTGCCTCTGTCTGTAAGGCCGCGTCAAGCTCTGAGGTCCCAGCTGGTATTCCGACAGTGAGGTAGTGTAATGCATGTAATAGTGTGTGTGTGTGAGAGAGAGAGAGTGTGTGAGTGTGTGTGAGGGGTAAGGATAGGACAAGGAAGTGGAAGGAAAGATCGCGCGCGGTCCATGACCCGTTTGTTAGGGTACTGCTCCGGTATTCGCCTGGTGTTGATCAGAGAAACTACGGACAACTACCGATCAGAGCAGCCGGCCACTAGAATTATCCTCCAAACAACGGCTGAATTCGACCTAGCTGCCCAGCTACTAGTCGAACATCTGCCACCATCGAGATTCGACTCGTAGGGTCTCGATGGAGAGTGTCTGCAGTGACACCCGGAGTTTATCAGAAACAATCAATAAAAAACTCAGTTTTTTATTGATTGCTCAGACCTAAAGTACCAGCAGTCGTCATATATCCTCACCGTTTTATATTCGTACGTAAAGTGAAACTGCACAAATGTTCATAATACAATTTAGTCAGTGAATAAAAATGACTTTTGGGCATGGTTATCCGATGTCACTTGCATGACATCGCGTAACTCCCAGAGGATCCGTGTTCTGCAACTGTCGCAGAGTCAGTCGCAATCAGCGTCTTTGTGCAAATCCCGTTGGGACTCCGCCGAGAACTCGACTTTCCGTCGCGTCAGCACATCTTGGCAGTCGCAAGCACAAAAAGTTCGCAACGCCTAAGCTAAATTGAAGCCTTAGAGTTGGGGAAAGATATTATTTTACTAATCTTATTATTAGAGATGGAACAAATTCTAGATTTTCTCAAAACCAAAAGGGACTTGTAACAGTGAAATCTTTAGAATTTTTCATGTAGCTTTCGATTGAAATTTATTTTCGCCAAGGCAATAAAAAATCTGTATGCGACGTTTGCGTACGTTTTATTGTGCTACAGAATCCCTTTTTACTAAAACATATTTGAATTATGAATAAATGTAAAACAAAGTGAGGTTCACAACATTTGGAAATTAGAAATTTTTACTCAAGGGTAATAGTAAACTGATTTGCACTGGTGCATGTTGTAACGCTTATTACAATTTATTTTAGACTAGACTGGCGGAAAAAAGTCGGTGTTATCTAAACATCCCATTATCAAAATTATTTACCGATCATCAGTTGATGGATAATTAATGAAAATAGATTGAATTCTACGGGAACGGCATAACCAATTATTTAAAATCTCTTGTCTACAAAGTATGTAAGTATATACTGACTACTCCTATTCTGTCTTTAATTAAAATACGTTTTTATACAAGATAACGGAAACAACCCAATTTACCAATCATGAATTGATGGATAATTAATGAAGAAATGAATTATGTGGGAACGTATTAACCAATCTCATAAGATCTCGTATCCAAGAAGAATCAGTTTGTACTCGCAACTGCGTACTCAAACATATTAGAGTTTAAATATTTCAAATATTATATCTGAAGATATCGCCAAAGATTTTTACACCGATTGATCAATGTCGGTTCGTGACTTCATTTTGTTAATCACCAACTTTTGAAGTCGGAGTAGTTCACAAAAATTGTGACGGGATGATCTATTGCCTCCGTCAACAAACCTAGCCGCACGCGAGGGACTAAGGACCTACTACATTCTCTGCTGCGTATACATAAAGTAGGTCGGGAACTCCCCCACTTCTAGACGGAGGGCTAAGAACTATATAGGTGGCTCTCACTCTGTCAAGAAGGATATACAGAGTGTCCGGGGCGAAACGTCGAAACTTGGAAAATAAGCTCTTAAGACAATTCTAAACATATTTTGTCTAATAAACTACGTGGATATTCCGAACGGTTGAGTCACAATAAGCACTCAAAAGGTGGTTTGAAAAAATGATTTGTAAGCAAAAATATGCATTATGGAAGCATAGAAACACTCCTGAATCATGTTCATTTTTTTGTAAATAATAAACAATTTACATGTTTCTGGAGTGTTTCTATGCTTCTATGTTGCAATTTTTTGCCTAGAAATCAATTTTTCAAACCAACATTTGAGTGCTTATTGCGGCTCAACCATTCGGAATATCCACGTAGTTTATTAGACAAAATATGCTTAGAATAGTCTCAATAGTCATAAGAGTTTATTTTCCAAGTTTCGACGTTTCCTCCCCAGACACCCTGTATAGCATGTTTTTTCATTAATTTTTCTTATTTGATCAATAAGATCGAGATTTTGAAAGAACGGAAATACAAATGCGTCACTATTTTCTCATGAAATTTGCGCACCCTAGCCATCTTTATTCCCCTCCTCTGCTCTTTGCGATCTTGCCTTTGGTCCGTGGAGGACACGGATCTCCACGTCACTCGCATGCTCTTGATCTGACCTTGATCTGTAACCAGGTCTTTGGTATGTTGATTAACGTAATGTAGCTATTTGCCCTTGAACTCTAACCAGGTCTTTGATATGTTGATTAACGAGATGTAGCTATTTGCCCTTCAATGCTCTGCAGCTCTCCGCTAGCAACCAACGGTTTGCATTAGATAGATAGATTTATTTAAACTGCAAATGGGTATAACCCGGTGGCAGCTAATTACAAAAACATAAAAATACACAAGTCGTTAAACAATAAATTACATTAAGAGAGAAAAGAAAAGAAACAGAAAGAAAGAAAGAAAAAAAACTTCTATACTCTAACTCCGCACTGAATGTTTATACAATCAGGATCACACTGCACTTCACTGCACTTCACTTCACTAAGACCTGAAAACATTTCCTTGTTTATTTCTCTGCTATACACTGCACGACACCTCACTTCACAATAGAACACTTATGCATCGCTATATAACCCAGTATTCCCCCTCATTTACTTAATAATACCCTAAATTAATTTCCTAAACTGTTGAACGCTTTGAGAAAGGGTTCAAAGGTTGTTGCAGGCAATTTATTCCATTCCGTAATCGTTCGATTTGTAAAAGAAAATTTCCCGACATCCGTTCTCTGATGTCTTAAAAAATTAAACAACAAAGTTTAACAACAGTTAAAGCCATTGCTTTAACTGTTGCATTGTGGGTCACAGGTAGTAAGTGGAGTAAACCACTAGGCTTCTAGTATACGCGCCCCTCATACACATGTACATGATTGGCTGTTAATGCATGAATATTGTGATGCGTTCCTAAACTCACTAAAAAAATAATATACTGGACAAACGTATCATTTTACTTTCTCACCTTACGAAGTTCTTCGTAAGAAGAGAAAGTTATGTAATCATGCGGCGGAAAACGGCGAATTTTCGCCAGAAAAACTCTTATTGCCGGGCTTTGGTAACGATAAATCCAGTTGCTAATTCAGAAAAAAATCCCCTAACACGTTGTGTAGCCAGAATCCATGTTTGTGGGTCCTTGATGCTGACACATCGATTGACGGCAATACGTTTGTCCGTCTGTATGTGAACAACGCTAGCGACTAAACCGTTCAGCCGATTTTCTCCAAAATTTATATTCTCCAATCGTTCTGGCTGATGTCGTGGTCCCTTGAATTTGAAACCGATATTTTATTTTTTGGAGTACTTTACATTAAGACACTGGGACATTTTCAACATTTTCAAAAAAATGGCTCCATGGATCTAGATCATGTTTTGCTGTTGGATAGGCTGAAGATTGTTTAAGAAAACCATACAAGTCTCATGTTGGTTGAATACCATAATTTTTCGAAAATTGAAAAAAAAAATCAAAGGTTTTTCGACGTCTTCCTACAACTGCAATTGTAAAAATACATTTTTTCTGAATAAAATATGTTCATCAAGAACAGTTTGCAAATATGGCCATGTTGAATTTTCTGAAAATATGCGTATAATTTATATTGTAATGAAACAGTGAGCTTTTCTAGGTGTAGCGCAAACATACTACGACTTTCACAAGACGCGAATGCTATCGATCCCTGGAGAACTGACTTGAGCGGTCCGGTAAGCTCGGGGCGCCCACTGGGAGAAAAGCAACAGAACGCTTCTTCAGGAAGATTGATGGTTGGTAGGCGTGCGCCGCGTCGGCAGAAAAACGACGATCACGCGGCGAGCGAAAGCTCTCCAAATGTACTCGCGAAGCAACGAACACAGACTCATCCGCTAGCAGCAAACAATGTAGTTATGTGATGGATTCATTTAGGAATGAACATCCTAAGTGTAATAAGAACAATCTTTAATTGTGGATTAAAATGGTTTAGCACATTTTAGTGAAATAAAATACAGTAGTTAGACCCATTCGAATATTTCCCACTTTATAAATCATTGTTTCAAATGTGACATTAGACCATACCAAAATGATGTATTATCCTTTCCAAATTGTCTCATTAAACTAAAATATGAAACGTCTAAAACTCTGTACAATGTTATTACATCAATGAAATTAGGAGCACTTCAATGAATAGTTCAAGCTAAATTAAACAGGTCGTGTCACTTGACGCAGGGTGTTCTGTATATATTTATATATTATATTGTCTTAATTATTTTGTTTTTTATGTTATTGCATTATTTTGTTATTGTTAATATATTATATACATGTGTTGTGTTATTTATATTGTATCTTGTACTACTTTATGCTATCAGAGTTTATTCGCAATGAATTTTTTTCCTATAGAGCTGTGAATATACACAGCATTTTGTAATAAGTTAACCCTGCAAACAAATTACATATAAAATTGAATTGAATTGAAAATGTGAGATTATCAAAATCTGGCCGTTCAAAATCACTTTCCTCTACAATGCTACAGCACAAACCCGCGTCTTTGAATAAATGTTACATTTCTACTGCATGCAGAGGGGTCGAAAATGATTGAGTGAAGTTATTTTGACTAGCCAGATTCTAATATAGTACGAACATGCGCCTCAGAATAAATGTTACGAACGCTTACAGTATGCAAAGGGTTTGAAAATTATTATTTTCCCAATGAAACTGTGTTGGGAAATTTCACTAAATGTTGTTACAATGTGATACATTCCTCTGATTGGTAGGTAACTCCTCATACACGAATGTTTGGAAAATTCTGTTCTAAACCTGTCAAAGATTCTCCGCGTGCCTGGCAAGGAGCGGTAAATGAGAAGATACCTTTCAATTTAGGAGCAAACGTCGCATTAATTTAGTTATATAAAATTTTCCATCAAATATTAGTAAGCAAAATGTGATTATTTCTAAGCCCTAGGCATGCTATAGACGTTCGTAAGAAGTATTTTGAAACATCCTGTATGTTATCACTTTCGGATTTGATACTAATGTATTTGCTACCTTTTTTATTAGATAATTCTTCAAGTGGAAGTATACCTAAGCACATTATCTTCAATCGCAATATATTTGTTATTTTGTTTGTTTTATTTTCTTTGATACGCTGAGAAATCACTGAGATAGTATTCAGAAGCAAAGCAAGAAGCCAACTGTAGCTTTTGTCTCGTCCAAATGTCACATGCAGTTCTTGACGATAAATAAATACACCCTGTACTATGTGAACATTTTAATATAGCTAATGGTAATCTAATAAATTGAAATTCTTCGAGACGCTCCAATAAGTTGCCCAAAGTGTCAAAGAATCAACTTAATTTGACGGGGAATTACGTTTCTTACCCCTGCTTTCCATGCAAAGGATTGAGAATGCTCAGATCTCATCTCTGAAAACGCAATGCAATGGAATGTAACGCCTCATTTTGTAGATGACACTCTGGGAAACATATCCCGGGGTCCTTCGGCCGAAAAGTGGCCTGAAGGATTTTGAAAGCACCGTTTCAGGGCTGCACACGATGGTAACGTGCTTTGAAGCGTAGTGCGTAGAGCAGACTGCATTTGGGCCTCCTGATATCATCGGGGCATAACGTGCAACATTCTATGCTTGTCGCTTTAATCCTTTAATGTCCTGTGTTACTTATAAGTAACCACATTTTTGGCCAACTCACATGTGCGGATTTTACATTAATTTGCGAGTTTTATAGAATATAAAAACAAAACATGCTCATTTAACCAGTGTTTGGCGCTTTGGATCGCTCTAATAGAACAATTACACAACATAGTGGTTTAGCACTGAAAGTTGCAAATTACTGCTACCAGAGAGCCTCAACAATGACCCTTCACGCACGGACGCGACTCTACTTATTGCTTGCACTTGCGCGAAAAATAAATAGGAAATGTAAGAATATCTGTCGCACATAAACACGTGTTGATGATTTTATGCGTTTATGCCGATTCAAGCTCCCCTGAACAGAATCTCTAAGCAACCCGCCGCACCCTCAAATATTATGCGCGTTTTCGCTGCACATTCTGCCCCTCCGGATGTGAAATATCGGCCGGAATTATTATTTGTACGTTATCTCGTTAAACAAATTTCTCCAATTCAGTGTCACAGCGAATGCATGCCTAAACTTAAGGGAGAACATTTTTACAATATGATACTTGACAGTCATGTTCAAATAAGGACATAGAGCAAACCCATAGTCGCGAGAAAGTCTTTCATCTTCTAAACTTTTTGTGAGCGGAGCGTGATACGTGATTAACAATCACGTGACCATTAGCGAGTGAAATGTATAGCATTGCAATAGCGAAACATTGCCGGGTCCACTAGTGTCTTACAATCGAAATTAACTTCCCTTAGAGTATTATATAAAGAAGGGATTATATTTTATATAAAGTTATAGATGAATGTTTTTAAATAAACAGGTGAATACTTTGTAGAAAACACCGTAACACTGTTTAGGATTAATAGGAAATGCAATCATAAAGATAGTGAAACTCGGAAAGTATATGGGAAAGGGTTTAAAACCGGCTTCAATATGATGAGTTGACTCTCAAAAAGGGAGACAAGCGGTCACCAATCATCTCAATGTCTCAATTTTTCATATGATGAATATTCTAAATAAATCTTCTTCAATATTTAAAATACTACTGCCCTTACCTTTTGCATTTCTCCATTCCCCGTTTCACCCCTCCATTCTCCCTTTTACCCCTCCATTCCCCCTTTCATCCCTCCATTCCCCCTTTCATCCCTCCATTCCCCTTTCATCCCTCCATTCCCCCTTTCATCCCTCCATTCCCCCTTTCATCCCTCCATTCCCCCTTTCATCCTTCCATTCCCCCTTTCATCCCTCCATTCCCCCTTTCATCCCTCCATTCCCCCTTTCATCCCTCCATTCCCCCTTTCATCCCACCATTCTCCCTTTCATCCCTCCATTCCCCCTTTCATCCCTCCATTCCCCCTTTCGTCCCTCCATTTCCCCTTTCTTCCCTCCATTTACCCTTTCATCCCTCCATTCCCTCATTTCATCCCTCCATTCTCCCTTTCATCCCTCCATTCCCCCTTTCATTCTTCCATTCCCCCTTTCATCCGTCCCATTCCCCCTTCATTCCTTCATTCCTCCTTTCATCCTTCATTCCCCCTTCCTCCCTCCATTCCCCCTTTCGTCCCTCCATTCCCCCTTTCATCCCTCCATTCCCCCTTTCATCCCTCCATTCCCCCCTTTCATCCCTCCATTCCCCCTTTCATCCCTCCATTCCCCCTTTCGTCCCTCCATTCCCCCTTTCTTCCCTCCATTTACCCTTTCATCCCTCCATTCCCTCTTTCATCCCTCCATTCTCCCTTTCATCCCTCCATTCCCCCTTTCATTCTTCCATTCCCCCCTTTCATCCGTCCCATTCCCCCTTCATTCCTTCATTCCTCCTTTCATCCCTTCATTCCCCCTTCCTCCCTCCATTCCCCCTTTCGTCCCTCCATTCCCCCTTTCATCCCTCCATTCCCCCTTTCATCCCCTCCATTCCCCCTTTCATCCCTCCATTCCCCCTTTCGTCCCTCCATTCCCCCTTTCTTCCCTCCATTTACCCTTTCATCCCTCCATTCCCTCTTTCATCCCTCCATTCTCCCTTTCATCCCTCCATTCCCCCTTTCATTCTTCCATTCTCCCTTTCATTCTTCCATTCCCCCTTTCATCCCTTCATTCCCCCTCCCTCCCTCCATTCCCCCTTTCATCCCTCAATCCTCTCCATCCCCTCATTATTCCCCACCCACTCATTCATCCCTCCCTTCCCTCTTTCATTCATCCGTTCCCCTCTTTCATTCCCCATTCATGCCCTCGTTATTCGGCGCATTGATTCGCCACCGCTCTGGGAGTTGAGGCGGCCGGGCGCACCGGAGCTGGGCGTCCTGGGGGGGAGGGCGGACCGAGCCGTGCTGTGCTGTGCTGTGCGGGGCGCCGCGGGGGGCAGTCGTTAGGCGCATCAGGGGCATTAGGGCAATCAGGGCGGCTCGCGGGCGCTGCGGGCGCAGCTTTTTCCAGCCAATCGGAGCCCCGCGGCGCGGCTCAATCGCCCCCCCCAGGGGGGAGGGGAGGGGTGTGGGGGAAGGCGCGCCGCTGTGCACGCATTAGCAGCGTGTTTGCGTAAACGGGCCAAGCACGGAGATCGTTGCACCGTGGGATGCCGGGGCTAAAGCGCTCACCAACATCTTCACTCGTCGGATGTGTGGGAAAATGCTTTTTATTATTAATAATTTTTAGATTAGTACATTATGAAACGATGATGTAATGATTGGTATTAATACACGAGTATCGTAAACTTCACACGAGAGTATTAATACCCATTACATCCAGATTCATACGGTACTTTTTCTAAGACTAATGGTAACTTTTGTAAGTTAAACTTCTCCACTGAATCGTTTCGTGGCAGTCGAAATGCAAGATTCAACCAAGGCCACCTAGCGGACACCTCTCTATCCTACACCTACAGATGGCTTTGTTTTACCAAAGCGCCTGCGAGGGACTACAAAAGTTGCGGAAATAATATTCCGACGTCACATTTTTGCTTTTCCTCTCATTTCTGGAAACGTCAACACCACCAGAAAGAAATACCATTCACTAAATATTTTAAACTAAAGAATGGGCCGGATTTTAAGAACAACCACACAGCAGCAGCAAATACACAAAATTACTTACGTTCAGACCTTAACGTCACTCAAATGTTCTCTGTAATAACTACTACTGCGCTTGTCAAATAGGATCAAAGTGAAATTACGATCCAATTTATTTTAAAAAATATTTCACGTAAACATTACTACTAATAAAAGAAATTAAAACTGAGAAGCATTATATAATATTAAATGCAATTTTAATATTCAGACTCGAACGAAACATTTACTGCAACGATTCTCAATGATAAATGAAGTGCCAATACTTGGTTAGTAAGCGTCTCTGTGATTGGTCAAGAACCTGTATCATAATGAAAACTGTATCAAAATGACTATCATCATGCAACTGGTTGCAGCATCCAATGACAGCGTTGTACAACGGGAGTAGAAAAAATGATATATTGGTTCGGTCAATGAATATATTTTATGAGTAGTTCCAAGGCCTATTGTGATTCTCATTACAGTGAAGCCAGATTTCATGACCTAATTTACATTGATCTAACTTTGCCCTAATTCACTTTTGACCGTTGACCTAATCACCAACATTGACCTAATTCACAGTAGAGTGAAACCAGGTTTCATGGTTTTTTGATTTTATATTTATTAGTACATCGTTTCATAAATCTGACCGTTTCGCCTCTTCAGTTACTCTCAATGGCTACAAGTAAGTTGTTAAAAAATTTCCGTAAAAAGCATCAAACATTTGAAAATTTAACAAAAACTGAAAATGTCAATTTTTTGAAAATTTAGTTCGTTAACGTTTCCGAATATATTCTTCCTTCAGCAGAGTTACGCAAACATGACAATGCAGTTTACTATTATTTATTTCAAATGCTTCATTATCTATATAGAATACTGTTAACATGTGCCCTTCATTTGAAGTGATTGTTTTTGTTGTATACCAAATGAAACAACCCTCTGCGGTCTGCAACAACAATTTATTAATCACCCAAAATCCCGAAGAATATTCCAAAAAACGCTGCCAGGAGTCACAATATCAAAGATATGTTTTCATAGCCGGGTCGTTATACAGGTTACAAATAAGCCGTTAATCAAAGAATCACAAGTGAGTATGCCAGGTACAAATGTTCAAGTCCAGTTGATGCTCTACAAAATGCGGTCGGTGATGGAATGGCGGGGCCCTGGCCCCGCGGCTGCCTCGCCGTCTTGCCACCCCTTCGCAGGGGAAGGGTGTCGGCTGCGTGCCCCCTCTTCTACAGGAGGAGGAAGGGGGGCGCCTTCCACGCCTTGACCGCTCTCCTGGTGCGGTGAGGCGTATCGCTTCTGGAGTGCCCGCGTAGCGGACACTACAGTTATGATAATGAATAAACGTAGATGCCTTACATGTATGTGAATGAATACTGAAAAATAACTAATCTGGCGAAGTTTTATTTTACTTTCATGCCTTGCTGAATGATGCCTTGCTGTATCTTCTTCGCACAAATAAAAAAAATCGTAGGTGAGTCTTCAGTAAGAGCTGGACTTTTAGGAGGTATACCACGTACTTTGAGGCCGATCATTTGTAATCATATTTGCAGTACTGCTTGGAGATTCTCAAGAAAACCTTTAAAAATCATTACCGTTTTGTTCTTGACGGTGATTCTGACATGATGTTTTGTTTGTAGCTTTTTAACATTCGAAACACGTACGTTGTGCTTTCTTTTAAAGAGAGTTTAGCCAGAAATGCTTTAAAGTAGAAAGCGATTGTTGTTATTATTATTATTATTATTATTATTATTATTATTATTATTATTATTATTATTGATAATGATAAAATATTGAAGATTAAGTTTTTCCTGTGTCCGCGAATCTGGAAACGTCCATTTGACTACCGCTTCAAACAAATTATGATTTATGATAGAATGGGAATTCTTAAGGTAGAATAATTGACTTGCGGTTGCTTATGTGGTAAAGGCTGATACTGACGTTGGTATTGTTTCTGAAGATAAATTTATTGGTGATTCCGGGCGCGTCAACTGCTATGGTCATTGGTCCCTAAGCGTAATGCATGCTTTTATCGCGGGAGGTGGCGGTGGTGTTTCCCTGCTGGATGGTGAGTTCCGGCGCAACCTACGTCGGCTTGCAGGGGTTTTCCCCAACCAGGTATCTCCCGCCAGCGGGGCACCGCTCCAGGCCGGGCAAGCTCTAAGTTCCCGACTGGTCTCTCGGCATGTGTGGCAGTGTAGCGTATGTAGGTGTATTTATTTATTTATTTGTCAAAAACAGTAAAAACTGTATATGACGTGTGGGGAAAGAGCGCGCACATTTTCTTGAGGGCCAGAAAAAAAAAACGAAAATAGAAAACGACAAAATGAATTTAGAATGAATTTAGAAAATAATTATTTTAGAAAAATAACAATATTTGAAAAATGTTTGTTCCCGAATTATAGAAAATCAATTTCAACGGTAAATGAACTACAAGCGAAAGGAGTGCTCAACAAAACGTGCGCACAGTGAAGCTACATTTACGTCCAGAAGCAAAACAAGGGACCATCTCAGCATTTGCTCAATGGATCGGGGAAACTGGACAAAAATCTGATCGAGATGGGTTACAGGAATTACAGAGTGTGTGTGTGTGTATAAGTAAGAGATTGAACCAGAAAGAGGAAGGAAATATCGCGCATGACACGTGGCCCTTTTTATGTTAGAATAATTCTCCAGCATTCACCTGGTGATCGCAGAAACCACAGAAAACTACCGAGCAGAACTCAGAGCAACCTGTCGCTAGAACAGCGGCTCTAAAGATCAAGCATTCGTTTACAGTTTCCATATCTTTCCCTATAAAAGCTACGAAAAAAAGTTTTTTTTGTTGTTATTGTTATTCATGTTGACGTTGCTATTTTTTACACAGGCCGAACATTTGAGCATGCTAAAATATGTACATACCTATCTTATTTTTCGCCCAGTTTCTCAATGATATTCAAGGCAAAGTTTCAAGACGATTATTTACTTTTTCTAAACCGGAAATGTTCCAGGGTGTTTACAACTTACAAAAGATGATGTTGCTGTGCTAACTGCTTATTGTAATATGTTATACTCGTATAAAAGTGAAAATATGAAAATGTGTGCATGTACCGTACAAAATTGAATTACTGAAGTTTAGAAATCAAATTGGGACATACATACTTTTGAGCGACAGAAAATCAACATGGCGAAGGTTGCGATCCCAATGTTTCCCTTTACGAAAAATTGTTTCAATGCAACCCGCATCACGTTTATGTATTAAGGAATTGCGTTGCAACGGTGCGAACGAGGGCTGGCCAGGGTGAGGTCGGAAGGGTCCGTGCGAGGCAGGCAGAGGTGGTGAGGGACGGGATTGAGTGGAACATGACTGAGTGGAGTGGAGTGGGGCGGAGCGGAACGAGACGGACCGGGGTGGTGGAAACCTGAAATGAAAAATACTTTAATTTCGTGGACGGGTAAAAGGAAATAATCTGCCAAAATAAAATGTGTTTACACTAAATTAAGGCCTATTATTTTATTTTATTTTTATTATTACTTTTGAAAATATTTTATTTTTTATTATAATTTAATGTTTACTATTTTATTTTTATTTTATTATTTTATTTTATTGTATTTTTAATTTTATTATTATTATTATTATTATTTTATATTAAAATGTATAAGCTGATCTGGATCGACGAGGTGTTTAAGACCGGTCGTGTCGACTCAGCGTTTTGGACCGAAGAGTCGCAAGTTTGAGTCCCATCTTGGGCATGGTTATTTGGCCCTTGTCTCTCAAGTGTGTTTTGCCGCGGAGGGCCTCGCGATCTGCTGACCCCAGGTCACAAGAGCCCGCATTTGTGTTGGTGTCTAGTGTATGGTTGCATAAGCCTTCCAACAGGACGTAAAGGGTAACAGGCTGAAAAGTGTCTATGAAAAAAAAAACTGTATTATTTCATTTTGTCTTTGTAAGAATTTACATTTATTGTTCTGTGTATATTATTTTATATATTTTCCTCAATGTATTTGATAGGGAGCACTGAAGATGAGTGAAAAATTCTCTAAACATGTGCGAGGTACTGGGTAAGAAAGTGGCAGGCTACATTTCTTCAGATATTTGCATCCTCTGAGCATCCATCCATTGGCAGGCATATGGACTTTTCTGTTTCTAACTTGCACAAATAGTTCTTGGTTCAAATAATAGCAAAGTTCTTCTACCTGTCAATAGGATGCGAATATCTAAAGAAATGGAACCTGGCACATTCGCACCCCATGTGGTACAGTCTCGCTCCGTTTGACGGTACTCCATTTCACCCATCCAAATGGAATTACACACGATTTTTGCCGTAACCAACGAGTTTATATTACTTTTATTTTATCCTTTAGAGAGAATTCTTTTCTTTTTCTAATCTAATAAATGAGTTTCATAAATAAACTTCTGATAATAATATTGTATTACTTCCATTAGTAAGTTATATAAATTGTAAAGTAATGTGTATCTCATAGGCTAAATGTTACATCGAAAAAAGTATTATGAATTCATATAATTGTATTTATTTGCAGGTAAGCACCCGCACGTGTCTTATCGGTGAAAGAAATCGGACGACAGGCTCGTTCTTCGTAGTCAAGGCTTACTCACGACAGTGCTCAAGGTACGACATTGGAAACACTTCACCTAATGTAGCCTTTCTGGTTAGAATGTTCTTCATTCTGTGTAAGTGAACCTTTCTAATGTTAGAAAGTCCACATTTGTTCTGCCTTACCTGTCTCGACACAGTAGACCTTGGGAAACCTATGACTGCTGACGTATCTACGCAGTAGTTAGCTCATTCACTGTCCATAGTTTTATTTCACTGCGCACAGAACGAGAGTTATGTTTTTACTGATGTCATTAAAATTCCTTCCTATCCTCGTAAGATTTGAATCCATGAACGAACTCTCTTGACTACAGAACCAAACGATTTATTCTCCGCATTGATATCGTATAGGCTGCGAGATTTCCGGATGTTTGATGCGAGGTACGACGCATATTTATTGCGACCACATTGTAGAAATAACTATCGAACCAAATGTTAAGAGAAAAGGCGCAGACCGCAATGTAGGAAAAGTGGTGAGCAAGTCAAAGACAGTGAGTTGAGAATGAGAAGAAGGTAGAGAAGGGAAAAGTAAGAGAGGGAGTGGGTAGAAAGAGCGGGAGTGGGGAGAGACAGGAAGTGAGAGATATGGAATGGATAGAGAGTGAGATGGAGAAGGGGAGAGAGAGGAAGTGGGGATTCACAGAAATTAAATGGGGAGAGACATTGATGGAATGGAGAGAGGCAGAGTGTGAAAGGGAAGAAAGAAAGTGGTTAAAGAGAAAGGAAATGGGGAGAGAGGGGAAATGGGGAGAGAGGGGAAATGGGGAGAGAGGGGAAATGGGGAGAGAGGGGAAATGGGGAGAGAGGGGAAATGGGGAGAGAGGGGAAATGGGGAGAGAGGGGAAATGGGGAGAGATAGGGGAAATGGGGAGAGAGGGGAAATGGGAGAGAGAGGGGAAATGGGGAGAGAGGGGGGGAAATGGAGTAGAGAGGGGAAATGGGAGAGAGAGGGGAAATGGGAGAGAGAGGGGAAATGGGGAGAAGGGGAAATGAGGAGAGAGGGGAAATGGGAGAGAGAGGGGAAATAGGAGAGAGAGGGGAAATGGGGAGAGAGGGGAAATGAGGAGAGAGGGAAATGAGGAGAGAGGGGAAATGGGGAGAGAGGGGAAATGGGGAGAGAAAGCAAATGGGGAGAGAGGGGAAATGGGGAGGAGAGGGGGAAATGGGGGAGAGAGGGGAAATGGGGAGAGAGGGGAAATGGGGAGAGAGGGGAAATGGGGAGAGAGGGGAAATGGGGGAGAGAGGGGACATGGGGAGCGAGAGGGGAAATGGGGAGAGAGAGCAAATGGGGAGTGAGAGCAAATGGGTAATGAGAGCAAATGGGGAGAGAGAGGAAGTGTTCGTGAGACCTAGGACGTGGGCGAGAGATACGGAATGGGTAGAGAGTGCGAGAGAGAGAGGGGCCAGGGGGAGAGACGTTGTGAAGAGAGACAGAGAGGAAGTGAGTAGAGACAAGGAGTGGCTAGAGACGGGGTGGATAGAGAGAGAGACTGTCTAGAAAGCGAGAGTGCATACAAAGGGGGGAACAGGGTGAAATAAGCGGATTGAGATGCGTCCTTGGGGACAGAGGTGGGAGAGAGCGGCGACGAGGGCGTGAGCCTGGCAGCGAAGACGCCGCGCCGCCTCTGCCCGGGGCGCGCGTCGCCTGTTTCTTGGTCCCGCGCGCGAGCACGGCTCCGGGCTGCCGCTCTGGGGCCGCGCCTCTCTCCAGGTGCGAAGGGGAAGGGGAGAGGGGAGGGGAAGGGGCGGGCAGGTGGCGCGAGGAGGAGGCGGCGCAGATCGATGGAGGGCGCGAAAGAAGCAGCGCGGCGCGCACATCCCCTCCCCCCTCCCTGCCCCTCCCACCCCACCACTCTTAGCACTGGGCCCAAACGACGCCAACCGCACGCGCAACACGCTGGGGCTCAGCGTAAACGCGTAAAACCATCAACACGCGTCTATGTGCTCTCTCAGTCTGAATCAGTGAAAAACTACTGATTGACAGTGACTATTCACTGATGGTGTCAGTTATAACCCTACCACTGACAATCAGTGAATTGAGCTGAACAAATCAGTGAAAATTGGGTCCACTTTTGAATCAGTGAAACCTCACTGTTTGAATCAGTGAAATCTGTGACACTAATTGCACGTGACGAGGTGAACGATCAGTGAGCGATGGTAGCGCGGCACTTTTACCACTGACGATCAGTGAAATGCTGGCGGTCATTATGAAAAGGTTCGCATGTTCGCTGATTGTCAGCGAAACTACCCATATCGACTGAAGATATCAGTGACGTCGGCTCTCACTGATTGAATCAGCGACAATTTCACTGATTCAGATTCAGAGAGTACGCAGTGCCTTTGACCGGGAAGTCCCATGGTTCAATCCCCAACGAAGCCCCGACTTTAATTGCATAGCTAAGTCGAATTCAGTTGCTGTCTGCAGGAGAATTCTAGCGGCCGGCTGCTCTGATCGTTAGTTATCCGTGGTTTCTCCCACCAACACCATACAAATGCCAGAGTAGTACCCTAACAAACGGGCCACAAACTGCACGCTATTTTTACTTCCTCTTCCTTATCTTATTCTCTCTTCTTATTTAAACACACATTTACGTTCACTACATTACCACACATGTAGGGAACGTGGAACGTGAACATGACTGGGCTTGGAATGTGCCCCGCTGGTGGAGATACGTGGTTCAGGAAAACCCCGTAAGGCAACGTGTAAGTAGGTGTCATCATCCTGAGGGGAAACAACGCATCCATCTCAAGCGACCACACATTTACTACACAAACGGGACTAATAAATAAAGCACGATATATCGTAAAACGATGCACATTAAGGGCAACCACATAACCTGACCTTCGTTTTAACTATTGAAAGTTTTGTACAACTTTTTCTTTCTAAGATCACGATAAAATAACGTACTTTCGCACTGTCGGTCGCTAAATTACCAAAATGCCACATCCTCTCGATTCATATTTGTTCGACTAGAGCTTACCCCAATACAATGTTGGGCACGATGGGACTATAATATGAGCATTACACTCAGCCAACAGAGTTGAACATAAATTCCATACAGCTTGACCATGTTACTTGAATGGAACACGATCCTGCTGGTGGAATTTAGATTTCATTCGAAAGTATCATAATGTCAGAATTCACGAATCACCTTATGAAGGGGTTTACCATCACTTTATGACGGGGTTTACCATCACCTTATGACGGTTTCGCTCAGTATCTTCATTACCAAACGCTCTTCTTACATGAAACTAGATTTTCACTCATTACGCGGCTTTTTTAACTATTTCTCTTAAGAATTAACAAGCTTTTTCAGTTATTCCCCGAAAATTACTTTTACCGTCACCGCACGACGGCGCGCGAAATCTCTTCCTCAAATAGGTCAATAGTTTTCCGTATTTCGAGTTCTTCTCAGTGTTGGCGTTCTGCGTGATTATCCACCTTTCCCTAAATTACAGACTTATTTCAATATGATATGTACTTGTCAATAATACCTGATATTTATGTAATTTGTCATCGTCATGTTAATTTTAAGATTTCAGATTTCTCTTTACAGTTTCTTGATATTGTGATTCAATAAGCTCAGAGTTTTCCTTTTGTAGGTATTCTGTTAGAATTATGTAGTGTTTATACATTTTGTCTATCTCGCTTCTTTTCCTCCTACCTTCTGAACCATCACGCAGACGCCATCTTGCTTCCCCCCTAAATTTATAAAATCGCTTATATCTGGAAAACTGTGCGGAATTTCGAGTTTTTGCATTTTGAGCCAAGCCTTTTGTTCAAACTTTTCGGATCATTTCACTTAAGAATCAATAACTTTTTTCCCATTTTTCGCGAAACTGAGGTTTACCATCACCTTATGAAGGGGTTTACCAACACCCTCTGACGAGATTTACCATCACCTTATGACGAACCGTTCAGAATTTCAATTACCGAACGCTCTTCTTACAGGAAACTAGATTTTCATATAGGCTGCACTTATTTCCCAATGTGGGTTCACAGCGTGTAAAACACGTCTGCGTCTTAGAATAAAAATGCGTCTTAGAACAAATGTTACAAACTTTTCGGTAGAGATGTCGAAGATTATCACTTTTTGCCAATGAACATGTAGTGAGGAACTTCATAAAACGGAGTTTACAACTGCACTGTACTGTACAACTGTACTGTACAATTTAACTCTAATTGTTAGGCAACCTTTCATGGACGGGTGTTCTGCGAGTCACGTTCTGTCATAATCACGGAGATTTCTTGGACCCGGCGAATACCTGCGCATAAATAGTTGCCTAACGTTTAGGCGTTACTGTAATTTGCAAGTTCGTATTATGAAATATCCCACTGTATAGTTGTTACGAATCTAATGAACTTATGTCCCGCAACAGAGTATGCACCAGTAGATGCCCGTGATGGTTGGTATCACTAATAAATTCAGCTGGTGCTGTTTTTCACTTACCCAACGTCGCTGTCCGTTTGCTTCTTTCTTAAGCTAATTTTGAATAAAATGTTAAGTTCTCATACAAAGAAAATATACTGTTCGTAAATTCGGGTTACCACAATCAATCGGCAAACAACTACTATACGCGCACTTTTCTTGATACTCCTCAGCGGGGGTGCGGGGAGAGGCGGGTTCTGTCTACGTCACAGCAGTACAGTGCTGTCAGCTTCGTGGACAGAAAACTCAGCGTAATAGCGCACCTTGAACTAGACCAGGGGTCCTCAAACTTTTTAAACGGGGGGCTAGTTCACTGTCCCTCAGGACGTCGGAGGGCCGGATTATACAGTGCGGTTTTTCTAACTCTGCCTCTCAAGCCCCTTCGGTCGATCACACAGCATTTCGCGTCTTTCTCGGTCCTGCCGCTAGATGTCGCATGGTCGCAAGCACTGCTTGATACGGTCGCGATTCATGCGATATCTAGCGGCATGATTGGGAAAGACTCGAGGTACCGTGACATATTCCATCGTGAAGACAGGCCTTGAGAGGCAGACTTGGAAAAATCGCACCATAGTAAAACAAAAACTATTAACAAATTCTTATACATACCGCATATATCTTATTGTGAAGTGAAGAATCGAAACGGGAACAAATACAATATTTAAAAAATAATTAATAAAAAAACACGGATGTTTCTGGTGGGAAGACATCGTTATTTGAAAATCATCGATTTTTTGCCATCCCTAGACACCGTGAACCCCCCAGCAATGAGAATAAACGCAAGGTTTTTTTTAAATTCTGAAGAAATAATTAATAATTGTAGAAATTATTGAGTACAAGAAGAAGCACGGAGCACGGAGCTCGTTAGAAAGGGAGAGAGAGAGAGAGAGAGAGAGAGAGATGAGAGAGAGAGAGAGAGAGAGAGAGAGAGAGAAATGAGAAATACGAATTGTAAAGGAAGAAGGTGGACATCATTGCAAACTGAGGCGTGATGTTCCCAGTGGAACTCGTATTTTCTACCGGGCCTTGTTCTACCGTGCTGCGCGAGGACTAGGGAGCTGGAGGATCAAGAAAACGTGCCCGCATAGTACCTGCTCCGCTGCCTCGGATATTTTGTTCGATATTATAGAACCACCGATTAATGTTCTTAAATACCTTCCCCAAGGTTTCGCCAATATTCCGAGCTCATGAAGACGCTACTGTTTGGATATTTAAATCAGAATATCACTTAAAATATCTCCATCTACATTCACGCTTCCATTTCTTACGAACCTTTCTCTAGTCTTCTTTAGACAAACTTGCGTCACTAGAAACCGATGCTACATACCTCAATTGTCTCTTTCTTACGAGTTGATACAACATACAATCTCTTGTTTTTTAAAAGAAAAAAAAATCAAACAAAAACCGAACTTAGGCCAGCCCCTGAAATATTCTTTGCAGTGTACCCGGTACTGTGCGTCTGCAAACACTATAACATTGCTAGGCTTTTAATAAGAAACGGAAAGACTTAGACTCTTGAGAATAAAAAACTAGTCAATGTAAGGTAACAAAAGACATTATGCGTGCTTTTAATGGCTTAGAAGGCATCTTTTCCGACTTTTTACATGAAGTTAATGTGTGTTGCAGCCTAGAACAAAACTTTGCGGACAGCAGTTACCCCTGTGCATTTCTTAAAAGAAAATATGTGCTGGCGTGAACAATAATTATCCATCCATCTGTAAACACATTAACGAAGTTTAGAATCAAAAACGTTAAAATTTCCTTACTATATTGGAAGTACCAATTATATTACGCGAATAAATTAATTGAAACCAATGTAGAGGTATATTATTTTTAACAATATATAATTGAAGTAAGTTTGCAGGTTAAGAAGAGGAATAACATTCGTTACACACGTTTTAGGATAAATTCAAACAGAAACAACGGGCAGTTTCACGTAATACTCTTGCACGAATTACATTTGATAAATCAAACCTCCGAAAGAACGGCATTTGGTCACTTAATTGATGTTAATCTTATCGAATCAATAATTTGCAGATCATGCGCTGTTGTCTAGTTAACTTTCCTATATGTTTTCGCCGCTTCTTTTTTTCGTTCGTGCAACATTAAACTGTTATATGAAATGTTTTGCTTCTGAACAGTACAAAACGTTTGTTCCCCTCTGAAGATACGAATACTTTGCTTCCGGGGCTTGACAGTATTAAATGATCCTGCTTTAAGTATTCTATAATCTGTTCTGTTGTGGCGATTTTCTCCGAATTTTGTTATTTACAGTGCTATGCCAAACAAAGAAAATTTGTCTCAAATCAGTCGTTTAAGAAATCTCATTTTGCCAGGCATTTAAGTGAGAATTGCTGTTCGTATTTGAGGTTGATGAAGTACTTAATACGTCGCTTCAATACCAATATGTTCATATCCGTAGTGATGCATAAAGTATCGAACTCTTATTTTGAATTCATATTTTGCTTATCGTAACAGCACAGACATACGTGTGCCCACGGTTCTGTTGAGTACAAATGAAATAAAAATAGATATGTGGAATACATTAGAATCCGTTTTGATATGAACTTTTTGGAAATCTGGGATTAGTAGTATAAAAGAAAATTTAACAGAAACATGTAAAATGATTGATGATCTGAGCTATCCGGGTAACGCCGCGCCGCAGGCTGAAGTGCTGATGGGTGATATGAATAAAAATGAGCTGATACTTCTTTCTCGAATTTTCAAAGCAATTGCTTCAAGCAGTATGAATAAAAGACGCGATTATTTTGAGCAATTTCTCTATTGATGAGTAATTACTCGGCCGAGGAGCAATTGCTTATTTTTCGTATGAATAAAATCGAGAATTTGCTTCTAGAATGAAGCAGTTACTTCGAATTTTCGGAGCAACCTCTGTAGGTGACTCAAATCGTATTGAATAGATACAAGAGAGGTTATACACGACTGTTGTGAGCTGGTTGTAAGGTTTTAGGTAGTGAGTGACTGAATGATGGAAGATTTCCTAAGATTTCGCCAACTATGCACGGCAACTGTACCACTTAACCTAACACGGTCAACATCAGGAACAAGCACGCGTCGCCATGATGGAAAGACCACGCGCTACGCACCATGCGCGACGCGCGGTAACGTAGACAAACAAAACAGACGAAAATCGACCAGTCACAACAAATCAGTTAGTGAGCAATTACTTCGAGAGATAAGCAAATGCTCCAAGTTTCGCAAAACTTTTTATTCATATGAAGAGAAGCAATCGCTTTTGAGAAGTAGTTGTTCCTACTTGTACTCGTGAGCAATTGCTTTTAAGTACTTACTCATTTTTATTCATATCACCCGATCTTTCGACCGCCATGTCGAGATCTTCCTCAGGGCTGTAATCAGGGCTTGATTAGAGCCTTCAAGAAGATCGCGACATGGAGGTCAAAACGTTGGCACTTCAGCCCGCGACTCGGCGTTATCCGGACAACCCAGACAATGACTGTGGCCGTAGAACCCTACGTAAAATGATTATCGCTTTACTTGAATCATGAAACATGTCAAATGAATATCGCTTACTTATCGTTTATATCTTTACAACCAAACTACCACCGAACCTTCCGTAGTTATTATTGTGTAGAAGAATGAAGTCATTGCACGATTTCGTTTGCAACAGGTATGTGATAATGTTGAACAACGCATGACGTCAATCGAGCTACATTTATTCTCTGCGGCCTAAATAGTACCGATACTGGTACTCTACCCTCTTCAGTTCCCGCAAGATCTCTCGCTTACTCTATAGCTACTGCTTTGCGGACACAACGTACCCAAAAAATTGCTTGAACAATTGCGTTGTGTTAAATTTATCTCCGAGAAAGATCATCTACTTCTGTAAACATGTGTCTCAGAATAAATGTCATAAACTTCGAGGGCACGTATAAGAGGAAAAAATTATCACTTTTTGGTAATGAACATATACTGGAAAATGCCTTATAACTGAGTTATATGCATTGTTACGTGTGGCATATGCAGGTTCGGTGGTACAAAGATTAGAATATCGGGATGTTGTCTCCAAACTTGCGTGTTCAAATCCGATCAAAACCGTGAATTGGCAGCAATGTCTAGCAATCCTTTGAGACGCGTATCTCTTTACAAAAAGTATCAGTGTTTACAATGATGTATTATGTATTCTACCTTCCAATTAAGGTGGATAGCAGTATGTCATGCTACACATCAGTACAATATATTTGTTCAGATCTTGCTTAATCTAATATACTTCAATTACACTTTCAGAAACATATTTAATTCTGTGTTCACAGTAAATACAGATTTTATGAATAGTTAGACTTAGTAAACATAATTCATTCCATTATTCTTTGAGGATCATTACTAATCGACATGCTACAATATTTTGAGTTTTTCGATTTTACTTATAATGCATTAGTTGCACTTATCTGTTGTAAGTTTCATTTTTCCCCCTTTCGTACAAGGCAATCAGAAGTGTTCACCTTGTAAGTAGATATTTAGCATATTTCTACATCTCAATTATTTTCCTTGGCAAACGTCCACCACATAATACGGCAGAACCCTCGCCGCATTTCCAAACGGGAATGATCGTTCTGGGTCTGTCAGACCTAGGGACATATTTTTATTTCTATGGAAAAATCATGTGAATTGCATATTTTTAATGAATGTTTGTTGGTTCGTTCGTATTTTATGCGCTGCAGTACCGTAGACACGATTGCAAGTAAACTTCAACATCTTATTGCTTGCACGTGCGGGACGAATATAAAAATATTACAAATGGAAAAATGTGAGTCTATCGCACATAGACGCACGTTGATGACTATTTTTATACGATAGTACTGACTCAAGCGCCCCTGAAGAACAGAAGCTCTACGCATCCTGCCGCAACCTCAAGTTTTGAGCGCGTCTTCGCAGCATATTCTACCCCTGCGAGTGTGAATCATCGGCCGGAATTATTACTTGAACATTATCTCGTAAAACAAATTTCTCCAAGGCAGTGCCACAGCGAATGCATGCCCAAACTTGCGGGAGAACTTTTAACAATAACAATTTGACTATCATGTACAAGCCAGATCACACAACAAACCCCTACTCAAGAGAAGTCCTTCATCTACTAAAATTTTTGCGTAGCGTAGCGTAAAACTTGATTAACAATCACGTTACCAGAAGCTTGTGAAGTGTAATTCGTTGCAATAGCGAAGGATTGCCGGGTCCACTAGTATTAGTAGTAACACAGGGAACTGATCTCTATCACCCAAACTTTCATCGAAGAATTAATTGATTTTATATTAATGAGTCAATTAATTAATTGTAATCCCGGACAGCCAAGAATACAATGACTGCGGCCCGCGGAAGCCTACGAACTCAATTAATTAATTGGGTCACGGTCACCTGATGAGATGGAGATGTCACTGAATGAAGTCGTCGATGGCGTCACCCCATATTGTTGTGCTCCCCCGGCGCAATGGAAGGGGGTTACTAGGTACATGTGTTTTCTTGATAATGTATGGTGATCAGTTGATTTCACGAAATATGTATCGTGTGGGAATAAATTCCTGTTCTTGTTCACGATATACATCTTTCATTAATACTAAACAACACAACCCGTCACCAACTCTACCGGATTAATTTGCTCTTTTACGCTGGATTGGGCACACTGTGCGACGTCGTTGGCGGCGGCGGCGGAAGCCAATTTAATTCGCTACGCAGCCTTCGTTGCGTGGCGCGCTCACTCGCCGGGACTTCGAAGCCAACGCCCCTCCCCCCCCCCCCGCCAGCCAACCGTCACGTCTCCGCGCCGCCACACCTCGCGCCCCGTTCTCCTCCCCCACTCCACCCGCGCCCCGCCCCAACGACCGAGTCAGCTCAGGGCTGCAGCTGTTGGCCATCCGGGGTTCTTAAGGTCCGAGTCCCAGTCCCCACGATGGTGGATTGCTTGAGTGGTGGGGGATTCCAGGGCGCGTTTTTCGACACTAGCTTGTCAGCTAGGTGGAATTCAGTCGCTGTCTGGAGGAGAATTCTAGTAGCCGGCTGCTCTGATGGGCAGTTTTCCGTGGTTTCTGCGATCAGCGAATGCTGGAGTTTCTCCAGGCGAATGCTGGAGCAGTGCCCTAAAAAAACGGATCACGGACCGCCCGCAATCTATCCTTCCTCTTCCTTGTCCTATTCCGCTAGAATTATTCTCCAGACAGCGGCTCTGAATGTCTAGCTATCTGCCAACGAAAATCCTGCCAATGTCGGGTCTCGAATTCTAGGACACTTGCTAGCCAGGACGAATTCAGTCGTGTGGTAGGAAATTCTAGCGGTCGGTTCTTCCGTTCGTTAGTTTTCTGTGGTTTCTCCCAGGCGAATGCTGGAGCAGTACCCTAACAAACGTTCCACGGACCGCGCGATCTTTCCTTCCTCTTCCTCATCCCTCACACGCTTTCAGTTCCGTGACCTCACATGTCGAAATACCAATCGGAAGCTTAGAGCTTGACCCGGCGTGGACGGTGCCCCGCTGGTGGGAGATACCTGGCTGGTGGGAAACTCCAGCAAACAGACTCAGGTTGGAGATATGAATCACCAAATCAGCGGGGGAAAAATCACTCCTTCAGGGATACAACATTTACTACACCAACGAGACTAATAACCACAGCAGTTGGCGTTCCCGCAAAAATCAATGAAACCCACAGTTACCTTCGACCGTCCCCGCGCTCCGCCTAACATCTTACCATGCAACCTCACATCGCTTCCATGTTCACTCCAGGGCCCTTCAACTTCCATTAAACGTGGTGGAGACCCTTACAGTGGCGCCCTCTCCAGCAGCACCTTCTTACCGGAACTAAAACACGAACTACTGCCAACGGTACTTCAAACGTGAGTGGCTGCTACGTAGGTTCGCATTACGTTCAAGCAGGCGCGTCATGCTACAAAAGATAGCGTCGATGTTCGCGTTTTCTTCAGCGGCTTCTTAGATGTATATATTTTAAATAATTGAACATCTAGAAGAAGCTTTTCGTATATCCCACAATTTTTAGGTGCCGATATTGGTGAGCCTGTACCCGGCGACACTAGCGCTTCCTACAGTAAGACCATCGAGCTTTGTCCCCGGTTTTGATGGAGAGTTGCAGGGCCCTGGTTCACTCTACCTTACATTCCTCTCCGTTCCTGCCTCCACACCACCGTCAGCGCTCCGGTCCCCGCTCCACTTCCCGCCCTCTCAGAGCCCGCTACCGTCCCCGCTTCCGAACGCCTCCCCGCTCGCGCCGTTTCACCGGATCTATAGAGGCCGCTCCGCGCGCCCAACGAAACGAGATTTGCAGCGGCGCCAAAGAAGCAACAAGCGGCTTCTGAGAATTCCTGCCCGGCCCCGGCGCAGAGTGGTGGGCGGGATATATTTGGACTCGCTGGGACTCTCGCGCATTAAAAGTGAAAAGGAGAGCAGGAAGAAAGAGAGGAGGAGAGAGAGAGAAAGAGTGTGAAAGAGATAAAAGAGAGAGAAAGAAAGAGAGAAAAAGAAAGAGAGCGAAAGAAAGAGAGCGAAAGAAAGAGAGAGAAAGAAAGAGGAGCGAAAGAAAGAGAGAGAAAGAAAGAGAGAGAAAGAAGAGAGAGAAAGAAGAAAGAAGAGAGAGAAAAAGAGAGAGAAAGAAAGAGAGGGAAAGAAAAGAGAGGGAAAGAAAGGGAGAGAAAGAAAGGGAGAGAAAGAAAGGGGAGAGGAAAGAAAGAGGAGAGAAAGAAAGAGAGAGAAAGAAAGAGAGAAAGTGGGTGAGAGAGATAAAGAGGGTGAGAGAGATAAAAGAGGGTGAGAGAGAGAAAGAGGGTGGGAGAGAGAAAGAGGGTGGGAGAGAGAAAGAGGGTGGGAGAGAGAAAGAGGGTGGGAGAGAGAAAGAGGGTGAGAGAGAAAGAGTTAGAATGAGAGAAAGAGTGACAGAGAGAGAGAAAGAGTGAGAGAGAGAAAGGGAGAAGGGGAACGAGAGTCAGAGACGGAGATAGAGAAACAGAGACAGTGTGTCAGAGAAAGGGATGGGAAAGGAGGATCGAATAAGAAGAAAAGAAAAATACTACGGCCCACCACAAACATGCAAGTACACAGGTAGGAAAATTTCAAATATTTCAATTAATTTTCAGAAAAAGATTAAACTCTTTTCACAGTGAACAGTGATTATATTGTTCCAGAATTTGCAAACCTATCATATTTTGTTAGTCTTAAAGAATAAATACCGAAATAAGTATAATAATAAATATACCGAATTAAGTATAATAATAATAATAATAATAATAATAATAATAATAATAAATATAAATAAATAATAAATAATATAATTTTCCTGTTAGTGGGTATGTGATAGGTTTCTGTTGTAACTTTTCTGCTTTTTATTTTGGGTGATGTAATCGCTGCGGTTCAGCTTCTTATGAATTATGTCAAAATTAATTTATCCTTTTGTCGTAAGTTCCCTTGTGATAGGCAACCAAGTACACGTGCCTGTGAGGCGGGTTGCATGTCTCAACATATTTTTCTGTTTAACAATCAGGTATTTCGTATTTCCTAATTTTAATTTTTTAAAGTAAAAATTGGCTTTAATGAAATGGTCACTTAAAAGCGATGATTATTTATGGCGCCGCCTCAGAAAGGACAGGTTCTAAGGCCCCGACGTGAATTGTAGAGCAGTGGTACCAAAGTTGTTTGTACATGCCAATTTGGAGTAACATGATAACGCCTACAGTGATTGCCTAGTGGCACGCAATAGCAGCAGCTTTTGCAGCGACGAAATCTACCACGATTGCCATTAATTCTGAGTGAATAAATAAAGAAAATATACAGTCATACTGTCTTGGCCCTTCTGATATCTAACATCAATATCACACCTCATTAAAAGTGTCCAGATAGAACAGGTATCTGTCTGAAAAATATGAAAGGTGTAGGACTGAAATTCGTTTTTTCCCCCCCTCACTGACTGGCTCTGACCAGCTGCTCCTGGTACCCTTTTAGAATATTTACTAAATTTCTATCCAATGTTAAATCAGGATCTACCAAAGCTGCTCTGATAGGGTAAATTTTGATTTATATGTGGGTTCTATAGTTCGGATAGATATATAAGGATATGATATATAAATGAAGAACGAAAAGATAATTCACAACAATGGAGGACTGACTTCCCAAATGGAGAAACAGCTGTAACCCAAGACTGAACAGAATCGGCAAAATGGTAACCGGAAAGCAGAAATGTAAAATATGTTTACTAATTCAAAAGAATTTTGCATAATGATTTATTACGTATTCTTGGAAAAGTTAGAAATTATATATTTTTACAGAGAAATGGCGGTTATGCAAAGAATATAAGTACATTTTATAGTAGTTCTTGTGTTATTTGATTGATCCTAGCACGGTAAAACATTATTTCAGTGAATTCTCATACCTCACTAGTGCAACAATATCCGTTTTCACACCTCTGCCGTAATGGTCTGGTTCGGTAAATCATAATATAGCCTCGACTGCTCGTAAAATGGACGTTTTGAGCGAGAGAGCAAGATTACCTTACAGTCCGTTGGCCACGTTAACTTTGCGCCATAAATCACTGGTTATCACCCTTCTCAACTCTGGGATATGCTACGAGAGATTTTCCTCTGGTACTGACAGATCGCCTCCCGGCGTTTCTATGGTGACAGCAGGCGCTTAGCTACTGGACACTAGTTACTATAACCCTCGCCAGCTGACATTGCCGATGTGTTGTCAGTAGAGTGCGTGAGTAGAGAGGTGACGTTAAGGAGATGTATAGGCTTATTAATATTGATATGGGTTAGGTTTGCGGTTCTCAACATAAAGAATACCACACAGTTCCAATTCTCCTGACAACTAGACACAAAATGGTGGGATCTCTGTATGTAGATACAGAGAGAAGCACATTCCATTGTCGCACCTATCCCGCCATTTTATGTACACCAATTGTTGTCACTTCTGTTCAACTTCTGCATTCTGCTTGATGGGGCTATCGGGTGAGAGGATATTAAATTGCGGCGGTTGCGATACTCTCTGTATCTAGGGACTCTAGTTGTCAGCATTACAAACACGTTCTACAAAAGGAACAATTGCGTTTTATATTAAGAGTGATTGCAAGAGTGATTAGTGATATTAGTGGTGCCTTTCTGATTGTATGATACTTCCTTGCCAAAGCATCCACGAAACTGGGGAGGAGAGTAAAGAAAACAACTATGTTATAACTTTATGTGTCATTGATTATATTCCGTAGGTCTCATTTTTAGTGTACGCTTCTTTTTTGATCTTACAATTTGTATGTTAGAAGAATAGAATAGAAGTGTCACAATAGACGTGTCTAAAGAAATAGTCATCGCATTAATCCAAGTTCACTTCCAAAAATAAAATCCAAAAATATGTTAAAACTTACCGTTTTCGTTGTCTTTTTAACACAGGAAAACATTTTACAGAATCTGGTTTTGAACTTAAATTAATGGTAAACCGCGAGGAGAAACAGAATCGTTCAGAAATTTACAAGAATATTTTGATAATGTTCTTGTGGTTCACAATAGTAAAAACAGAATACACTAGTAGCTGAAATATTCAGCGTTGCCGTTGTACTTAATAGGACTATTCCACGAACGAAATTTCGTCCAACAGAGTTCCAAAATGCAGCAAATATTGAAAATAATTGCAAGCTATGTTAAAATCAAAGAAGTTATGTTACAATACATACGCGGTTTATTGGACATCGACAGAGCTATCGATGTATACCGCCTCCTAAGACAGGCGAGACACAGAAGGTAATTGGCCAATAGAGAGAAGCGTTAAGAAGAATAGGATAGAAAAACCTATAAACTTTTTGAGATACTCCACCCGGATTGGGGCTTTTTGTATGTATAGTTAAACACTATTTGTTTTAATTTCAAGATAGGAATAGTTATAAGTAATATCACTCGAAGTGTTGTGATAGCCGGTAAATTCACCACTCGCGTAGCGAGGCCAGTGAGCGAAGCGGCAGCTGATTGATTGATTGATTGATTGATTGTGATTCCGGGCGCGACATTTACTTAGGTAATTAGTCCTGTAAATGTAGTGCGTATTGTCGACTAGCAGGCTTTTCCCCAAACCAGGTGTCTCCCACTAGCGGGGCACCGCTCCAGCCGGGATAAGCTCTAAGCTCCCGACAGTTCTCCCAGCATGTGTGGTTTCGTAGTGAATGTTAGTGTGTGTTTGTAAGAGGTGAGGATAGGACCAGGAAGAGGAAGGAAAAATCGCGTGCGGTCCGTGGCCCGTTTGTTAGGGTACTGCTCCAACATTCGCCTGGTGTTGATCGGAGAAACCACGGAAAACTTCCGATCAGAGCAGCCGGCCCCTAGAATTCTCCTCCCGACAGCGACTGAATTCGATCTAGCTGAAAAGCTAGTGTCGAAAATCCTACCACCGCCGGGATCTGGGACCTAGGACCTCCCGGTCAGAATGTTTTTGAATTGAATTGAATTGCCTTATTTTACGTGGCGAAACGGCCATGAGGCCTGCTCTTCCTTCTGATCACGCAAATATCGCAGAAGAATTTCCGCGATAGAAGGTATTCCATGGGCGACGAAACAGGCCATTTTGAATTTTGCTCAGAGGCGTCATTTAGGCTTGAGGATCTTTTACATGCAGTAAATCTACTAACATGGGACAGCCGACTTTACTTCCCCCCAGAAGGAAGGAGTACGAAGGATTTTTTCGCCCCTAAAAATCCATGGCTTCGATCTGGTTTGAACCTGCGAACTTGGGTGTAACAGTCCGGTACGCTAACCGTTGCACCATCGCCGCCAGAGGGACTGCAGTGACATCAGTTGATGCACTGAGCCTTCTCTCCAGGTGGGAAGCGGCAGCCGAGAAGCGAGGCTTCGTGGGAACCCGGAATAAAGCCGGGCGCCGCCACCGGAGCGGCAGGAAGTGTGCGCGAAATGTGCGGCGAGTGTACGAGTACGAGTGACGACTTGGCTACTAGATTCGACACGGCATTTTGTATTTGGACTCTCAAGTGGGCTTCCGGTGAACCCGACAGAGGTGGCGCGGGATCTCTTGTGACCCCACGTATCTTTGCTTAGCTGCAGTTGCCTAATTTTGCGAGTCAGAAGCTCTACATTTTACGTACCTTTCACCACGTTCTTTAGCTTTTGTTTGAAAAATTTTAAACAATTAAAAATTTTGTTTGTAATAATTCATTTATAAATATTTGTGAAACCAATACAAGAATTTTAAATTTCATACTTTTTCTAAGTTGTGTTGATTGGCTTTGAAGCATTTTCAATAAATTGTTTGTTTTTATATCAGACGGTGTTAGAAAATGAAACTTACTAAATTCTCTGATACTTTTGTCGTTGAGATATTCAGGAAAATGTAAATGGAGCCACTACATAAATGAAAGATAAATTATAATTTTTTTCCCTTTTATTTGTTTCAATTCCTCGTGTGCATGTTTGTTTATAATAGTGCATGAAGTTAATGCGACGTTATAAATGATTGATTATCATTAAAATTACTTATTTCACGCTTATTTCTTCCTAAACATAATTTTATGTAAAAAGAACTTAAAGGGGTCAGAAATGACCCCGCGCCACCTCTGACGTAACTCCAGCAACCGCCACCTCTCCAGGGTTAAATGTGCAGGTTATTGGTACATCTCCTGATATTACGGTATTTTGGCTTCGGTCCTGGACATTCTTTTGGTTTTGTGGGAATACCACGTCTGTAAGAAACTACCTGTATATTGAATAAAACTTTTTTATCCTTTTACATTGTGTTTTTCGTGGAAACAACAAAAACGACAATTATTTCATGCAAAGCACGTGAATTCATACCTACTGACGACATTTTCAAGCATAGCCATTAGCAAAATGACTTTTTTCCACTCATTTCTTTTCTCTTGTACACTTAATAATTTGCTCCTAGACGCAATTAAAATCAATATCAAACTTACTTTATAGAGTGAACAAAACTTAAATAAGAACATTTCGGATTAGACCATTGAATGCAAAAACAGTCAGTACTTTCCTATACTAGAACTCGTTCGGCATCATTTAGTAGCTTGCAATTGAAGTATTGCACGTTGATGTACTCTTGAACCTTTTACGTAAATGTTAGGCAAAAAAGGCCACAAAAGTAATTATTTTGTAAATATATTAACGTTTATGGTCGAAAATCATAGCCTACAGTACTCCTGATCTCAAAGAAAGCAAGCACAAAACTTTCATTCATATTGGTTCAGTACATTCAAAGATTATTGTCCGGTAACTCAAAGCACGTGTCTCTTTAGTTTTAGTCTCTTTAGTCTCTAACTATTAGTATAGATACAGACATAGATTTTCACGTAATCAGTAATACATTATATTTATACATTAACTTATAAACAATCTCATTGTTTCACCAAATAATTTGATTATCTTTACGATGAAGAGATTATTTCATCCAGTGCAGTTGTATGACGAAGTACATATGTAGGAACAGAAGAAAAATCGATCGAAACACTGAAAAAAAATCACAAGCAGTCAATTGCATTAGGTGTCCTTTTTAAATAATGATATCTATTTATGTTTTTAACTATTGGTCGTTGGCTCATTTACACAAACTAATTTGTTCGTAACATTAAAACTTAAATTTCAACATCCTTTAAACGATTTCACATTATTGTATCTTTATTTGATGATGCAAAACTATACTGACTTTTCAAAAGACTTTCGTTATGAAACATGCACATCAGATAAAACGGTTGGCACTCTCTCTAAAGCAAACAACCGTTAGGCACAAAGGATGGAAGAAAGCCGGTGTCTTTCGGATGCCAGCCCAGAGTCGGTCGTTCGCAAAGACATAAAAATCCCGTCTCTCAAGTCGAAGGACGAACGTAAACAGCCGAAGCCGTTTCCGACTCTGAAACATCGATCGGTCAACTTTTATCGTCCAAAAGGACACAGAAAGCAGTTCAAAGGACCCCACACGTTTTATTTTTAATTTATAGACGATTTATTCTTGAATTGATGCATCTATGAAATGCTATTGGCATTGAAAATGATTCAACCAAATGAGATATAAATTTAAACATTAAATTAGTTAGTAATTTAAATACAAGTAGTAGAAAATGCATCAGTAATCGTAATTAATTTGATTACATCAAACATAATAGCATGAAATAGATTATATTCAATCACTTGCCCAATGTAATCGTAACTCACGTGGTGTGTTAATAATTCTATGAATTTAATATTTATTTCTAGTGCTATTTAAACAATAACTATAAAATATTGTAGGTGAAGACATAGTATTTCATTGTTGTTTGTTCTTGCAAATAACCTTCTTTTTCTTTAAAATTGGCCTCACAATACGGTTCAGCACGGCCCTTTTGGGAACATAATTTCTAAGCAGAACGGTAGATTTCTTGCCAAGGCTGGTAATCTGACTTCAGGCGTAGTTTTCCAGACAAGGGAGGCTACGCCTGCTGTATAATCCACCTCTTTTTTTATCAAATCTTTTGGTTTTAATTTCTACCAACGCGTAAAATAGGTTGATTAAATATGAATACGAAGCAGAAATAAATCTGGTTTCTTGGCCATTGTTTTCGATGTTTAGGCATATTAAGCACTTCTTAACGTCTACCGACAAAACGTGCAATTATCTGTTATCCGCCGATTCCAAGAATCTGAGGCAATACCTAATGAAATTAATCCTTCCCTACTATGAAAGTGACCATAGTATGTAAATGAGTTGAATATTAAATCTCACTATACTAAAAAATTCTGTTGTATCAGAATATTAAGTCTACAAACTTAAAACATTAATGGTAATAAATGTTCCAAATTTATTATTTACTATTGTCATTTTCTTAACTTCGTGAGGGCTAGAATAAACCGTCACATGCTGTCGCAGTCCGCCAATTTAATATTCCAGGCAATAAACACGAAAGCCAGCGTTCATTGCTGCGTCTCCAGATAAGCAATATGAAATACAGCCTCGGGGTTTGGCGCGCGGAGTCAGTCGGACGTTTTTCCAGAGCCCTAAAAATCCCGGTAATGCAGAGGAACGAACAGCGGAACACGTAAAACAAAAGCAAACTCCCGAACAAAGCCCCCGTGCGCGGCGGGGCGCCGGCGACGCTCTTTTGTCTTTGTCCGCGACGAGCGAGGCGCACACCGGCGGTCCACGGAACGCAATTTAGCACAGAGCGCACAACAGATTGAGCGGTCGACGGCGGACACCCGCGCGCTGCGGAGTGGATCACAGGCGAAGAGATGCTCGAACACAATTGAAGGTGTATCGAGATGGAAGAGGGCTCTCTAACCACGAACACGAGTGGGACAAATAAGGAAAAAATTGACTATGATGATGATGATGATAAACACAACAAGTTATTATTTTTAATTAGCGTCGTGTATTGTAATAATTAATAATGAATTCACTTATAATTATTAATAACAATAATTATAATAAAAATTATGATTATTCTTATTTATTCTTGCACAGGTCACTGGTATACAGACAGAAGCTACACAGATTTCATCTATCGAAGCATGACTACAAAATTATTACTACATCGATGGCTGAAAGCCAGAGTGTTCTAGGTCCATTTTACTATTTTTTCAGGAGATCTATTTAAACATTTTGTATGTGGTGGATGAGTATGGAATGGTCTAGTATGCAATGGGTTTGATGCATGGTTATGGAGCGAAATATTTACAATATTGTTTGAAGCACAGATGCAGACAGTGACATGCAACGCAATGAAATATAAATTTCAAATTGTTAAAAAAATGAGTTGAAACAGTTTGGTTCTCAGCCATCGACATTTCATTTTTTATGCAATTATCGGACATCTAGGACCATGCTGCACGCTATCCTCTGAGGCCGAGTCATTCTTATTCCGGAGAGATTAACGTGTTTTTATTCGTTATGAGAATCAGCTTTCTTGGGAGCATCCATTGATCAAAGAAGATTGTTAATCTTGAGTTAAGAATTGTGAGGTGACAGGATGTTGATGAGGGATGAAGCAACAATTACAAATACGTCCATGCCTACGCAGCATTCGATCTGTAGCCTCCTCAGCGCAGACGGGCTCACCGGAGCCATCTGCACCACGGGAGTATACTCCTATTAATATATTATTAATATATTATTATGTATGCATTTGACATTAAATGTAACGTCACTATTTTTGGACTTTTCTAGAGTTCAGTGACTAATATAGTTAATAAAATTAACGTTCTCCATGTTTTCATGTCAGTCAGTTGATTTCTTCATGGAGGTTACAGTGAGGGACTATAGCCAAAACCTGTCGGTTTTTCCTTTGCGATTCGTTTTTATTACTAGGAAACTAATAGATTCTTATCAATTTTTGTCGAAAACACACTTTTTTTACCAGTATATGGGTGTTCATAGTTCAATTTAATTCATAATTCAAACTCACATACAAGTACATATATAATTCAACTTGTATAAGAGTTAGGGTAAAGGACCCAGAATTTAAAAATAAATGTGCTCTGAATACACTTTTCCACATAGTATGGCACAAACTGTATATATAAATGTTTTTTACGTTAAAAAAGGGTCGGACTAATCCAACTTTTGCTAGCTAGCGACATTCCCAGGCCTGGCCACGGTTTTTATTCGACAGGTGTATTTCAGAAGAGTGAGATCAGAGCAGACTGCCAGACGAATATTTGTCATTAAGATGATTCACTAATGAAGGCGGTCATTAAATTCAAGCCAGTGGGACAAGAGACATTATATGTGTAGCAATTAGCATTGCGCTGGAAAATACACGAGAGGCGCACAATAACCCGACAATGTACTCCTGATTCTACATGACATGGAATGAGGGACTCAATAATGTAAAAGAAATCGTGAAGAGACAAACCACTTCACGGAGAGAATCTAAAAAGAATGGACCAGATATATATCAGCAAAAAACAATCATATATGTGGCCTAAATGAGTAAAAACTATGTCAGAATCAGAAGCAGTTGTAATAGCTGCCCAAGATCAGGTGTTGAGAAACATGGAATATTTCCAAAGATATTAATATTTTACAATTGTAATATAAAGTATGAATACCGTATTAGTAAAGAACAAGTAGTTTAGTTGTGAATTTAGATAATACAACAACTACTAATAATAATTACTTTAGTCCAATATTGAAAACTGTGCGTCTTAAGGAAAAGTAAGCTATTTTAGCAGATAACAAATGTCGACGCATCGGGAGCATCATCTAATGTCTATGTAGACGTCACCAAGGATTTGACTGGAGGGTTTAGAGGATGTGCAGTGTGCCGAAATGGTCCTAAATGCAAAAATCACGGAAATGAATCTTCAAATTCCAGTTTTGTATTCATGTTGCTTACATCCATTGGCTTTTTCCAAAGACCTTAAGCCCCATTCGAACTACCCTACCATCAGTAACGTGTTGCAATAGATCAGCACCAACATATTTACATCGGCAGTGATGTTGACCAAGTCCCAGTAGCATGCTGCTCTGCTAGGTAGTTTCCCGTGATGTGTCCGATCAATCCCAGGTGAATCTCTGATCAGTACGTGAAGGGGATACGGACCGTGCAGGATCTTTATTTCCCCATCTTACTAGCAGGTCATCTTCATTGTCATATCATCCTCTGAACACTGGACGTGTTCGAGTATTATGGCTAGGCAGCCACCCAACATCAAGTACAAGAGAAAAAAAGATAGCCTATTGGTCACGTTCGGAAAGACTACATAATTTTTATTCGAAGAGCTCGGGACAACAATGTAATTTTCGGAAGCCGGAGGAGGAAGTAGGTTTTTGTAAATACGGATCTGTCTCACTTCTTGTGTACACTTCTTGCTGCTTCATATTGCAACTACCCTCGCGTCTTCGGTTGGGCGCCTCATACGGGTAGCCGGCCCGCTCAGTCGACAGATTACCTGAAACGGCGAAGATGGAGGAAGCCGGTGGCCTAGGTTGAATGAGAAGTCAAACATGTGAATTTAGAACAAGTTGAATTTATTCATTGAAAAAAGAAAACGCTACTGGTCTGGTGATGATAACTCTGGCGAGCATGCCCCCAAAATCGAAATAAAACAAAAAATGAAATGTCATGCACATAAGAGAACATAAAATTACAAAGTGATTACAATCAGATGAAATTCTTCCTCGCGCGCGAATTCCCGCTTGACGGCCATGCGCGGCCGGGAACTCCTCTTCGTCGCCCGGTCGAGAGGAAGTCAACACTGATTGTCTGATGTACTGTTCACACCTCTCGATCGCGGGTACGACATAAGACACTCAAACAGAAAATACCTCTGTTAGGCGGCCTGCGCCACCCACTGAAGTTGAACGACCTCGGGACAACTCAGCTGGCTGCGAGGGTCGTGGCGGGCGAGGAGCGCCGCTCGGAAAATGTAGGTCAAATCAGGTACTTGCGAGGATAGCGGCCAAGGCGGGCCGGAACACAAAAGCGCCGTCTGCTCGCTGCGGTGAATGGGTCAGCACAGTTCATTCACTGACACGATCGGTTCATTCCCGGTCGATCTCACAATACTTTGATACTAATGAGCCCGTGAATTATCGCACAAATTCACAAAGGAAAAGAGAGTCTCGAGTTCGCACATAAATCGGACGTAATATAATACGAATTGCTGTCAAATGTTCATAATACTGTTCTGCGGCCTGCGTTCGTCACAGAAGTCTTGTACCCAAACTCTACAAGAAACTTAATAATTTTTCTAAGTCCATCGAACCGAACGCCACAACAGAATATAACAGGTTCCCCCCTGCGGCCGCCACTTGCGTCCGATTCTGAACACGGCTCCAGAGCTTCCCTTTTTGTGCCTCGTCGCTCCAAGTTTTAGGAAACCTCGTTCCCCCCACCAAAATTATCCCTGTGACTCTGGAATATTCTAGAAAAAAACCGAATTCTGGCTGCTATTGGCGAAAGGGTACTGCGCATTAGATATTTTCTGCCCAATCAGAGGATGTTTTCGAGGCCGAGAAAAGAGTGAGAGAGGGGCTTGTTATCGCTCCCTCTCGCTTTAATTTTGCGTCGAAAAGGGGCAGTTATTAACGACCGGGGGGGTGTGAGGGGCTAGGAATCTCTAGGGAGGCTGACGGAAGAGTTCCAGGCGTCGTGGAAAAATACTGAAGGGGTCGTGTGCAGAGCGGCCACCCAGAGTTGGGGCACACGTGTCCATGACGAATTAGGGAGCGGAGGGTCGCGGAGGGTGCCGCCTCCGTGGCGCCTCGCATGACTCTCGCGTCGCCGCCTGCGTGAAGTTATTTTGCGGCAGAATAAACTTGAATTTATTCGGTATCACTACAATATTCATTCCTGTAGTTTTGTAGACACCTAGTTAGTTACAGCTAGAGCCTTTGGACCATTATATTTATTTCTCCTGGAAAATCTTCGGAAGGATCTTGGTGATTATTTTGGACCGATCGCCTTGAGCTCAGAGCTAGAATTCCCGTTGACAGCGCTTTGAAGATCCTAACGTTCGGATACCGACGGTGGCAGATTTTTTACAGAGGCTTGAGAGCTAGGTCCAATTCAGTCGCTGTCTGGAGGAGAATTCAAGCGGTCAGCTGCTCTGATCGGATGTTTTCCGTGGTTTCTCCGACCAATTCCAGGGAAATACGAGAGCAGTACCCTAACAAACGGGCCACGAACCGCGCGCGATCTTTCCTTCCACTTCCTTGTTCTATCCTCACCACTCACACACACACACAAACATACGCGCGCTATTACATGCATTACACTACCACACTGCCGGAATACCAGCTGGGACCTCAGGGCTTGACGCGGCTCCACAGACAAAGGCACCTAACGCAGCGAAACGAACAGGGAACAATAGCTCATAGGTTTTTAAAATCCTCTCCTCTCTTCACCTCTTTTATTACACGCACTACACGACCACACGTTGGCAGACCAGTCGGGAGCTTAGAGCGTGTCTCGACTGGGGAGGTGCTCCGCTGAGGGAGACATCTGAAGCGAAAAAAAAAGAATTAATAAAAATCAAACCGGCGTGTAGGTTGGCGCCGGATCTCATAATCCGACAACGAAAGAATCAGTGCCACCTCCTGGGATACTACACTATCGGCTGTAATGACTATAGGGGACGACGTGCCCAGAATTATCTTTCATTTCCGACTTCCATGACGTCCCATCCTATTCCATTCCCCATCATTAGAATCCCCACTGCAGTCCCTCTGATCGGGAGGTCCTAAGTTCGAGTCCCCACGGCGGCAGAATTTTCGACACTAGCTTGTCAGCTAGGTCGAATTCAGTCGCTGTCTGGAGGAGAATTCCAGCGGTCGGCTGCTCTGATCGGTAGTTTTCCGTGGTTTCATCGATCAACACCAGGCGAATGCCGGAGCAGTGTCCTAACAAACGGGCCACGGACCACGCGCGATCTTTCCTTTCTTTTCCTTGTTCTATCCTCTCCACTTACACACACACACACACACACACTAATATGCACTACCACACATGCCGGGAGACCGGTCGGGAGCTTACAGCTTGTCCCGGCTGGGGCGGTGCCCCGCTGGTGGGAGATACCTGGTTGTGCCTAAGGGCAGTCTCCCGGAAAACAAACGCATAAAATGGATAGATCAATCCCGACCCCTTAATTTCCGCATTGGGTGTACAGTGAAGACGTGACAGGGCGGAGGGTGTGGTGGGAGGGGATGGGAGGGAACCGGCGACATTCAATTGGACGGACCCGCGGTGCGCCTGCTTAGATAAAGGTCCCCTGACCCACGTCGGAGGTAGGCTTCCAAGGAAACTCGGGCGCGGAACAACTGCTTGACGGCAGTCTCCCCACGAACAAACCCATTCAAAGTCGGCCCCGTGGACGAGATCGCTAAGCCAATAGTGGCGTAATGATCTCGGACCGTGGGTCGCGGGTTCCTATCCCGCCTTGGGCATGGTTGTATCTGTTCGTCCTTTCACCCCCTATCACCAACATATCGTTTCCCCCTCATACCATAACGTTACATCCAATAATGGTCGCTAATGACCTAGTAGTTGATGCGACCTTAACCCTTTACTGCCCAGAATGATTCTGTTCGCATAGCGCTCGCCCATTGTTGTCGCGTTTGTGCCCCCACAGGAGCCATTGCAGACCTGTGGCAGCATGTTTTTGTCACTTTTAGTTGTTATGTTTAGTTTTGTCACTCAATTGTTATGTTACTAAATTATACGACTAGAGCGCTCCTGAAGTGCCAAACAGTGGTTATTGAGTATTTTTTGTTGAAACTTTGGGCAACATGGCATTCAAGAAAGCCATTCATTCTTTTTGGCAAACATCTGGCATTCAAGAATGAAAAATCTTGCTTATATGTTTCGTTTAGGATGTCTACGTTTACTGAAGAACTAAAATTCACAAAGTATTGCAAAGGAAGCAAAATTGAGTTGACCAGAAATTAGTGTTTTATATATGGTACGCTGGGCATTAAAGGGTTAAAAAACAATAAAAAAAACATACAATAGATAGAAATTCTTTTGTAAGGCTGTCACTTAGAATTATTTAAAAGTTCAAGAAGATCCAAAAAGATTTCGGACAGTCATAAAATTAACGATTTTTATTACGGCGACGTTTCGAATGTGTGATGTACATTCTAAACCAATTTTAAATTTTTTTTAGTTTATTGTATACATTTGGCCTGAAGATGAATGTACACCACACATTCGAAACGTCGCCGTAATAAAAATTGTTAATTTTATGACTGTCCGAAATCTTTTTGGATCTTCTTGAACTTTTAAATTATACAATAGATAGATCAACCCCGACCCCTTCATTTCCACCACAGGCCGCCGCATTGCGGAGCACTGTGAACAGGGAGTGAGGGTGGTGGGAGGGGGAGGGGGAGGAGGTGGAGTGGGGAGGGAAGCGCAATCCGCAGCGGGAAACAGCAGCGCAGAGACGCCGGCGACATTCAATTGGACGGACGCGTCGCCGCCTCGCCTCGCTCGGCTGCTCGTCGCCCTGGCAACGCCACCGCACTCTCACACACTCACGCTCGTACACACACACACACGGAGACACACCGTCACCCGCCACCGTCGCCCGCTTCGCTTTCCTCGGTCACCTCTAAAGATTCGTCGTGATTCGCCTTTCGAGTACTGCGAGAGGACACAAGGAGATTAAAATTCGTTCCTTTATTACTTAGTACGGTAGAATCTCGTCATTGTTCTTCTATAGTTTCCTCCATTTGTTTCCTTTTTCTTTTCCCCGTTTCTTTCTTTTTCTCTCCTCTCTCTTTACTCGTCTTTCCCTTCAATGTTAATTTCTCTCTCTTCTTTCCTTAATTTTTTTACTTTTCCGTATACGTACGGAGTATGGCAAATTTTCGTCAGAAGAAAATTCGTTGCCGGGCCCTGATAACGAAAAAGTGGATCAATTCAGTTGCTAAATTAAGAAAGCAAAATCCCCTAACACGTGGTGTAGCCAGATTACCTGTTTTGTAAGTCCTTGATACCGAAAAACCCATTGAAAGCAAAACGACCGTCTGTCCGTCCGTCCATCCGTCCGTCCATCCGTCCGTCCATCCGTCCGTCCATCCGTCCGTCCATCCGTCCGTCCATCCGTCCGTCCATCCGTCTGCCCATCCGTCTGCCCATCCGTCTGCCCATCCGTCTGCCCATCCGTCTGCCCATCCGTCTGCCCATCCGTCTGCCCATCCGTCTGTGAACACTACTAGCCCCTAAACCATACGTACGATGTTTTTCAAATTGAAGAAACCCCTGTCAATCTGGGGTGAGTCAAACCTTCTAGTCGAAGCTTTGTGATTTTGAAAAAGAATCTGTAAAATTCATAAAAAATTCTTATATGAAGCCCCCCCAAAATTTTCAAAATTTTCTCAAAAACGGCTCTAAATTTTTTTCTTCAAATTTCTTTTTGAAGAATAGTATAAAGTACACTTATTAAGGTTGCGTAGGTCGGAATTTCGCGGTTAACTCGGAATTTTCGAAAATTGAAAAAGTTTACATTTTTTCGGCTTCTTCCGACAACTACAAAAGTAAGGATAGATTTTTTCTTCATATAAAATTGGTTCTGCATAGTGAGTTCTTTATTTAAAGTCATTTACATATTCTTGAAAATTTTAGTAGTTTTCGCGCAACATTGTGTGTATAATGAGCAATTTTTAAAAAATTACTAAAACAAGATTTTCTTAAAAACCGCTCCAAATTTTTCCTTTAAACGTTTGGTAAGGATCGTGCCTAACCTACTCTATGAGATAGCATAAACACCATTTTGCCCTATTCTTTTGTTTTTTAAAAATTACAAAAATGTAATTTTTTGGCTGGTCTCCCACGTCGTTAATATTTATTTTAGCGGCAAATTGTTCACATTATTGTATTTAC
This sequence comes from Acheta domesticus, assembly GCA_031308135.1. Lineage (NCBI taxonomy): Eukaryota > Metazoa > Arthropoda > Insecta > Orthoptera > Gryllidae > Acheta > Acheta domesticus. The sequence goes on along the minus strand of JAHLJT010005437.1, from coordinate 77,699,903 downwards.
GAGTACATGTGCTATAAATAATACGAAAATGAAGTTTCTCGAGAACTCAACAATTTTTTATGAAGACTAGCTCAAAATACCTCATTTTCCGAAACGCTCAAACGCCATTTTCTCATAAATGACTCCATTTTTTTCAAACTTTGGGAACGGATAGTGCTAATTACACCCTTTAATATGACGTAAAGTTTATTTTAGAGTATTTTTTTCCAAAATTACACTAACGTATATTTTTGAAAGATCTCTCACATCTTTATTATGCACATTGCCAGTAATTTGTAAATATTATTATATTTGTTAGTGTAAATGCTTTAAATGACTTTAAATGAACTTTTTTGAAAACTCAATAATTTTCTGTGGAAAAATTTCGCATTTTTAGAGGCGCTTAAACGCCATTTTCTTAAAAACAGCTACAAATTTTTAAAAGAAAATTGCCATTCAGGACTAAGTTTTTGTGTTCTTTAATATTACAAAATTAATATTTTCATTCTACCATTAGGAAACAGAAAAAAATAGGAAAATGTCAAAAAAATTTACTTTGGGCGGCGATAGATGGCAGCTGACAAGAGTATGTGGCAATTCCAATAAGCTAGCTCAGACCCAAGGAAATAGAAAGCTAATACGGGAAAGTCTGAGCCATTCTGTAGCACCACTAGTTTCTCTCTCCTTTCCAATCCTCACCTCGCTTCTTTTCTTTTTTCCGTGACCTCTCTTTCTTTCTCTCCTTTCTTTTATTTCTCTATTTCTCTTTCATCCTATTTCCTTTCTTTCTTCCGTCATTCAATGACATCTTTCTCTTTTAATCTCTTCCTTCTTTTATCTTTCATTATTTCCCTTTTCTATTTTCCCTCTCTCTTTCTCTCTCATTTTCTTTTATGCGTATAGAAGTACGTCTCGTCAGCAAACTTTCCGTTTTCCTTCTGAATATGGCTAGCCTTCCTTAGGCTGATTTTGGTTGATTGATTAATAATTCCAGGTGTGCGAACTGCTAAGGTCCTTAGTCGCGTAAGTCTAGTGCATATTCATAGTGCAGGAGGTGAAGTTGATCTTTTCCCCGCTGGATGACGAGATCCGGCGCCGACCTACTTCGACTTGCTGAGATTTTCCCCAACCAGGTATCTCCCACCAGCGTGACTCGGCCTCAGACGAGAGAAAATTCCAAACACTCGGCTGGTCTCCCGGCATGTGGGGTAGTGCAGAGCGTGTTAGTATAAGTGTGTGTGTAAGGGGAGCGGACAGGACAAGGAAGAAGAAGAAGATGAAGAAGAAACATCGCGCGCGGTCCATGGCCTCGTTTGTTAGGGTACTACTCCTGCATTCTCCAACGGCAAATGTTCAGAGCAGGTGGTTGCTAGAATTATGTTCCAAATAGTAGCTGAATTCGTCCTAGCTGCCTATAGTGTTGAAAATCCTGCAAACGAACGTTGGGATTCGAACCCAGGACCTCCCGGGCAGAGGCACTGCAGTGACATCAGTTGATGTCTTGAGTCACCTTTGCGAGTATCTGTGTTTTGGAATGAGGATCTCTGAAACATACGTAGCACGATAAATGTTCCTATATTAAGGAGTTTTACACTCAAAGTTTATGGTTTCATCGATTTTAAAGTTAAATAGAGAATTTCTTTGTTATTTAGTGGGTTTGTTTGAGTTTGGTATTATTTTATTGTATAGCTCCACCAAGCTGAGAATGATGTTTACAAGAGCGCGCCACCGTCTGTGTTTACAGCCGAAACGACAGAGACGGAGATACAAGGATACTCAATTCAAAATGAAATGGGGACAGTGTCAAACTATTGCGGAAAACAGCGCGATTTATTTCTTTACAAATCTAATATCTTCCCAATTAATATTTTAACTGTATTTGGACGTGTGTGCACCTCATATTGGAAGAAATAAAAGTATACTTTTCTCTGCAAAACGATTCAAAATTTTGAAACTAATTCTTTCGATGAGCAGTAACATTCATATACAAATCGTTAATTTTAACTGTAGTTTTACTGTTGTATTTTAAATGTAGTTTCTCAGACAATATACCAAATAAAATTATTTTTATGTAAGAAAACACTATCACCATAATGTTGTAACATACTTATGGCACAATATTGTAAATACTTATGGCAGTAAAGTTAATGTTTTGGTACTTAAGCATACCTAACAAATCGCCTAAAGCATATGGAAAAATATGAATGAAGAATACAAATTTTTTTAATTCAATGAATAAGTATTAAAAATTCAATATAAATGGTACTTATTACATTATTATACTAGAACTGTGAAAAGTAAAAAAAAAGTAACTTAAAGGAACAAAAATAAAATAGTCATTGCAAATCTTGCAGGATGTGTCTCTGAAGTTATATTTTATCAGCTGATTTACAACGTCTATGAAGGAGGCCATGGCGATTCCGTAGAAGCAGTCTCTGAACTCACTTTACGCTCCTGGCAACGTTTGTTAGCGAAACTGACTGTACAGACCCGTGTTTACACTGTTAGTTCCACCCCCGCCGCAATCGCATCCTTCATTCTCCCCTTGGTTGAGTTATAAAAATAATGTATTTTGACAAATGAATGTAACGCCACATGTCGCCTTAGAGCAGGGCGGGAACGGTTTCGCCCGAGCGGCCTTGCCCCAGCGGGCACGGCTCTGCTACGGTATAGCGAGGCAATTTGAGAGCGGACACTTTATGGGTCTCTCGATAAGTCAAGGTTAAGAAACCGAAGCTTAGTAACAGAAGAATTTTTATTTCAAATTGGTTAAACTGGATGCATAATTCAAGAATAACATACACATATACTCAGAGAAAACTTAGTTATTAATAGTGCTTATTACATAGTATACAGAGAATTCGTAATTAAGATTTCTTGTAAATAGATAATACAAATTTTCATTTACCACATACGAGTTTATTTATACTTGGAACAACAATTCGAGAAATGAGAGAAAATTTCAAATTGTGATCAAAGAGTACTTCTGTATTTGATTTTGTCTGTTTACAAAAGAATACAGTTGTTAGCAAAATCAAGTGGACCCAAAGGTACATGTAATTTTCGCAGCATATTTGAACACACGTGTAAGGTCTCAATAGAATTCTTCACAAAACTTTACAATAGAATTCAAATTTTAGATTTCCATTTGGAATTAATTAACTTCAGGTTTAATAACTAGACGTAATAGATCAATTTTAAACATCTAGGAAGTAGCGAATATCTTTCTCCAACATAGCCAAATCTTGAAAACGAGAACTAGATTTTAACAACAGTTTCTAACAGTGTTAAAAAGTTCATTATAATATGACCTTAAAAATTCCAGTGAGGGATTAAACCACGTAGGAGTGGAAAATGGCTATTTACCTTGTCAGCGTTAATTTTACCATCGTGTCTTCAAGACGTTGCCACTATGAAGCAATAGAGAAGCAGAAACTAACTAAATAGGTAGATCGAATACAGCCTCTATCTGAAGGAGAATTCTAGCGACCGGTTGCTCCGATCGATAGTTTTCCATTGTTCTATCAATACCAGGTAAATGATAGAGCGGTACCCGAACAGACCACAGTCCGCACACGATATTTCCCTTCACACCTAACATACGATTTATCCGCTCCCTTACACACACGCACACACACACACACACACGCACGAACGCACACGCACGTACACGCACGCACACACGCGCACATGCACGCACGCACACGCACGCACACGCACGGACACGCACGCACACGCACGCACACACACTTACATGCACTATTCTATACTGGTCAGGTGACCAATTGGGAGAAAAGGGCTTGTCCTGCTGGGGTGATTCGATTTTAGCGCGGGAAAATTACCACCTTTGCGTACCGTTTGTGTTGATGCAAGTCCTTACCTTAGAGGAAGGGGTAAAAGGTAAGAACTAGACCTACTGAACTACACATATTTCTCGCAATTTTGCGAGTTTTGAAAATCTAGAGATTTCAAGGGAAATCGGACCTCTTATTTAAAAATCCTCTTTTTCAAAATATCTGTTTGACATTTGCAAAAACTCGCGTTCGGTCAGTACGGTTGAGGAATATACATATTTAAAAAAATTGTCTCAACACTTTAGGTGCTACAATTTTTCAGTATCACGGACCCTTAATACGTGCATTTTGAATACACAAAATGACTGAGGAAGCGAATTTATATATATATATATATATATTTATATATATATATATATATATATATATATATATATATATATATATAGCATTACGATTCTTTCTTTGTACTACTTACGTACAAAGTGGGCGGGAAAGTAGAAATCGTACAAAATAGGTCGTTAAGAAATATTTTAAAAGCCTTGTGGTTTATTCGAAATAATGAAATTATAGAAGAACTAAGCATCATTCCTTTCAAAACCTGGATTAATCTTCTCTCCATTAAATTCTTCTCCAGTCTCTCTGTTTTGCCGACTAACAATATTTTTAATCTTGGTAAATCAGCTAAGCCTTTTACACGTATTTGTTCACATTTTGCTAAAGACTTATTACAACCTCCATAATTATCTAACCTTTTCTTTTTAAAAATTAACAACAATATTTATAAATTGAAAAATTATTATTACTTTGAAATGTACTACTCTTTCCTTCTGATTTAATTTATAACTACGCAAACTTTCGTGTTATAAAAGAATGTCCTGAGATTACTTCTATAAATTTTCCCTCATAAGCTAATTGTTATTGTAGTTACTTCAACCCCTTGAAAGATGATGTATTATCGAACAAGGATAAATAAATCCTTAAAAAATCTCTGGAAAGCAAAAAACGCGAAAAACAAAAGAAAAATTAAATGAAAGAAAAATCAGAGAGTGAGGGAAAGAAGAGAGCGAGATAATAGAAAGAGTGAGAGCGCGTTAGAACGCGTTCGTGTGACAGAGAGGGTTGGGGCGGGAGGGTAAGCGGAACTAAGCATCATTCCTTTTAAAACCTGGATTAATCTTCTCTCCACTAAATTCTTCTCCAGACTCTCTGCTTGTCTCGCTCACAATATTTTAAATCTTGGCATATCAGCTAAGACTGTTCCACGTATTCGTGGACTTATTACAACCTCCATAATAATCTCATCTTTTCTTATTAAAATGAACAACAATATTTATAAATTGTAAAATTATTATTACTTGAAGTGTTCAGCTATTACCTACTGATTCAATTTACAATTATACAAACTTATTTTGTGTTACAAAGGAATGTTTTGAGGTTAGTTCTGTAAGTTTTCTCTCATAAGCTAATTGTTTTTGTAGTTACTCCAACCCCTTGGAAGATTATTATCAAACGAAGATAAAAAATTAAAAAAGACAGGAAAGCAAGAAAAGCGAAAAAGAAAATGAACGATGAAAGAAAAAATCTGAGTGAGGGAGAGAAGAGAGCGAGATAAAAGAAAGACTGAGAGCGCGCTAGAACGCGTTCGTCCGACAGACAGAGAGAGGGTTGGGTTGGGAGAGTAGACGGAACAGGACGGAGGACAGACGGGAGGGTAAAGGCTGCTCTACAATAGCCCGCGAACGGGAACGGCGACGCGAACGCGAACGTGAAGAAAGTTGAAAGGCGGACATCTCAGGCAGGCGTTCACAACACGACGGGAACGCGAAGCTTGACGGGAACGGGAACGCGAAAGATGGTCAACATTTATCTCGGCCCGGGAACGGGAAGCCTCTCGACCAATGAGAGTACAGCACATGGAGGCAAAGCTTTCCAGCTGATCGAGCGCGCGGCCTGCGCGCGAAACTGGTCTGGAGCGGTGTTGAGGTTACAGCGTGGATTTGCGAGGTTAGGGTTTGAGGAGGATTTAGTTAGCCGTCTTTGAATTGTTTTAGTTCGTTTTAGTGATTTCAGTATTTTTCGTTTTCTATTCATATTAATACATAGAATTACAATTTCCTACAAAACAATTTTTTTATGTTTCGTTTAAGTACATTGGAGTTTTTTGTTTATTGATTAAATTTTCGTTAGTTGTATTTTGCATAAGTTCTTAGTAGTTTTTGCATTTTTTCATTCTGATGAATTATTTTTTTAATTAATATTCTTTCGTTAAAGTATTCATTATTACTACTACCACACGCAAAAAACTGACAGATGGCAAAGCAAAGAGTGAACAGAGTAGCTCAGCTAGGAGTGCTTTGGTTTCGGCGACTCTTTCCTGAAGTACTCGTTTTTGCCGCTACAGGTTCATAGCGCTATTCCTCTTCCCGCTGGCGTTTATTGTGAAGCGCACGTCCCTCGCGTTCCCGTTCCCGTCCTCGCCTTCGTGTTGCCGTTCCCGTTCGCGGGCTATTGTAGATCAGCCTTGAGCGGAAGGGTTGGAGTGAAAGCTTGCCAGTAGCGCGCGCACGGCGTTCTCCCGTGCGAGTGCCGATCCGTGTTCCCAGTGAATAGGAAGAGTCGAGGGGGGTCTGCAAGTGCAAGGACGTTATGGCAGAGGATGGGGGCGGGCGTGGGGAGGGGGTCCTCAGCGGGTGTGGCTCCGGGACACCGAATAGGATCTCGGCGGGATGCACAGACGGGCGGGGATGAGGAGAGCGTGATGGCCGAGATGCAATGGAGAATCTTATATATTATTTCTCAAAGGGCTGTTTGGTCTTTTCAATAAATTGGGCGACATACGAAACCGATCTGTATAAAGAAGCAATGGATTGAAAAATCATGTTTCTTTTCACCTGCACATGGGACATTCGTATTGAAAAAGAGCGTTAAAAATACCTAAACATTAAAAAAGTAGTAATTCGGGATCTGTAATATCTGATTGCCGCGCGATCTATCGGAAGAAAATTACACTCGGACGGTGGCGGGAAACAAGTGAATGTTGCAATCTCAAGCATTTTTGTTTGTTTCAATTTAGTGTAGGTTGTGTAAGCACGTGAACGTGATTTTCTACATCGAATAGAAATCTTGAAATATGAGAGTTTAGTGATCTTAGTGAGGTTAGGTCGTTTATAATGCTGGAATACAAAAAAAGAACTTAAGCAGAAAACAGTTTGGTTATTTGACTAACCGTGCGATTTAATCGCACGGGTTCTCACTAGTGGTTTTTATTATTGTTATTGTTATTATTTATTATAATTATAAGTATTATTGTTATTGTTATTATTATTCCTCTAAATCACGACTAAAGATGTTATGTGTCGGCTGAATATAAAATCTACTCCAGGTTGCAACCAGCTACCTAAGGGGTAGATCTAGGGACTGTCGGTGCCTCTACAATACTTTGCGCAAAATGTGGGCTGTTCCAAATAAAGCGATTTCTTGCACTTCCCAGTCTTTTGGATTACCTGGGAGTTTAGACAAGTTCTTACACATTATTATTATTATTATTATTATTATTATTATTATTATTATTATTATTATTATAAGTATTATTCTTAGCCAACTAAGATCCCATTAAGGGCACGTAAATCTTGCCATTTTGCAGGAAATACTGAATGAAGAGATAGGTGACAATGAGCGGTGGAGGTGGTAGGATCGTGATGATGATGATGATGATGTGGTGGGAGGTGTCGTCGACTTTTGGAACCATCATAGCGTTCGACTTACGACCGAGGGAAACCACGATAACCCCGCTCAGGACGACCGGCCCGGGGATCAAACCGGACTCCCCGAGTGCGAAGTAAGAGCGCTACGCACTGAGCCACTTCGCTCGGTTGGAGAATAGTAGTGCAAGGCGATTTGATTAGTGAATGGTGGGGCAGGGAAAAGCTTGAGGGGGCAAGAAGCGCACACATGTATGTGCTTCCGTGGGTGGTTGTATTTGTGTGTGAGTGTGTGTGTATGTACGTGCGTATGTGTGCGCGCGCCTACGTGTGTCGGGAAGCGAGTGAATTGGAGTGAGAGACTCACCGAGGAGTGAAGCATTGAAAAAACGTCTCTTCAACGAATGAAGCCCGCCACCTACGCCGTGTTCGTAAGGATGTAAAAAAATATAGATGTTTTTAAAATATCTATATTTTCGAGCAGAAACATAGTAGTCGTATTAACATCAATGTTTTCTTCCGATCGATATATTCGTCCAGAAACGTTGATATTTTCTACAAAATTCACATGATGTAAATAAAATTTTCAGTATTTAATTTTTGTGTGGATTGCTTACAATCAACAGCCAGTGACAACTGTCACTGTTGTCGATCCCCAGCCGGCAGGATACAGTTTGCTGTTCAAACCCTTTCTCCAGTGTTGTTACCTTCTTTGATTATTTTGTACGTTGTAATATCTTTAATTGCTTTCTGAACCTCGACTACAAAGAATATTAATTAAAAATATAACATTACGGTCAAATTTAAGGCAGAATACACTTAAGACGAATAAAGGCGAGTTATCATATTAGAACCATGTACTTCGATGATATGAAAATGCAAGTGAATAAATGGAAAAATAGCAAAAGACATGCCATTTATTTTTATTTTCCTTCTTTACAATCGAAAAAAAAATATTATTAACAAAATTCTTACACTTAACCAAACAATATAATAAAAATCGTTTAACTAAGTACTATATTTGAAAATGGAAGCAATGGGAAAATGATACTTGTTCCATCATATTTAAAACATCGATATTTTAAACATCGGTGCTCTTTGTCGAGGTTTTCAGGATTATCGAAAACCTTTCGGAAGTATCAATGTTTCGCTTAAATTTGGCACCACTACATGTGTTAAGACCCTCAGGCGAGCGAGTTGGGGAAGCTTTGACGAGGAACGCATGAATTTTAGGGGTCTCTCCATTAAGCAAAGTGGAGAATTTACGGTGGTGTGTGTGCGTCAAGATGGATCGAAAGAGAAGAGGCATTTGGGAATGTGGATGTGATTGTCTCTAGCGAGAGCGGTTGGATTGATTGATTGATGGATGTTGCCAGGCACTGCTACGGTCCTTAGCCCCGATAGTATACAGTAGTGCTAAAAAAATCCGCATCACCTCGCTCACAGATGTAATCTGCAAATCCCGAAAATACTTAATAATAATTCCTGAATTGCAAAAATCGAGTGAGTTATGAAAGTAATGGAATCGAAAACATCGTATAATCCACATAAAATATTTGATTCAAATTTTAAGCAAAAATTAGTATAAATTGGTAAAGATCTGTAAAACAAAGAAAATACAAATGCCCATTTTCTTTAGGTGATCCGGTTTCATTGAGCACTACTGTAGGCATGGTTGAGCTGCGAGGTGGCGATGTTCCTTTTCCACAGGCGGGAGAGATCCGGCAGTGAACTACACGCCGGTTTACGGTAGAATTCCCTTTCAGACATCTCCCCCCAGCGGGGCATCACCCCAACGGAGACAAGCTCTACGCTCACGACTGGCCACCCGGCATGTGTAGTACTGCAGTGCATAAAAGTGTACGTAAGGAACGAGAATAGAACAAGGAAGAGGAACGAAAGATCGCGCGCGGTCCGTGGCCCGTTTGTTAGGGTACTGCTCCAGCAATCGCTTGTTATTGTTCGGAGAAACCATGGAAAGTTCCCGGTCTGAGCAGCCGCTAGAGTTCTTCTCCAGAAAGCGGCTGAACTCGACCTAGCTGTGAAGTAAGATCTGCCACCGCGCCGGTGCCAAATCGAACCAAAGGACCTCCCGGGCAGAGTCAGTGCAAACAGAGCGGCAACACTGGCTCTGTGCTTGACCACCCTTTATCGGGGAATGCGTGAATTGAGAGGTCTCTGCGATAAGAGGAGTAGAGAATACATGGTGATGTGTGTGTGTGTGTGTGTAAAGACGGATAGAAAGCAAAGTGGCATTTGGGTCTGTGGAGGGGATTGACTGTCGCGGGCGTGGTTGGAAGAGAGGAGAAGAGAAGAGAAGAGGAGGAGGAGGTGGTAGAGGTGGAGGATGCTGCGGCGCAGTCTGCGCGATAAGGCGCTTTGTGCCCAGGGGAATTAATTGGCCTCTCGTGCTTTCTCCGGCCCGGCCCCGCCCCGCCCCGCTCCCCTCGCCTGCTGCCGCCGCCGCCGCCGCCGCCGCCAAACAGCCTTATTATTACCCGCCTCGGTTTACGGCCCGCTGGCGGCGCCTCTCGCGGCGCTTCGACGAACTAACAATGTCGCCTGCGCAATACAGTGATGGAGGGTACGATAATACGCTCCACGTATTTTTACGGCAGAGCGAGCTCAAGGTCCTAATACTGTGGACCTACTACTATCCAAATAGGTTTCAAGTTACGAAGTCCAGGGAGTAGCCTGTCATGACGGATGCATTTTCATTATATTTCGTGGAGGACAAAGATGAATTGGTATTTTAATGAGGACGAATATTTGTGAAAAAAATATTTGTTAACAAAGAACAAAGATCAAAGAGAGAATTCTGATATGATCATGAGGTAGCAAATAATTTTTTTAGAGTTTGGGAACACATTTCATTAAACGTTTTAGATGTTAGGTTAAGCATCTATTTTTTAGGTCTACTCAGCTTGCTAGCGTGAAGCTGCTGGTTAACTGTAAATAATTGTTTATCGCAAGGAAATATAATTACTTCAAATGTTTTTAACGAAAAGTTGTGAATTGTTCTAAGAATATGTGTCTATAATACTGAATAGGCTTTTATTGAAAATTTGCTTCAAATATTAATTGCATTGTTCTTATTTTTATTTTATATTCTGTAAGTATATTGGGAGTTACTTTTATACATTTTAAAACAAGTGAGCAACATTTTTTACCAACTTTACACTAAATATGGAATTGGAAGGATAAGGAAAAGAGTGGGATTTCACATGCGAGAGTTCTCGCATGGGTACGCTAGTTACTATTAATCGTATTATTACTATTATTATCTATTACTATTATCCAATACGCACAGAAATTGAAAGAAAGCTAAGCATCCTCCGTCCATAAGTAAAGTTACTGAGGTGATTTTGATATTCCAACTCTTCTCATGCTGCGCTTACCGACTGAATTTTCATCCTCACTGCTTATGACATAGCTGACGACCTGCAACAGCAAGACTCCAGGGAAGAGCCCGCCCGCTATTAAATATTTGCTATTCACATACCACGTTGTAGAACAGGAACTTTTTTGATATTCTTGATATGCAAGGAACGATTGTACTGTATACATACTTTACTATGTTATTGCAGTATTCGTAAACAATGTGTTGGTCAGGTATTTAATTTATTACTGTGCTATGAGACCATTGTATTTGTAGTTTTTGAGCAGTGTGATTGATTATTGTGGAGAAGTATTTTGGATGGTTTTATTCAGCAGGTTTTTGCGGTTGCAGGCCACTAATTATTGCTAACTAGTGGTGTTAAAACAGCACATATTTATTCGCTCGTAATTCCACGCAAAATTACGCAAAAAGTACTCAAATTTGAAGTACATGACCTTACTTGAAAATCTATCTTTAAGGAACAGATTTCGTTAAGGGAAATGTCTATCTTCAGAATTGTGGCGTGGGCAGACGCCGAAAAAAGTTTGAATTTTTGCAATTTTTGAATAATCAAAGTTTTCAATGAACATGAGACTTGCACAATTCTCTAAAACGTCCTTTAGACTACTCAACAACAAAATTTACTAAAATAACGATGGAGTCGTTTTTTTGAAAATTTTGAAAATGTCCTAGGGGCTCCATGTAAAGTACCCCCAAAATCCATGTAAAATTAAAATATCGATTTCATCAAAAACTCTATATAAAATCAAAGTATCGGTTTCAGATTCAAGGTGCTGCAACATCAGCCGGATATATTGGGGAATATCAATTCTAGAGAAAATCGGCGGAACGGTTTATCTGCTAGTGGACGGCCGTTCACAGGATGGATTAGCCGTTCACAGAATGACGGATGGACGTTTTGCCGTCATTCGATTTTTCGGCCTCAAGGACCCACAAAACATGGATTCTGGCTTCACCATGTGTTAGAGGATTTCTTTTCTAAATTTAGCAACTGGATTTATCCACTTTTCGTCACCGGGGCCCTGTAATAAGAAGTTTTCTGCCGAAAATTTGGCGTTTTTTCGTGCAACTTTACATAACTTTCTCTCTACTCCGTAACGAGAAGAAATGGAAAGGAAGAATGCAACCGCGTAAGAAATCCATCTTTCCAGGGAATGAACAGCCGACGGAAACTGAAACCTGTTGAAAAACAAAAGGAAATGCACGGAGATAGAGCACCAGCAACCAATCTCCCATTGGGTTCCCTCTGCGTTGCCTTCCTGCCCGACGAGGACAAAAGACGTCCGGTGCAGATCCGGGCGGTGGGTGGGTGGGGGGAGGGGCGTCTATGCAGTCAAAGGCTCCGAACGTCGGGAAATCCGGCCCGGAAATCATCCTCTCCTCCCGTGTCACCGTTTTCCCTCCCCCGCCCTTCCTCTTTCCTCTACATCGATAGGACTGACTCCTGACCGAAAGCTGCGAGAGAGATGTTATCGCAGAAGACAGAAATAGACGGATGAACGGCGATGCACGATTGTTTGTGAATGTTCCTTAAGTTGGCAAAACCACAGAACACGAAGACTATAGAAGTGCCTCTTCAATGTTAATCAATGGGAACAATGTCGCTGGATGGGACCTGACAAAGAACTACATGAGCCACCCGTCTTGTATAGTTTGGCTTATGAAAATGAATTGCATTCAACTATTTTGATGAAGTAATCTTTTAAAAATTATTAGGCAATATTTTTTATGAAAAATGAAGGACAAATATGCTCATAAGTGACAATTTTCTTAATGCATTAAGAAGCATCATGATCGTATGTTTGATCGCACTATTTTGGAAAAATGACAAAATAGGGTGTTTTTGAAAAGCTGTAACTCTGTTGTTAATTTATTTGGAAAGAAATGTTTTAGACAAAGGTTGCAGGAAACTTTATCCTCTTTAAAACTGATTTGAATGATTCTGACACAGGACTTACGGTTATAGAGTTACACACGAAAAATGTCAGTTTCGGAGTTAGGAGAGGGTCTGGAAAGTCGAAAAAATGGGTATGTAACTAGTGCCTGGTTACATACAACAAACTCAAGAAAAGTTTTTATCGCGTTTTCCAGGTAAATTGTACTTGACGACTAGATTAACGATACATTTTATTCGTTCATAAACCAAGATGCCTGTAAAGCAAGAATATTACAGAATCTCTAATGCACGGAGTACGTATGATCCATAGAATATTTATATTCATTAAGCAAAAAATCTCGTGATGTACTGGAGCTTAGTTTGGTTTATCTACAAAACGTGATTATTGAAATTTTAATGACTCTTAAAAATACATTTCCTTCAATCATTTCCCACCATTGGACACAATTGGAAGCTTCACAATTACGTGGGAATACTTTCCTGTTTCGTAATTTTCGATTACTCTTGCAACCCCTTTAGCTACAGCACGATGTACGTAATTATTATAAACTAGCGTACTCGTGCGAGAACTCTTGCATGTTAAACCCCATCCTCTTCCCCATCCTTCCATTTCCATATGAAAGGGGGAAAGTTATTAAGAAGTATTTATTTGCTCATTTCCTACAGAATGCGTTGTAAGGAACGTTACTTTGACGTAGATCTTTACCAATGTTTCTTACAGAAGGTTACTCTGTCTTATGAATATCACATCCTGAGCCTTAAATACCGCAAATAACTTCGAACTGGAAATTCCTAATTGTAGACTTAATTTGACAAAAGAGGCATGCTTTCATAAAGGACCAGAAATATAAAATAAGCTACCTACATAAGCATTAACAATTTCAAAAGCCATCTATTAAAATGGTTAGCAAATTTACCTCTACATTAAATTAATGAATTGGATTAGTAAACAATTTATGTACGTTAATAAGTTATAATTTGTGATATAATGTATCCTGACGCCAAAATACTACAATTCCTGTTTGTCATCCTTCATATTTATATGTTATCCTAAGTCAAGACTCTTTTGTTAAACACTGTCCTTATAATTTTTTTTGTTATGTTGGATAAATAAAATGAATTGAGCTGAATTTCACTTTAAAAAACGAAAATTCTTCAGGAAAAAAAAGCCTCGCCACCAATAACGTCATTTATTTATTTAAACAGTATATTGTTTCCGGTAGTCCTTCGCTATCATAATGGATGAAAATACAATGCTGTCGCATCGCTGTTTGAATATCAACTTACTTCCTAAAGTAGCGTCATTTTCATTCTGGAACACAGTTATGGAGGCCATGTCATAAATGTGCCATCAAAGGGCATTAAACCCTTTCATTTTGATGTGAGCGTAGATGTGGTGAACAGTTATTGAAGAGTTCCGCTCTAAAACTCAATTACTACGCACTCACGCATCATGAACCATTTTATACCACAAATATGGTTTTCTCCCATTTTCCAATAATACGCCTCATGGAAAATGCCAGCCAATGCACTCGATGTCAATCAAAAATAGACGTCTGTTACGCTCCACGAGAATGGTACTGTTCGAATTTCATGGATTGAAAGAACGTGAATAATCGGGGATTGGAAAAGAAAATCCGCAAAATAGAGATGCAAGGCAAATGTAAAAGCGTGAATTTAATGGTAACTAATGGAAAAATAATGTTTATTTCATTTATGAGGTTGAAGTGGTCTATTGCCCAATTATATTTTGCTACTGTACCTCTTTACACCTACAAAACTTTTATCCCTTCTCCTTGGCGCTTCTGGCGATATCACATCAAACTATTTATCCTGATGTAATCGAACACTACATAAAGATAATTTATTCGAGAGAGAGAAAGAGAAATATATATCTAACTCATTCCAATCGTCGCTCCGGAGGTAACACATTCCTCTCGTAAAGTGTTTCTTTAAAGACTTGTGTAATAAATTATTAAAATGAAGATTGGGATCACGTAACGTCTTCTAATAGAAAGTATAAACTAGTGGTGCTACAACAGCATGTACTTTCTCGCCTTTAGTAATGGTTACGTAACACTATTTTTATCACAATTTCTCTTCAAATTAACACATCTCAGACATTTGTTTCTAAAACTCATTACAAATCGTAGAAAATTTGGTGCGAAAACTAAATATTTTTATGCACATATCAACACAAATACAAATATAACTGCTTTTCATTCAGCTAAATCATGTCACAACAATGAGACGTAATTCATAGAAATTTGCGAGTCTCGACGCGGAGTGACATTGTTGCTATCCAATCTAATATTGTCTGAAGGCTTACTTACGTAGCATCCGATTGCACGGAATCATACCTCAGTCCCTCTCCTCCAGTCTCCCTCCCTCCCTCTCTCTCTCTTCTTGCCTCCCTCTCTCTCTCTCTTCTTGCCTCCCTCTCTCTCTCTCTTCTTGCCTCCCTCTCTCTCTCTCTTCTTGCCTCCCTCTCTCTCTTCTTGCCTCCCTCTCTCTCTCTTCTTGCCTCCCTCTCTCTCTCTCTTCTTGCCTCCCTCTCTCTCTCTCTCTTCTTGCCTCCCTCTCTCTCTCTCTTCTTGCCTCCCTCTCTCTCTCTCTTCTTGCCTCCCTCTCTCTCTCTCTTCTTGCCTCCCTCTCTCTCTCTCTTCTTGCCTCCCTCTCTCTCTCTCTGCTTGCCTCCCTCTCTCTCTCTGCTTGCCTCCCTCTCTCTCTCTGCTTGCCTCCCTCTCTCTCTCTGCTTGCCTCCCTCTGTCTTTTGTCTCCCTCTCTGTCTTTGTCTCCCTCTCTGTCTTTTGTCTCCCTCTCTGTCTTTTGTCTCCCTCTCTGTCTTTTGTCTCCCTCTCTGTCTTTTGTCTCCCTCTCTGTCTTTTGTCTCCCTCTCTGTCTTTTGTCTCCCTCTCTGTCTTTTGTCTCCCTCTCTGTCTTTTGTCTCCCTCTCTGTCTTTTTGTCTCCCTCTCTGTCTTTTTGTCTCCCTCTCTGTCTTTTGTCTCCCTCTCTGTCTTTTTGTCTCCCTCTATCTTCTTCTCTCTGGTTTCTTTTCTTTCTTTCCTTCTTTTACTCTCTGGATTAAGCAATGCGGCTTATTGTACATCTATTTTCTCTTCCTCTCTATAAAACTCAATCTTTCTCTTTTTCTCTGTCTCTCCCAGCCTCTTTATCACCCGTACACGCGATGCTGTTCGCGGCGGCCCACTGCACAGCCCCTCTCCGGCGTGTCTCGTGGGGCGAGCATTCACAGGCTGCGCGGCGTGGGTGGTAGCATCCGCTGCCCTTTCGGCGGTCGCGTCGCGCGTTGTTCGCGCTAGAGTGCAGCCGTGTCGCCCTCCCCAACCCTCCCTTCCCTTCCCTTCCGCGCCTCCCCCTCCCGTCGCGCCCTCTCTATTCAAGGCACAAACACGAAACGACAGGCGCAGGCGAAGGGATGTTGCAATTTTAATGACGGTGAAAATAATTGACCTGGCTGCAGCAACGACCAACGACACAGTCGAAAACACGTCAGGATCTGGGTCAAACTGCTATATGTGAAAATAGGCATTGTTATTAAAATTATTGATCTATTCAAAAAATTGATGGTAATTTGAATCCATCTACTAGAGGGCTACATCAGCACATATTTCTCGTATTGTTTGTAACCTTTAGAATTTAAAAACATCAGAGAATTCAACGATAATGACACCTGCAGCATTTTTAAGCTCTTTTGCTCTTTCAGAGAAAAAAATAAGAACAAATTTGAAGGCCTTTTTTGAGAATTTCAGGGCGCAGCGTACTGTATAATGGAGTCCAATATGAAGATTTTTTAAATGCTGAAACAATCTTCTTCAATGTCTCAATATAGGCACGGGCGAATTGGGACTTATAAATTCTCTAACAGACGCACGTTTTCTAATAATTCCTCAGCAGAACCTTTCTTCTTACCTATTCCCTAGCTGAACCGTTAATCTATACCTAGCTAATAGTGCCTTTATAGCATTATTTGAAAAGTACATTGTTGCCAAAATAATTGCTCTATTCAAAAAGTAATGTGTTTCACTTAATCCACTCACTAGAGGTGTTAAAACAGTACGTAATTTCTGTAATTATTTGTAACCTTTAGAATTTTCGGAAATCCAGTCGCTTCTACGAAACTGACATGTGTCATTTTTAAGCGTCATTTGGTCTATCCCAGAACAAAATCAAGGAAAAAAAATGAAACCGCTTTTGAGAATTACAGGGTTTGGCGGAGCAAGGCGAGTAGGGTACGAGAGGGGCGGAGCGTGGTTGGGATGAGCTTGGCTTGGCGGGGCGGAGGTGGGTGTGGAGCAGGGTGGAGCGGTGTGGAGCGGGGTGGAGCGGGGCGAACGGGTTTGAGCGGGGTGGAGCAGGGCGGAGCGGGGTGGAGCGGGGTGGGGCGGGGCGGAGTAGGGTTAGCGGAGCGGTGTGTGGCGGGGAAGGAAAGAGCGTGGCGGGAAGGGGCGTGGGGGTTGGATGGGGCAAGAGGGGCGGGGAGGGGCACGGTGTGGCAGGGCGGGGTTGAGCGGGGTTGAGCGGGGTTGAGCGGGGTTGAGCGGGGTTGAGCGGGGTGGAGCGGGGTGGAGCGGGGTGGAGCGGGGTGGAGCGGGGTGGAGCGGGGTGGAGCGGGGTGGAGCGGGGTGGAGCGGGGGTGGAGCGGGGTGGAGCGGGGTGGAGCGGGGGTGGAGCGGGGTGGAGCGGGGCGGAGCGGGGTTAGCGGAGCGGTGCGTGCGGGGAAGGAAAAAGCGTGGCAGGAAGGGGCGTGGGGGTTGGATGGGGCAAGCGGGGCAGGGAGGGGCACGGTGTGGCAGGGCGGGGCGGAGCGAGGCGGAGCGGGGTGGAGCGGGGTGAGCGGGGTGGAGCGGGGGGAGCGGGGCGGAGCGGAGCGGGGTGGAGTGGGGTGGAGCGAGGATGAGCGGGGCGGAGCGGGGATGAACGGGGCCGAGCGGGGGGGAGCGGGGTGGAGCGGGGTGGAGCGGGGGGAAGCGGGGTGGAGTCGGGGTGGAGCGGGGTGAGCGAGGCGGAGCGGGGCGGAGCGGGGCGGAGCGGGACGGAGCGGGGTGAGCGGGACGGAGCAAGGTGGAGGGGGTGGAGCGGGGTGGAAGCGGGATGGAGCGGGGTTGAAGCGGGGTGAGCGGGGTGGAGCGGGGTGGAGCGGGGTGAGCGGGGTGGAGCGGGGCGAGCGGGGCGGAGCGGGGCGGAGCGGGGCGGAGCGGGGTGGAGCGGGGCAGAGGTGGGTGGAGCGGGGTGAGCGGGGGCGGAGCGGGGCGGAGCGGGGCGGAGCGGTGTGGAGTGGGGTGGAGCGGGGTGAGCGGGGTGGAGCGGTGCCGAGCGGGGTGGAGCGGGGCCAAGCGGGGCCGAGCGGGGCCGTGCGGGGCCGAGCGGGGCCGAGCGGGGCAGTGCGGAGCGTGGCGTGGCGGAGCGGAGCGGGGCATGGCGTGGCGGAGCGGGGCGTGGCGTGGCGGAGCGGGGCGTGGCGTGGCGGAGCGGGGCGTGGCGCGGCGGGGAGGGCAGACCGTTGCGGAGCGGAGCACGGCAGATCGAGGCGGAGCAGAGGGAAGCGGTCCAATAGGAAGCTTTCTTTAAATGTCGAGACAATCAGTGCTAAATATTAGCATGAATATATTGAGCATTTATTTATTCTCGAATCACACCTATTTTCTAAGAATTTCCTCTCCTACTCCCTAGCTGAACCGTTAATCCTGAGCGCTATTTTTTGCAGCATATAAGCTCCAACACCGTGCGCGAGGGATGGCCGGCAAAATGGCCAGGGCTTTCGAACGCAGCGAGTGGCTTCATCTGGGGGGCGCTGGACGTCTCCCCTTCTCCACAGCCCCCTGCAAACAAAGGCACCTCTCATCTCCACGGATATTGCGCAGTGCGCAGCACTGCACTGGAAAGGCCTCCGCCGAGTGGACGCAGCCAGCAGAAAAAGCAGAAGGATTAAAATCTGGAGAATAAAAGTGGCGAGGAGATGAAACGATTCTGATGATGATGATGATGATGATAATAATAATAATAATAATAATAATAATATTCATAGTATAATTCAAAAGTCAATGAAAAACAAAACTAGGAAGAGACGAGAATAAAGTTCTATAACACAATGGCCATCCCTGTCCTCCTCTATGGATGTGAGAGTTGGGTCCCTAAAAAGAGCACTTACACACAATTACAAAGTGCAGAAATGAAATTTCTTAGAAGAACAAAAGGTTGCACAAGAGAAGATAGATTTAAGAATGATGAAATAAGAGAACTGAATGTGAAGTGCCTCAATGAAAGAATGATGGAGTACAGGAACAAGTGGCTACAACATGTACAAAGGATGGATAACTCTCGTTTACCGAAGTTAACCTTCCAATATAAACCAAGAGGAAGAAGAGATATAGGGATATATAATAATAGCTGAGGACATCAAATGATGTCACAGCAGTGTCCCTCACCGCGAGGGTCCTAGGATTCAAGTCCGAACGGTGCCAGGATTTTCGACTACATGGCGAGGTTGAATTCAGCCGCTGTCTGGGGAAGAATTCTAGCAACCAGCTGCACTAATAAACAGTTTCCCGTGGTTTCTTCTACCAACTCTGGGCGAATGCCGGAGCAATGCCCTAACAAACTGGCCACGGACCGCGCGTGATCTTTCCTTTCTCTTTTTGGCCCATCCTCACCTCTTACACTTCCATGCAGTACACTACCACACTTGTGGGGAGACCAGTGCGGAGCTTTGAGCTGAAGCTCAGAGCTTGGAAGATCTTTGCCAGCTCCCGCGATAAAAACATGCACTACACTTGCGGGACTAATGACCACAGCAATTGTCGCATCCGGAAAACACTAATCAATCGACACTACCTGGATAGTAGGGATGTGCCCTTAACAGCTAAACTGTAATTTCTTAACAGTTAACGTTTAGTAACTGTTAGACGAAATAACAGTTATTTCATTTATCTGTTATTGGCTGTTATCGGTTGATATTCATAGTACTCCAATCTACTGGGCCAAACCCGAACTACTACAAGCTTTCGCGGCAACCATTTTGTACGACAACAGGTTCACTGCATGTAATCAATCGTGATTAACAAGTGTTCAAATTATAGATTCATTAATACATAATTCGTTATTATTACACACCATTGTCACAATATTTTTATATTTTATTTTATACGTATACTACAATAAGAAGTTTGTCCTTTAAATTAAATCCGTCCAATACGTTTGTTAACTTCTTCCTATCCCATTACAGCTGATGTGAGATCCACTAATATTTCCCTAAGTCCGATAGAATACAATGAGGTACGGTCAAACAACTTATTATAATATTTGATATTCAACAGTCATTACCACTTTAGCTGTAGGTTAGCAAAACACAGTTTCTACTTCTCATTATTTTTGGCACTCGTCACTTCACTATGAACATGTTGCATATTTGAAAGAATATTTGCAATCTGATCACGAATCACTGTTATTCTGGTAATATTCTATACACATTTGCTACTCATCGTATTAACTGCTATTCTTCCTTGGCAGTTCATCGAGTCTCGTTCATATCAGCTGTTTCTCTGTCCATGCCCAAACATGTTAGGGGAAGTAGTGCAAAAAAGCGCCGTAAGGTAGCTGCACAAGCTTTATAGTGCTACCAACGTTATTCGTTTTGCCGGGATTAACTCTTAGCAGTCGTCGCAACTGATTTAACTCTTAGCAGTCAGACGTATAGGTTGCTGATCATGTACGTGTTATTTTTCAACTATTATTAATAACCGTTATTACGACTCCACTGTTATTCCGATAACAATTATTAAAGAAAAGCTGTTAAGCCCATCTCTACTAGATAGCTAGGTTGAATTCAACCGATATCCGGGGCATTCTATTTAAGTAATGCTACTAAGGAAACCATAGCACTAGCTATCAACTCTTTGCTACATGTAAGCTGACACACACACGGCACGCTCATACCTGTAGCTGAATTGTAACTCACAACAAAATGAAGTAATTGACAAATGACAGCAGATACGCGTTCATTTCATTAATTGGAAGGTGTGAATATTCAGTGTTTATATCATCAATTTTGGTTAATAAGAGCAAATGATAACACATCTACAGCGCTAACAGCCTTTTATTCAAAGAAAAAAAACCTAAAATTTGGTTGTGTAGTAAGTTCAAACTTCATTTTAAACAAAAACACGTAGTTTATTCAATATAATGATGTGAAAATCCAAATGTTCATTTTTTGTCTTATTCTTATAATTAGGGGATGTTACAAAAACCGCACTTCGATTGTCCTATTGATGAATATGCAACGAATTAACAGACGATAGCACCTTTCATGACACATG
>JAHLJT010005437.1:77520929-77677792 GCA_031308135.1 Acheta domesticus | reverse complement strand
GGCGTGAAGCGTGGGGCGTGAAGCGTGGGGCGTGAAGCGTGGGGCGTGAAGCGTGGGGCGTGAAGCGTGGGGCGTGAAGCGTGGGGCGTGAAGCGTGGGGCGTGAAGCGTGGGGCGTGAAGCGTGGGGCGTGGGGCGTGAAGCGTGGGGCGTGAAGCGTGGGGCGTGAAGCGTGGGGCGTGAAGCGTGGGGCGTGAAGCGTGGGGCGTGAAGCGTGGGGCGTGAAGCGTGGGCGTGAAGCATGGGCTGTGGGCGTGAAGCACGAGGCGTGGGCGTGTGAATGGGGCGTGGGGCGTGAAGTGTGGACCCTGAAGTGCGAGCGCTTTGTAGGTGAGCGATGGGGCTGTCTAGTGGTATGGGCCGTGGACTGTTGGATGGTGTGACGGTGGTGAGGGATTGTGCTCTGTGACTGGAAAACCAGCTTGGCGATGAACGTTGAGCGTGCGATGAGCGGAATTCTGAACGAAGGACAAGGGAACAAGCAACGAGCAGCGTGGGGAGCATTAGATCAGATACGGGACATTTCACAACAACTGAGTGCAACTCTGTGGCAGAAATTCACAAAATTAATCAATCTCTGTAATATAATATATAAATAAATAACAATCAATTAATATTACACAGGAGAGACCCCACTTCCAACGACGATACACACCCCTGCATTCCGTTGCACTGCAATGCACAAGACTTCACTGCGTTTCAACACGGACACCATTAGCAACACCTCACTGAACTGACAAACACGAAGTTGCTTAAATTGTAATATACTATGTGTAAGTGAACGAAAGTTGGGCAAGATATTGAGTTGTGGGTGAGAGATAGAGCTGTGGGCGAGATATTGGATGATGGGTGAGCAACTAGGTGACGGAGGAGAAATAAGTTTTTGAGCGAGAGAGTTGAGCTGTGAACGGTGGGCGATGGATTGGGAGATGGACGAGAAATTATAGGTGCGATATATTAGATTTGGAGCGAGAGAACTGAACAATGAACATGGGAGTAAACTGTGGGCGATGGATTGGGAGATGGGCGAGAAAGTTAAGCAGTACGTTGCGCATGGACGGTGGTCGTTCATCCGGAGCGGCGAGCGAGTGCGGTCTGCGGTGGGCATGGGCGAGAAATTGAACGCCATAGACGAGATATTGAGTCATGTCGAAGAGATTGAGCCGTGGACGAGATTTTCGGAAACGGGATGGCAATTAGCTGGTGGGAGAGATATTTGATTTTAGTCAAGAAAAAGTTAAATTGTGAGCTTCAGTAGTGGGCGGGGGAATAGAAGAAAGTAGACACTGTGAGAGAGATGAGCAGAAGATCGTCCAATGAATTTAGACGACGAGCGTTCATCGTCTGCGTTGGGCGATGGGCGGTGTGCGGCGGGCGTGGGCGTATGCGAGGGCGACGGTGAGGACGAGGTCATGGGCGTGGGCGTGGGAATGGGCGACGGCAAGGGCGTGGGCGGGGACATAGGCGTGGGCGAGGGAAGGGCGTGGACGCGAGAGTGGGTGTGGACATAGGCATGGGGTGTGGGTGTGGATATGGACGTAGGTATGGATGTGGGCGTGGGTGTGGACGTGGGCGTGGGTGTGGACGTGGGCGTGGGTGTGGACGTGGGCGTGGGTGTGGACGTGGGGTGTGGACGTGGGCGTGGGTGTGGACGTGGGCGTGGGTGTGGACGTGGGCGTGGGTGTGGACGTGGGCGTGGGTGTGGACGTGGGCGTGGGTGTGGACGTGGGCGTGGGTGTGGACGTGGGCGTGGGTGTGGACGTGGGCGTGGGTGTGGACGTGGGCGTGGGCGTGGGTGTGGACGTGGGCGTGGGTGTGGACGTGGGCGTGGGTGTGGGTGTGGACGTGGGCGTGGGTGTGGACGTGGGCGTGAATGTGGACGTGGGCGTGGGTGTGGACGTGGGCGTGGGTGTGGGTGTGGACGTGGGTGTGGACGTGGGTGTAGACGTGGGCGTGGGTGTAGACGTGGGCGTGAGTGCGGACGTGGGCGTGAGTGTGGACATGGGCGTGAGTGTGGACGTGGGTGAAGGCATGGGCGAAGGCATGAGCGAGGGGTGGGCGGGGTGCGTAGGTTTGGGCGTAGGCATGGGCGAGTGCTTGGGTGTTCACCGCGAGCAATGGTCAATGTGCGGTCTGCAGCGGGCATGGGAGTGGGCGTGGGCGAGGGCGTGGTCAAGGACATGGATGTGAGTGTGAGCGTGGGCATGAGCGTGGGTGTGGGTGTGGGCGAATGTGTGTTGGTGGGCTTGGGGAAAAGGCGTCGGCATGGACGGAGGCATGGACGAGGGCGTCGGCATGGCGTAGGTTAGGGCGTAGGCGTAGGCGTGGCCGAGGGCATGGGCGTTCACCGCGAGCGTTGGGCGATGTGCAGCGGGCGTGAGCGTGGGCACGGGCGTGGGCGAGCGCAGGCGACCGTGAGCGGGCGGGGCGCCTACCACGGCCAATGCCACGGCGATGGCGGGGCGCGAGGGCGGGGCCGCGGCGGGCGAACGGTGCAAGAGCAGCAGCGTTACGCAAGGCCCCCTGCGACCTTGCTCCCCTCCCCCTGCCCCTTCCCCCCTCCCCTTCGCCGTCCCCTGCACACCGCGCGCTCGCGGCTACAGGTTCGCACCGCCGCCGCCCGTGCCTCTAAAGGAATGCGGGCGTAGGTCGCAGGTGATCGCTCCGCGCAATGCTGCATGGGAAATCAGCCCCGCGGTCGGGAGCGATCAGTGCATTTCTGCCACACTGGTGCACTTCCTAGCAGCCAGGCCTAGGGTTCGATTCCCGACGGTGGCGGATTTTTTGACACTAGTGATATACAGTTGATAACAGTGTTATTTGTAGAGTCCATAATTTGCTCGAAAAACATATATTTTAAGTGGAAAATTAATACTAATGAAAAATGTATTACAGGATCATTGCATAATTTCAGTTAAATAAAATGTAACTTTGTACACCTAGAAGAAATGGCCTTGAATTTGAAATTTACCAGCACATTCAGTTGCTCTGGAACTAGCCGCTAGGAAGGTTTCCAAGCAACAAAATGTGCTGGTGAACTTCAAGGCTGTTTGGTCTAGGTGTACAAAGTTACATTTTATTTAACTGGAATCATTAAATTATCTTGTAATATATTTTTCATTAGTATTCATTTTTCCCTTAAATTTAACGATTTTCGAGCAAATTATGGACTGTACAAACAAGACTGTTACTAACTGTTGCTAAGTCGAATTTAGCCGCTGGATGGAGGATAATTCTAGCAATCGGCTGCTCTGATCGGTAGTTTTCGAATATATCTCCTCCGAACACCCAGCAAATGCTCGAATACCCTAAAAGATAGCTAGGTCAAATTTAGTCACTGACCGGGAGAGAATTCTAGCGGCCGGCTGTTCTGATCTTTGGATTTCCGTGATATCTCCCCTCAACTCCTAGCGAATGCTGGAGTACCCGTCGAATTTAGCCGTTGACCGGAGGAGAATTCCAGCGGCCGGCTGTTCTGATCCATGGTTTTACATGGTTTCTTCAATCAATACCAGGTGAATACCGGAGAAGTAATCCAACAAAGGCGCCACGGACTGCGCCAGATCTTTCCTTCCGGTTTCTTGTCCTATCCTCGCCCCCTTACTTATACATATTTTCACTCACATACACTTCACTACCACGCAAGCCGGGAGCATAGGGCTTGTCCAGTTGAGGAAGATACCTGGAGGAGGACAAACCCCGGATTCCGACATATAGGTCGTCCACGGGAGAGGAGCACTACATTTTCCCCATATATAGCATGCGCTCCACTTACGGGCTTAATGACCTTGGTGGATGACGTGCCCGGAATCAATAAACATCCACTCCTTCCTGACACTGTTTCTGGCAGATACGCCAAAGTTCAGGGACATTAACGTGAGGTTTGGAATCTTGGTATCTCTCGTAAATTATGGATGGTTTCATGTATGGCCTCTAATTTTAATTCTTTCCTAGTCCCTTGCACTTAACGATAACCAGTGTTTCATTAGTTCTTTGCAGGCATTAGTGAACTGACAATCTCGTTGAAAGGAACGAGTACCACATGTGCCTCATGTAAACGAAAGTTGCTGTTACATGATTTCATTGTTCAATCTCATTACATCAAATGTCTGCTCAACATGCAGATGTTATTACTAGTTACAATTGATGTATGACTCCTTCCTCGTTTCTCGTTCATGAGCCTGTAACATACCAGCAAATGCACATGCAGGGAACATCTATCCGTATGCGAACATAAAAATGTGAAGATGTATGTGCGTTTTCAAGTTATGTATTGTATTGAATATTTCAAAAATATTTTAAAGTAAACATTAGAATATTTTTGAAATACTACTACTTATAAAATATTCTTATGTAAAGTAGAAAAATAATGGTAATAAATATTCAATAGTTATCATACTTGTAATTACTGATATATACTGATGTAGAATTTTTTTATGAACTGAAGATGGGAGTAAAGTCAGGTTCCAGAAAACCTGTCTGAATAGAAACAAGATTAATTAATTATTGATGTGTTTGTTTTTTTCTTTAAATGTTTGCCTGATGAACAAAGAAACTTACAGAACAACAGACACAAATCCTTTAAAATTTCGCTCGTATTGCAACTTAAAAGTGTTTTCTCAATCAAAACATTTTTTTTTCGAAATATCGAGTTCAAATCATTATGCAATAAAAGATTCAAAGACACATCCACTATTTCTGCCGGATCAATTAATATAGTTTTCTAGCAAAGGAAGACGAAACTCTCGGGAGAGTTGCTATCACATTACAGAGGTGTTCAGTTGGGGCACCTCAAATATATTTTAAATAATGAGTTCCTTACGACGCTGCACCTTTTTCCTGTAAGTGTTGATTGAGATCTGTCTTGAGTTAACAAACTTTCTACACAAAACCATGTTCACTCTCGTTACGTCTTAGTGCATTGTATAGCTATTGAAGAAATGCCATATCAGTGCCGTATTAGTTCATAAGGGAGTGATAGTTGCACCAATTAAATGAGTATGACTGTTCAGTGCACTTTAACATCCTCTCCACAGTACATTATGTTCTTGTCTCTACCACATAGTGAACTAATTTTCATTAAAAACTAACTAGTTTTTCTGCTATGTTTGAAGTGAAATAAGCGTGTGTATTTTATAGTAGATGCTTCACATACACCAGCAGAAATTTCAATTAACGTAAGTAACATTGGCACTTCTACTTTTTAAACTAAGTTTTGCACGTACATGGCTAAATTAGAATAATTCTGATTCGTTGTTTCAGAATTGAGCAATTATAATTTTTATTACATTATGAAGTATTGTTTGTAGGTTTTGCAAATCCCAATTGTAACTAAATGAAATGTAATTTGTTAGTATCTGAAGTATCAAGAAATTGTAGTGGTTATATTACGGATCTCATTAACTTTTCTGTTAGTGAACTACGCCAACTGACAGTTTTGAATTTGTGCAGCTAATGGTTTTATTAAATGCTCCCACACAAAATTGATGCTCCTAGGGAGCATTTCTAATTAAATAATTCTGTAGAATTTATCTATTTACATTTTCGACTTTCTAATTATTTATATATTGATATTGTTCCTCCTAGTAAATAGATAAAATGAAATAGAGGATAACTGTAGTTGTAAAACAACATGAATAACACGTTTTTCTGAAAAATGTTAATAAAATGAGACGACCCTGAACAAAATAATAGTTTGTTTCTCATATTCAGTATTATAGAAATCTTATCGACTGCAATGGCTGATTGGCAACATCTTTGTTTCTGCAGTATCGTTGATTGAAAGGTCTCAAAGTATGAGACCCGGCAGTGGAGAATTTTGATTGTAGCTACATAGCTGGGTTGATTTCAACCACTAAATTGAGAAGAATTCTAGAGGTCACCTGCACTAATCGATAGTTTCCGTCGTTTCTCCAATCAACACTAGGCGAATGCCAGAAAAGTATCTTGACAAAGACCCCTGCAATTATTTCTTTCTCTCTGTATCTCTTCCTTTCCCCTTACAGATACACATTTGCACTTGATTGATGTGCTCTCCACTACTAGATATGTCGATTGATTGATTGTTAGTGATTCCGGGCGCGTCAACAACTGAGGACATTACTCCCGTAAATGTAGTGCGTGTTTTTCATCGTGAGGAGGCGGTTATCTTTCCCTGCTGAATGGCGAGATCCGACGTCAACCTACCAACCGCTAGCGGGGTTTTCCTCCATCCAGGTATCTCCCACCAGTGGGGCACCGTCATAGTCGGGACAAGCTCTAAGCTCCCGACCGGTCTGCCGGCATGTGTGGTAGTGCAGTGCATTTATGTATAAGAGTGTAAAGAAGGGGTATACAAGGAAGAGAAAGGAAAAATCGCGCTCGGTCCGTAGCGCTTTTGTTATGGAACTGCTCTGGCATTCATCTGGTACTGATTGGAGAAACAATGGAAAACTATCGACCAGACCGGCAGGCCAATAGAATTCTCCTACAGACTGCGACTGAATTCGACCTACAGTTCGATTTTTCAAACTCTGCCTCTCGAGCCCCTATGGCCACGATGGAATATCACACGACATTTCGCGTCTTTCTCGGTCCTGTCGCTAAGAGTTACATGATCGCAATCACTGCTCGATACGGTCGCGATCATGCGATACCTAGCGGTGCGACTGAGCAAGACGCGAAACACCGCGACATATTCCATTGTGAAGACGGGCCTTGAGAGGCAGAGTTAGAAAAATCGCAGTATAGCTCTCTCTAGCCAGTGCCGAAACTCCTGCCACCGTGAGTTCCGAACATAGGACCTCCCGGTCAGAGACACTGCAGTGACATCAACTGCTCTCTGAATCTGAATCAGTGAAACTGTCACTGATTCAATCAATGAGAGCCGAAATCACTGGTATCTTGAGTCGAAATGTGTAGTTTCGCTGGCAGTCAGTGAATACGCGAACCTTTTCATAATGACCGCCAGCATTTCACTGGTCGTCAGTGGTAAAAGTGCCGCGTCGCCATCGCTCACTGATCGTTCAGTCGTTGTGATGTAAACAGTAAAGTTTCACTGATTCAAAAAGTGGACCCGATTTTCACTGAATTGTTCAGTTCAATTCACTGATTGTCAGTGGCAGAGTTATAACTGACACCATCAGTGAATAGTCACTGTCAATCAGTAGTTTTTCACTGATTCAGACAGAGTAACGGTAGGGTTATAACTGACACCATCAGTGAATAGTCACTGTCAATCAGTAGTTTTTCACTGATTCAGACAGAGAGTAACGGTAGGGTTATAACTGACACCATCAGTGAATAGTCACTGTCAATCAGTAGTTTTTCACTGATTCAGACAGAGAGTAACGGTAGGGTTATAACTGACACCATCAGTGAATAGTCACTGTCAATCAGTAGTTTTTCACTGATTCAGACAGAGAGTAACGGTAGGGTTATAACTGACACCATCAGTGAATAGTCACTGTCAATCAGTAGTTTTTCACTGATTCAGACAGAGAGTAACGGTAGGGTTATAACTGACACCATCAGTGAATAGTCACTGTCAATCAGTAGTTTTTCACTGATTCAGACAGAGAGTAACGGTAGGGTTATAACTGACACCATCAGTGAATAGTCACTGTCAATCAGTAGTTTTTCACTGATTCAGACTCAGAGAGTGATGCCCTGAGCCGCTTAAGCCGGTTTGCCAAACCAGAATCAGCCTGTTTCGGCAGGAAACGTTTTAAATGCTTCCCGTTGTTACTCTTTGCCATTTGGCGCAAACGGCGCCGTCCGTGCAACAAAGCGGCGCCGCCCCGCAGCGATCGCTTATCTCTCGCCAAATGTGTTCCGCCGCGAGGGGGAGGGGAGGGGGCGGGCGGTTTCGCGACCCCACCCACCCAGCGGCCTCAACGGCACCTGGCCACAGCGCGCGAGGGCAGGGGCGCCCAAACCGTGGGCAGCACGCGAGGGCGCTCTCGCAGCCACCCACGGTGTAAGATATGCAGGTGCGTCAACTAGCCGCCTTTGGGGCAAGTTTTCTGAAGTCAGTTTGAGGCTAGTTCCTCGCTTGTCCGTACGGCGCGCACTAGCCACGGTGTAAGATATATAGGTGCGTCAACTAGCCGCCTTTGCGGCAAGTTTTCTGGAGCCATTTTGAGGCTAGTTCCTCACTTGTTCGTACGGCGCGCACTAGCCACGGTATAAGATATATAGGTGCGTCAACTAGCCGCCTTTGGGGCAAGTTTTCTGAAGCCATTTTGAGGCTAGTTCCTCGCTTGTCCGTACAGCGCGCACTAGCCACGATGTAAGATATACAGGTGCGTCAACTACCCGCCTTTGCGGCAAGTTTTCTGAAGTCAGTTTGAGGCTAGTTCCTCGCTTGTCCGTACGGCGCGCACTAGCCACGGTGTAAGATATATAGGTGCGTCAACTAGGCGCCTTTGGGGGCAAGTTTTCTGGAGCCATTTTGAGGCTAGTTCCTCACTTGTTCGTACGGCGCGCACTAGCCACGGTATAAGATATATAGGTGCGTCAACTAGCCGCCTTTGGGGCAAGTTTTCTGAAGCCATTTTGAGGCTAGTTCCTCGCTTGTCCGTACAGCGCGCACTAGCCACGGTGTAAGATATATAGGTGCGTCAACTAGCCGCCTTTGGGGCAAGTTTTCTGAAGCCATTTTGAGGCTAGTTCCTCGCTTGTCCGTACGGCGCGCACTAGCCACGGTGTAAGATATACAGGTGCGTCAACTAGCCGCCTTTGCGGCAAGTTTTCTGAAGCCAGTTTGAGGCTAGTTCCTCGCTTGTCCGTACGGCGCGCACTAGCCACGGTGTAAGATATATAGGTGCGTCAACTAGGCGCTTTTGGGGGCAAGTTTTCTGAAGTCAGTTTGAGGCTAGTTCCTCGCTTGTCCGTACGGCGCGCACTAGCCACGGTGTAAGATATACAGGTGCGTCAACTAGCCGCCTTTGCGGCAAGTTTTCTGAAGCCAGTTTGAGGCTAGTTCCTCGCTTGTCCGTACGGCGCGCACTAGCCACGGTGTAAGATATATAGGTGCGTCAACTAGGCGCTTTTGGGGGCAAGTTTTCTGAAGATAGTTTGATGCTAGTTCTTCGCTTGTCCGTACGGCGCGCACTAGCCACGGTGTAAGATATATAGGTGCGTCAACTAGGCGCCTTTGGGGGCAAGTTTTCTGAAGCCATTTTGAGCTAGTTCCTCGCTTTCCGTACGGTGCGCACGATCGGTTTGGGTCACGTGCTAATATACAATACACCTTAAGATGAAATCTTAAACTGTGGCTATTACAGTTTTACAAAACATTTCCTACCCATTTTCGTAACTGTCTGCTCTACACTTTACCAATTCCACCGCGAAACGTCAAATCCCTGACTTGAAATTAGAAATCAGCTGGCCACATAGCTGTCGAATGGATCACGATCTTACCCAAATGAGACCCAAAGATTGCGGCGGTTATATGCGAGAACTGATAACTAGCCTCACTTAAGCTTCAGTTTTAGACTGGGAGTGAACACATCTATATAACATACACCATGCTGCCACCATACAAGCCCGGATCCAGGTGTCTTCGACGTGTACCGAATTTAAAACTAATTATGCCAAAACAGCGCGTATTTTCACGCAAATTACGTGGAAAGTACTCAGATTTTCGAAAAATTACACATGGACGTATTTCAAAATCTATCTTTAAGAAATAGATTTCATTAATTCTCTATCATAAATGTAGGTATAGGAAGCAGGACTTGAACCCATGGACTCCCCAGTGAGTGACGCTGCAGAGGCAACGGATGTCGTCACTGAGCCATCACAGGCGATGATTGTTATTTCGAACGATTTCTGAGTTCGTGGTATTGTGTACTCGATTGATTGCTCAGGCTTTACT
Source organism: Acheta domesticus (assembly GCA_031308135.1). Classification (NCBI taxonomy): domain Eukaryota; kingdom Metazoa; phylum Arthropoda; class Insecta; order Orthoptera; family Gryllidae; genus Acheta; species Acheta domesticus. The sequence continues at coordinate 77,667,934 of JAHLJT010005437.1, read as the reverse complement.
TTGCAAGGTATGTAGAGCAAGGTCAGGATTAAAGATAGATGTCAAGTATTGTAAAACAATGTGAATGAAAAACAATCGTTTGAAGTGTTCTGATATTACATATATCAATTCATGAGATATGTGACAGCTTCATTACCAAATGTGATTGTACGTAACCTCTACGAAAATATAATGCGTGATTTGCCGATAAAAATCAGAGAACTGGAGGTTAAACGTGAATGGCAAGAAATGTAAATTGAGGGCTTTGAAAAACGTTTGAAGTCTCTAGACATTCTATTAAGACGCAGCTGGAAGTATTATAATGAACTATGAACGTATTCTCTACGACATAGAAATGTACGTTTTTATGTGTTTTGGTCGTTTTGATTTAGCCTTGACATTTTATAGTTTAATGTGTTTCGAAAACACTTCGCATGTGCATAATCATACAATAATCTTCCATACCAGCAGATTGATGTCATCGCTTTTTGTATGTTCTTTATGATGATTGTTTTAGAAGTAGTAGTAGTAGCAGATTCACCAGTCAAGTCTGACATGAAATAAACGTTTTAATTTCGGCTGAAATTGATTGAGATGCTATGCTGTTCATTCGACCCAGTATTTTTAAAATTAACTTCCAATGCACGTAGAAATTGAAAGAAAACTACGCAGCCTTCGGCTAAGAAAGAGGTATCTATGGTTTCCTTAGACAAGCAAGAATTCGGGGAAAACCCCAAAAACAATTAAAGAAATTATATTTTTACTGAAAAATGCAAATATTTGATTGAATTGTTCCGCCTCATACTGCGCTTACCGACTATGTTCTCGTACGTAATACGTCTCTACTTTTGAGAATGCTGACGGCAGGTTTCGGTAAGACACCAAGAAAGAGTCCGCCCGATATTATATATTTGCTATTTACGAGTTACGTTATGGAAGAGTACATTTCATTTTGGGTGCTCATGTGTAAAGTATCGTTGTACTTTATATATATATTACACTACTACTTCGTTATCGCAGTATTCGTAAAATAAAATTGAAAGAAAAAAATGGAGCCTCTGATCAAGTGAAAAGTGTTCAAGCTGTTGATAGATACCCAGAAACTGGAGGAAAATTTCAAAACAATGATACAGTTTCCATTTTGCCTGAAAATGCAAGTGTTTGCGTGTATTGTTTCGCCCATACCCAAACTGCGCCTACCGACTGATTTCTTGTGAGTGCGTCACTTCTTACGACACAGCTGCCTTCATAGAACAGCAAGCCTCCAAACAAGAGGCCGTCCGCCATTTACTTTTTGATATTAAATATTTGCGATATGGAACGGCAACTTTTTGATATTCTTGACACTGTTAAAAGAACCCTTGTATTCGGGAACATTATTTTTATAAAATAATTTAATTCGTTGCAATGTTATACGAGAGAGTTTTCTTCGTTGTTATTTTGCGTTGTGCGTGCTACTTTTTCGGAAAAAAAATTGTGTGGTCTTGTTCTACAGAGAACTAATCTTTTCTACTCAGTTCATTAATATTTAAATTTGACGCCCAGTAGACTTCCATGTATCTCCTCTCAGCGGGGCACCATCCCACCCGTTTCAAGTTCTAAACTCCTGACTCGTGTGTCTTGCAGTGCATTTAAAAGTGTGTTAGGGGAGAGGAAGGATAGATAGCGAATGGACAGTTGCTCACTTGTTAGAGTACTGCTCCGGTATACATCTGGTAATGATCGGAGAAACCTAATGAACATAGAGAATCCGCCACGGTCGGGACTTAAACACTAAAACTTCCCTGTCAGCGACGCTGCAGAGACAACAGAGACAACTGATGACGTAATCATCTGGGGCCTATGATTATTACTTCGAACAATTTCTGATATCGTGATATTGCTCACCCGTTTGCTTTCCTTATCATTTCGCTGGAGATTATCCGCACTGACCAGAGCCGCCGGCCGCTGATATTCTCCTCCAAACAGCAGCAGAATTCAACCTAACTTGGACGCTATCAAAAATCCGACACCGTTGGGACTCGAGCCCTGGGATCTCCCAGTCAGAGTCGCTACAGAGTCAGAGACAATGTTGGCAGGCTCTCAGCTATAATATCTGTGTTCGAGGGATAAAAGTTCTTAAGTCAATTTTTGGAGAAATTGTGTTAAGTATTGAAACTGTAAAAAAAGTTTTCTATATTTTATTTTAGTAAAACGACTGAATTCAGTTGTTACCTAGTTAATGAGAAAAAAGTGTTGAGCAGAGGAAAAAGCGTTGGCTCAATAATTTAACCCCTGTTTTCTCCAAACTAAGAGTTAAGAACTTTTGCTCCGTAACCACAGATACGTCGGTTAATGTAGGGAGGAATAGGGGAAATGTTGACGTACTATGTACATCAAATAAGCATGATGAAAATCACCGACATGCAAATCGAATAATGTTATAATGAAAGCATAACATTTTCTTTGAAAATAGTATGTTGTTGAATAATGCTTTTAATATCGTAACTAATGAATATTTCAATTCTGATGTTTTAAATTATTTATGAAGTGTCAGCTTGCTTTACAAGTAGAATCAAATAGATCTCTAAATATTTATAAATTGAAAAATTATTTCTAACGGATAGTTATATATCTTAAGACAATATAAAACAAACAAAATAGAAAGAATGAGCTAACACCATAAAATATGATCGATTTATACATTTTCTTTGTTCTAAAATCAAAGGAATTGACAGAAGTATTGTAGAAGTGTTGCAGAAAATGACCTTGGGACAATAACATTCTATGCCTCAATACTGAAGTTTTGAGAAAACGGAGAGTAAAGGTTTAGACATTGCATTCTACATATAGGGATAAAAAATATTAATTTACAAATATCACTGCCATCTTGCAGCGAATCTGTAAAATAAAAACCCAACATCTAGACACATATATGGGCGTCGAAATACACTAATACTTCAATTTCATCAGAATTGTGTCATAGCATGTTATTGCGCAAAGGTCTTCAAATTAATATAGCGTTAACTTAAGTTTAAATCAAAACGGAAAGAGTTATAAAATGATAAATGATTAAAGCAACATTTGAGTAATTTCAATAAACGTATGGTAGATTATACTTCAATATATACATACCTGCAAGTGCTAAACATGGAAAAAAATATGTAAAAAAGCGGTTAGTTGTGGCGATAGCAAATTGGAAAACCCTGCGTTTCTTTGCAATGACGAAGTGAAAGGACAGTTCGCTTTATCGTGCAGTACAATCTCAAATATCCATTTTAATATATCGATTTAAGTGTCACCTTTTCCGTAGTATAACGGTGAAAAAGTGGTTCTTTATTAATCTTAAACGGTGTCCGATAAATAACATAACAGGATGCAGAGGAATTGAAAAAAATAACGAGTGGACATTACAATGCGAAAAATTGTAATCGATTAGTATTTGCATAACTCATTCTCCCGTACACCGTTATGTACGACTCAAACAAACTCCAATGTCACCACCCCAATGTCACTTTGGTTCCTTCGCTCAAATACAAGAGAAAAATTGAGAATGAGTATTTATTGTTCAGGGTGCGCCAACTACTGTGTTCAAATTAGTCGTGTAAGTGAATTGCATGTTATGTCACGAGATGGAGGTGTTACACTTCCACACAAACGTGACATACGACGTACAGGTCGGCTAGCGGGATTTCCCCCCTCTAGGTCTCTCCGCCTGCAAGGGTCCACCTCAGCAGGGCCAGCCTCTAAGCTCCCGTGATTTAAAGTGGGGTGGTGCAATTAAGTGTAAGGTTACGTTCGAGAAATACAAGTGGAACGAAAAATCGCGCGTGATTCATAGCCCGTTTATTCGGGCACTGCTCCGGCATTCGCCTGGTAATGATAACTACCAATAAGAGCAGCCAGCCGCTAGAATTCTCTTCTAGACAGCTGCGAAATCGACCTATGTAGCTAATGTGGAAGAACCGCGACCGTCTGGAATCATGCCCTTCAACTTCCATGTCATGATCTCCGAAGCAACGATGTTGTTGTCACTGATGCATTAGAGTCGGTGCAGATTTTCAATCATCAGATGAAAATTCGAATTTGACAGGAGGACTTTTAACCGAGGACTCTCAGCCATTGCCAGCAGAAACGCTCTAGGAGGTTGTTCGTGTTCAGCATTGTAAACACGTTGATGGATCCAGAAAGCAAGAAGAAGTGTTAGGACGTTGAGCATCTTTCAGCTGTCATTGAGCCAATGACAACTTGTGGCGCAGGAGATATTTCTTAATTAATTTATTTTCAGTTCATCTGAAATACTTTTCAGACATTTGAAACTTAGAGGTCCTCTCGCATTGGCATTTAGATTATCTGCACTGAATTAGCCATTTTTGCGTCTACTTTAGTTTGTGTGTTTGGTATTCAAAGATCTTCTATCACAATATGTGAAAATAGTAGAGAATGAGGATATTTGCCGTTATATATTATATTATCAATATTATTTTAAGAACTGAACAGTTCTAGAATGATCGAATGTAAATATTCATCTGTTTTTTTTAATTCTAGACATTTGAATAAATAGATGAAGGGAGTTGAGATAACGAACTTTGGGATAATTCTGTAAAACGTGCTGCCAAAGAGGCATTTGGTGCTTTATGAATTTTATTATTAGAAATAATATGAGAACATTTTAAAAAGGTCACGAGGTGTATTCAAATCTGCAGTAATTGTAAAATTCAACCACACATTTAAGGACATTTATTTTAAATGAAGGTTTCTATGTGCATACTGATTCATAGGAAGGCAACAATGGTTTATCATCAACTTCCATTCACTAAATTATACACAGGGACTTAAAGTTTGTCTAAGCGTCCATTTTAGATATGTGGCTAATGTTACGTCTAGTTTTGCGCAAACCTCACGTAATTGATTTAGTAGTGTTAGAATACCTTTTAATTAACCTTTCAATAGTTAATTCAAAATAAACGTTAACAAAAGATGATAGATGATATTATTTTTATTTTTAAAATGCTTTCATACGTGGAAGTACGACCAATTGAACAAGGATTTATTTCCTTTGTTCACAAAGTCTCCACTCTTAAGTTGGAATTTACTTCTGGTGAAAATACTTCGTTATTATAAAAAGTCGTACGTTTTTGAAAGATCTAAAGGAAATCCTTTGGTTAGGGTCCACAATTATTGTTAATATTAATATCTTTAAAATAATTTTCTAATTAATGTCTCCACCGGAATATCAAGTAATTGGTTTAGAGCTTGTCCTGCCCTAAGGGAGATACCTAGAGGGGGACATTCCCCGGAAGCTGACGTGTAGTTAAACACTGGATATCACTACCCAGCAAGAGAAAACAACGTCACCTCTAAACATTCACTACACCAAGGAGCGTAAAGATCGTAACACTTAATGTGTCCGGAAACATCAATATCAATCAACTGACTGTCAACAAAGGCACTTTTCTCCCCCTCGTCATATACAATTGTATCAACACCTCGTCAGATCCAAATGAGGGCTTTGAGGTCGTGCGGCAGTCTGCTTTCGCTGTTGCCCTACATGGTACCGCACCGAACCTCTCCCCTCCCCCCATGTAGTGCAACAGGTGGCCTTGGAACACACTGGCGCGGCGGCGTTGCGTAAGGAATCTAGAAGGCGGTAACTGCGGAAGGAAACAGCCTTCCAGGGATTGCGTGTAAAATATGTACATTGCCACTCACGTATTCGATTCTGGGCAACACACCTATGACTCAGCTACAAAAAGTAAGGAATACTTTCTCTTCCTTCCCGATCTTATTCTTTTCTTCTTCTTTTTCTTCATCATCCCGAGGCTGAGGTACGAAAATGTACAAAATATCTCATAGGAAGCCGCAGCGACGATATGACTGTCACACTGGCAGAATCTAGAAGGAAATGTGTAACAAATGTCAAACGTAGCTCGAATTTACTCTTTACGTTTTGGTGTGAAATCTGGAACAGATGCACAAGAGCTTCATCTTCTTAATTGTCTTCTTGTTAATTTCTTCACTTCTCTGAGAGGAGCTTCTCGGCAACTGCCCACTTTTTGCTAGAGAAAAATCAGACTAAGTAACTACCAAGGCTACGTATGCTTTTAAAAAGCAGCAACAGCAGGCAAGGTGTTCATATGGGAACATGCCTGTCTTGCATGACAAGTCACTTCATGCCAGGGATTGGTTCAGGTTCTCCATTTCGGTTTTATGGACTCCTCTCCTCCGTTCAAGGAAGGGAATTGGGAGTCTAGGTGATAGGAGAAAGGGTATTTTATTAAGAGAAAGATGGGTTATTTTGTTAAGGTATCTGGAAGTTGGGGGAAAACGGGAAAGATGGGTTATTTTGTTAGGGTATCTGGACGATGGGGGGGGAGGAAGGGGAAATGATGGAGGGGAATAGGGAAGGATATTAACAGAAAAGGAACTTGTGCAGTTGCTGTTCGTTTTCTTATTGTATGTCAGTCATTGTGAAGAATTTGTTCGTTTCAGTCTGCCCTCTGGCCTAGGTTGAGGGAGAGGAAAGTTGTAGGACGTCCAAGCTTTTTCCGTTCTGTTGGGGTAGGGTGCTTTTAACAAAAAGCTTTTAACTAGTATTATACTTTAGTTTCTGAGTCAATAAACCCATCTCGATCAAGTTTTTTTTCCTGTTTCCCTGATCCTTTGAACAAGTACCGAGAAAACCGCATGTTTTGCTTCTGGATATACATATACCTTCAACGTCAATGCACGTTTCCTCGAGCTCAGTGAGAAATATATATTTTGGCTTTTGGAATAATTGTTCTCCATATTCTCACAGCAGTAAATCGATTTAGAAACGAAGGATATGATAAGGGCTATTATCAAATATCTGTAGCTGATTTCCCTTTGCAAATAGCTTTTATTAGACGGGAACGAATATTTTCATCTAATTCTTGCCACAAACGCTCTTTCTGTGTTTCATTCAATTTAGTCAGTTCAGGAGATAGAGCAGAGTTTCAGAGCTCAAAGAGCGTATCCTGATTGCACTTCTTCCGATGGCAGAATTTTTAATTGTTTTACCTTAAATAAATTCCATACTATTGCTATCTTTTGAGAATTTCTAAACTCGCAGCCAAGACTCTTCCTTTGGAGCAATTTTGAGAATCCTGGGATTTGCTGGTCTGATCTGATTTATGACTGAATCAGATTGTGGTTCACGTCCTATGATTGAACATCAGGAAAACATGGAATTCGTCAAGGTAACAGACAATCCTCATTAAGCGAAACGTTTGATACTGATTGGTTCGTTTTGTCAACTTGTCTTTCACAACGCAGCGACAGACATACGGAAGTGTTCTCTGAAGATATGCGGAAGACAAAAGACCAGCTATCATTTATGAAGAGTGTTTAAATAACAATTAATAATAATAAATTACTAGCTGGACCCCTGAGATTACATATCACAAAAGAACTGTAGAAAAGTACAACATACACACTATAAAGAAATTTAAAAACCCCAAACTGTTGAGTAATTTTGTTCAGTATTTATTCTCCAAAACTGTTGAAATGAGAACGCTTACAAATTCTGGAATCAGGAATACAATTCCTTTCCATTGTCAACCCAGAGTGAAGTATGTTTCTGAAAAAAACTGAAATATTTTATTTTCCAATATCTACTCGACTTACTATTTAGCAAGCTCTATATCTATGTTGTAGTGGTCTACAGAGGACACAGTGCTATCCACCTTAATTAAAAACGTAATAATCACTAATCATTTCGATAACTGAAAATTTTTCGTGAAGAGCCACATGTGTCAGACATTTTTTGGACTTTACGTGTGTATACACTCACTAATCATTGCATTTAAAACAGTCAATATTCGAACTTCAAACAACTCACTAGAATTGCTTCGCCAATATAATCTCATGATGAAAGGATACCCTTGATTTATTTATAACCTCCTTCTCACGACAAAAACACACACATATGCACGTACGAAACTGCTTTCCATTGCAACTCGCTAAATTTAACGACCAAGATCAACCGCAATAATGGTAGTTGGACTTGAAAATCACGTAAGAAACAAGTTACAACAGATAAGCGTTTATTCTATTAATTTTAATCTATTATTAAAATTGAGCGTTTTTCTATAAAAACAAGTTCATAAGAGAACGTGATAATGCAAATATTGCCCAATTTCTTTCATTTAAAGCAAAAATCACGAAATTTGAGTAGTAAGCTCAAAGAGGATATGGGGAATGAAATAGACAAAAGTGACCCCGGGGATAAAAATGATGAAAATAGTAATTGATGTGTAAAAAAGGGAGTTTTTTTTGCCAGAATTGCATGAATTTGCCCGGAATACTTCGCACAAATGAAAATAAAACTGTGTTTTTACCTCTTCATTTTAGTTTTTTTAGTCACATGGGACCAATGAATATTGACGTCAATCGTACTTGCGATTTTCTGTAGACTACAAGGATTTCTCGATAGTTTCTTCAGAAAAGATTTTCAATATAAAAAGTTGAATACCAGTTTTGCCTATCTTATTCCGCTAGATCCTTTGTTTCTAATCGAAAACTCGTAGTATTTTGCTTTTGCATTTGCCGGCTGCCGGAAAATTCAGCACCGAGGCGCGGCTAAGACACATCTATTCTATATCATCCAATTCTACTTGATAACAACTGCAATCTTTTTCTTCTCCTTTTTCTGCATTATATTTCCCTCTTCTCTTAGATCATCTTATTCTTACTCTAAGTTCGATTACGAAGATCGTTACATTACGTTGCGATGCGATCGCTGGCAACAACCTAGTGCATTAGATAAGCTTAAGATTTTCTATTGTTCGGTTCAATACCCCAGTATGTAGTGGTAGAATCCAATTCCTTGAACCGATATATGCGTAAACACAATAACCCTTAAGTTTATTTAGATAGTGGTAGATGGCATCACCTCGTTACCCAGCCCCAGGTATTTAGGACAGTCTATTTATTCCTTCTCGAGATAAATTTAAAAATAATTCTCCTCCAGACAGCCATAGAATTCGACTTAGCTATCTATGTAGCTAGTGTCAAAAATGCTGACACCGTCGGTACTCGAAATCTAGGACCTCCCAGGTAGAGGCACTGCGGTGACATCAGATCAAGCCCTGATTCACCTCAGATGGTCAAGTTGTATTCGACAAATCCCATTATATCTTAATACAAATTCCATATTTTATAAATTGTTCGTAAGCTACATGCTGTTTGGTTTCGTTCCAGAAATATTCTGAAGAGAGAAAATGCGATATTTTGAACATACATGCGAACGTACAACCACCCCTAATTCGCAACCCACTAGACTCCATTTTGCGCCCAAGGATGGGTGGTGTTATTGTTTAGAGAGATGATTTTCATGTCCTAAAAATCTTGAAATATGCTTTTAAAAATATGCAGTATTGCCCTAGAGATTCTGAAATATGCACTTTAAAATGCAATTGAGAATTAAAATTTTTCATTTCCTGTATAGGCCTTCCTGCTTAAAATTCAGGAGAAGCATGCTTGGAATAATAAGATACACTATTTTTGTGCAAAAATAATATAATCGAAGTAAGTATTCATCTTCGTGAAATACATATCTTGTTGCATTTCTTTAGCCTGGTTTAAAAATTGTGTTAGGAAATATCCTACATTTGCACAGATATTTTATCATCTACAGAAAAGAAAAAAACTCAAGCTCTTTCTAAACAATGAAAGCCCACAAATAAATAAATTCTGTAAAAAGATTAAACATTTGAAAGCTAAATGTCCCTAAACTCAATAGTCAAATTATGCGCCTATAATTACACGCATATACACCAACAGGAAATATTGGTCAAATATGCACAAATATGCACAAATATACATAAATACGCCCTAACAATCTACGCAGCATCCAATTCTAACCAAATGAAGACCTATGCCTTGAAGCAACGAAAAAAAAATTGCAAATCACAGAAATCCGCTACTTAGTTATGTTACACCCTTTTCTTGGAATCACAGCTCTGAATGCCGCAAGAAGCAATGTTCGTAGATGAGCCTTCTCCTTGAATTAGTTTCCTATCGGGTGCCGTGAGGAAGCCAAACGTGCACCTTTTGCCTTGTATCAGAATAACACCAAGTACTTATTGCAGGATTGTCAACGATGCTAGCAAGGTTACTACTGGCTTGCCACACTTTGCGGGTACTACGTCCAGGAAAACTGGCGATGGTACAAAGTAAAGGTTGTACAAATTGTTGTGGGAAGGGGATATGTAACTGAATATCTGGCTCATGATAGTCTTTTGGAGAAATCCGTTGACAGTCGTTACGCCAATATCAATCCCCATTTCCTGTAGTAAGGCGAAGATTGTCCATTAACAATGAAATACTTTGGTATTATTTGAACTTACGAATTTATAGTAAAATTACACCTATATATTTAAAGGATCTTGATTCCGTTATCGAGTTTATTCGAGTTGAATAACTGCATTAACTTTTTGCATCCAGGTTAGAAACAAATATTCTTATGTCTGAAAGGAGATACCCATGCGTAAGAGTGATATATTTAACACTAAGATGTTTTACTAAAGGAGATAAACTGCACAAAGACTTGTTTACATAAGTTATTTTACATTATTGAAATGTAAAAGAAATAAGAGAATTACTTAATAGACGTAGCACAAACCGAAGACCGGAAATAAATATTCTGTTAATAAATATACTTCAAAAATAATTACACCCCTTGACAAAAATAATTACACAAGGCAAAATTTCAAAAGAAAATAAATCTAATATAAATTATCCCTGTATAAATCCAAGGGTATGTGTATGTACCTGTCGCATATGGACGCACAAACTACTCGACAGATTTCGCTAACATTTTCACACTTTGTTCATACTATAAGTATCAGAAGTATTTAAAGAGTGGGTTGAATTGAATCGGATATGTGGGGCATTGTTCTCAGGGCATCAACTGATGTCGCTGCAGTACCACTGATCGGGTGTTCCTGGGGTTCGAGTCCTGACGGTGTAGCAGGATTTTCGATACTGGCTCGTCAGCTAGTTAGAATTCAGTCACTGTGTGGAGGAGAATTCAAACGACCGGCTGTTCTGGTCGTTAGTTTTCCGTGGTTTCTCCGTTCAATGGCCGGTAAATACCGGAGCGGTACTCTACTTAACTGGCGACGGACCGCGCGCGATCTTTCCTTCCTCTTCCTTCTCATATCCTCACACACACACTCACACTAACATGCACTACACTACCATACATGTCGGGAGACCGGTCGGGAGCTTAGAGCTTGTCCCGGCTCGGGCGGTGCCCAGCTCGTGGGAGATACCTGGTTGGGAAAACACCGCTAGCCGACGGTAGGTCGGAGATGGATCTCGCCATCCAATGGGGAAACATCACCGCCACCTCACGATGAAACAAGTATGCACTACGCTTACGGGATTAATGGAATTGGCCTCTGACGCGCCTGGAATAACGTTTAATCAATCAATGTGGAGGGTTGTTGATGTTGCCTCGTTTTTATGATGGCTCGCTCAGTTTACTCGTGTGCCCCTGAACAGAAGCGCTTGGCAATGCGCCGCACCGTGAAGCCTTAAGCACTTTTGGCTGCATATTCTGCTCCCTGCGGTTGTGAAATATCGGTAGGAATTTTAACATTCGATTTACTTTAACGCAGACCTGCACAACGCCTGCTCCCGCGGGCATTCTGTACTTGCGAGCCGGTCGTCTGCCCGTGGCAGCGCCGAAAGTGCAAGTAGTGGGGAGGAGGAAGCTTTGCGGGGAGGGGAGAAGTCTGACGTAGCACGACGCGGCGCCTAGATTGAATGCCTGGGCGTCTAATAACGATCCATCTTCAAAATTAAATGCCCATTTGTTTAAATGGATTTGTCTGGTATTTAAAGTTACCAGGTTCATAATTCACTGTTTACGTTCTGTGCACTACTGTATATCCACCTTTGTATCCACCACAGTATGTATTTTCATTTTCTAATTTTTTTAAAGAAAATAACATGCTCATTGTGACTCTTAAGCAATATTTTAAAGCAATAGCTTTAAAATATATGCTTATATATAAGAAAAAAATATTATTTAATTCTAACACAAAATTGCAATTTAATAATTGATTGTTCAGCAGGAATGTTATAATCTCCAAATCATAGAAAAATGAACAAAATCATGAGAGCAATCCCTCACATCAAGATTGACATAAAATAGAATATGTGGGAATTCCAAGAAGGGTAATGTTTAATAGCACATTTGTGACCATTTTTCCCTATTATGAAACTGAATAAAAGAGATCAACGAGCAAACTTTTGTGACGATATGTTACGGACAATCATAAGATAATCATGGGTATTGGTTAAATAGAATGCAAAGGGCTTTATATTTTTATACTATCTCGTACACGACTCTACTCTCTTGTCAAAAATTAGAACAGAAAATAATCATGATTTTTTAAGAACAATATTTTTTGCTTTGAGAGAACCGTCTTATTCAATTAAAAATAGTTAATAAAAAATAGTTTATCGCTGTCATCATCAAACAAAAACAATTCAGTATCAAAATTTTGTGTTTAGCACAACACTAAATTTGTGATTACATCATAGCAAAGCGAATTACATTATAAGCCCTGCAAGCAATTATAATACTTGGTGTCGAAATCTAATATGTATAATTCGTTGTAGTTTCATATTTCGCCCTGTCATTATAACGTGAACAAACATTTGCAATATAATACAAAAGACAATATTACTTGAACTGTATATGACCGTCATGATCTTTCGAATTGCGCATTCTGATTGATGGTCTCCACTCCTAGATTGGGTCTCATCCCCACCCTTCATCGATTTTCTCATTTGCACCCGAGTTGCCCGCACGCAGCTCCTGAGGTCAGTGAAAGTGCAAAATGCTGTGCAGGTCTGCTTTAACGTTATGTCGGACAAGTAAATCAAATTTCTTCAAGACAGTGCCATAGCAAAACGCATGCCCAAACCTGCGGGAGATCGTTTTTAATAACAAGATACGTGAACAACCTTGTCCAAGACATAGATCAAACCCATAATACCGAGAAAGTCATTCACATGTTACAATTTTCGGAGAGTTTACCGAAAAGAGTAACAATCACGTAGCGTGAAGTGAAATACTCTTGAATAGCGAATCTTTACACACACACACACACACACACACTAACCTGGGCACGCACACACACTAACATGCACACGCACACACACTAACATGCACACACTAATATGCTCACACAAGCATGCGCACACTACTACACAAAGGGAGACCGATCAGAGCTTAGAACGTAGACCTCGTTGGGGAAAACCTTGGAAGCCGTCATATATATTGGCGTCAGATCTCAACATTCAGTGGGAAAGGAACACCGCCACCTTCAGGTATCAAACTTTCACTAGACCAACGGGATTAATGACCAGAGCAGTCGACACGGCCGGAACCACGGAATAATCAACCGATCAATCGTTTATATAACAATGTAGGCTTTCACGGCCGGAGTTGTCATCAACGTTTTTTTCCGGGCTAGGGGGCGGCGGTCTGTAGGAAAATATTCTTCCAAACGTTTCATCCGCAACTGCGACGGACATCCTCAGTGGAGATGTCTCGGACGAAGAATCCACTTCGATGGTTCCCCGATGACTGATGGAGCCACCCGGTCAGCGGGGATTTTCGTACTATCGAAGTGAATTCTTCGTCCGAGACATCGCCACTGAGGATGTCCGTGGCAGTTACGGACGAAACGTTTGGAATGATCTTGGCTGTCCGGGTGACGCCGCGTCGAAGGCTGTGTTGCCGACGTTTCGACGCTTCTTATCGTGGTCTTCCTCAGGGCTGGTGTACTTCCTCAGGGCATACCAGCCCTGAGGAAGACCACGATGAGATGGTCGAAACGTCGGCAACACAGCCTTCGACGCGGCGTCACCCGGACAGCCAAGGTCATCCACATGACTCCGGCCGCGGAAGCCTACGACTTCATTGAAACGTTTGGAAGTATATTTTCCGATAGACCACGGCTCCCTAGCCCGGAAGCAAAGGTTGATCAATCGTTTTCCCACAAGACACACAGACGCGGAGGGCCGCGCGGAGGCCGGCCGTCTGTTGCAGCCGACAGCTTTACGATCGCATCGGCGCTCCTCTCCCGTCACGGACGGCCCGCCGCGGCCTCCACTCGCCTCCCCGCTCCCTCCGCGCGCCTAAAGGAGCGCTGCCGTCTCATTACCACTCGCTGCACTGCCTGGTTTAACATTGCCCGCACCCCGGGATCAGAATCCTTCACGCTGCTACGGAGCAGCCGAGGTTCACTGAATGTTGAGGGCGAATGGGATGCTCGCCTCCTTAACGAGTAGTGTGTAACCCATTAACCCGCTTAGGAGGTTCAGGGTGTAAATTAATGTTGGTTTAGGGTATAAATTAATGTTGGCTCAGGGTATAAATTAATGTTGGCTCAGGGTATAAATTAATGTTGGCTCAGGGTATAAATTAATGTTGGCTCAGGGTATAAATTAATGTTGGCTCAGGGTATAAATTAATGTTGGCCCAGGGTATAAATTAATGTTGGCTCAGGGTATAAATTAATGTTGGCTCAGGGTATAAATTAATGTTGGCTCAGGGTATAAATTAATGTTGGCTCAGGGTATAAATTAATGTTGGCTCAGGGTATAAATTAATGTTGGCTCAGGGTATAAATTAATGTTGGCTCAGGGTATAAATTAATGTTGGTTCAGGGTGTAAATTAATGTTGGCTCAGGGTATAAATTAATGTTGGCTCAGGGTATAAATTAATGTTGGCTCAGGGTGTAAATTAATGTTGGCTCAGGGTGTAAATTAATGTTGGCTCAGGGTATAAATTAATGTTGGCTCAGGGTGTAAATTAATGTTGGCTCAGGGTATAAATTAATGTTGGCTCAGGGTATAAATTAATGTTGGCTCAGGGTATAAATTAATGTTGACTCAGGGTATAAATTAATGTTGGTTCAGGGTGTAAATTAATGTTGACTCAGGGTATAAATTAATGTTACTGCAGTGCATTTGACCGGGAGATCCTGAGGTTCGAGTCCCAGAGGTAGTAGAATTTTCGACACTGGCTACACAGTTACGTGGAATTCAGCCGCTGTCTGAAGGATAATTTTATCGACCGGCTGCTCCGATCGGTAGGTTTGCGTGGTTTCTTCAGGCAAATGCCCGAGCAGTACCCTCGGAAACGAACCACAGACCGCGCGCGATCTTTCCTTCTTCATCGTTGTCCTATGCTCAACCCTTTCTTACAAACTCTTACATGCACTTCACTATCACACATGCCGGAGATTATCCCACCCGGGGCAGTGTTCCGTTGGTGGGAGATGGCCTCATGGGGGGGAAAACCCGCAAGCCGGTGTATAGGTGTTCTCTGGATCTCTCCTTCAGCGGGGAAATTCTGACAGCTCCCGTGATAAAAACATGTACTATGCTTACACGACGATCTTGGCAGTTGGCGCGCCCGGAAGAATTAATCAATAAATCAATTTAGCACATTAAAGTATAGGGTCTTCATCTGAGACGTAAGTTCAACTCTTTCACTACTTTTATAGAAAGTAAAATGGTCATGTAATTAACAGTCGCGGGTTGGAGCTCTCAATTTTTATAATTTAGCGACATTAAAATTCGGCGAAAAAATCAGATGCTCTCTGATAGCTCCAACAACAGCTTCCAGTGGCTCCAGGTAGCTCCAACAATTCAGCACATGGACACGATATTAATGAGCGCCATAAGCATGCGCACATGTGGCGAGGTGGGACGGGAGCCAAGAACTTCTCGAAAATTTTGATTTAGACCTAAGTAATAAAAAAAATTCTTCCCCTCAAGAAGATCAATTTATGACTTTTCCTTTTCTCCAACTTACAATTTTGGTAATTGATACACAACATTTGGGAAAGACATTTGATAAGCCCGAAAATGGAGCAACGTAAAGCCAATTCTATTTATTAATCGTAACTGTTATTTTATTTTCCTTGTATTTGGTTTTATTTATTTACCAGTAAAATAAGAAATTTGCAAATAAAAATGTTTAAGGCCCAGAAACGTACTTGGTTTAGAATGCACACGCCTACGCAAATAAGTGCATTTCTGCAGCAAACATTAATTCGAGCGTAATGGATTAATGTTGAAGAAAAATATACTTTTTATAGATATAAAGAAATAGATAGATATATAGAACTAACGCGCATTTTCATTAAAATTGGCGCTTTGCAGCGAGCCCTTGAGTTGTGTAAGTGAGCAACATAACACAAATTCGGTCATAAAGGTTGAAACCTGGTTCTATCTGGTATATACAACAATAGCTTTCAATAGCTCCAGATAACTCGAAGAAACCTAAATTTACGTTTGCGACGTGTTCATAACGCCAAGCCGTTTCTCAAAATTTAATCGCCATTCTTCCTAATTTCATAATCACAGATCTCTAGTTTTCTCTTTCCATCTCAACATGCAGTCTATCTTAATTTTATTTTTGATCTGCCACATTTCCTTCTTTCAAAGTCACCAGTTTACTCGTCTTTGTGACTACCTCTCTTTATTAAATTAGAAAACGTAATAGTACAGTATTACTCTTTTGATAATAAAAAATTTAATAAATTGAAACTGACGCAATATCGACAAAACACTTTAAAAAACCATCACAGGAGAAGTGTTGGGATGTGAACTTTTCAAATGCAGCGTAGCGTGACTGCATACGCACGTGGCATGAAGATTATGGAGATTTAAAAGCCATAACGCGCTTTTTTCCACCAACACTTGCTAGAAAATGGTAGAACAAATAGTACAATGTTTATGTAACTACTACCTATTCTTCCAAGCGTGTCTAATTGCGGCTTGACGAGCTACTTGTCCACTTGGGAAGCCTGGCGCTGCTGGGAACACGCGCAACTCCACCCGATTCCGCTCCCATTTCCCCTCCAATCCAGAAAGGGGTGTTGTCAAGATTCTAATTTTTTCCCTTTAATGAGTCAGGTTGATTATTAAAAAAATAGGAACATTCATTTATTTATAAGGGCCGATGATTCAACGGCATACAGCGCAGATCTGAAAAGTGGCAACTTACCGTTTAATTATATTTACAAAACAATTCCAAGTTTCCAAAATAAAATAAGAATATTTATTAACAACTCAAAATAATGGAAAGAAATGGAAACATAAAGGAATAGAGAAGAAAAAAAACTAAATAGAATTTAACAATTCACTATCTCAGTTCACTTCACTTCAACTTTCTCATATATTTCAGTTCATCCACTGACAACCTCATTGAGAACTCCAACTATTTTCAAAGTTCTATTTCCCGACTGTATTTCATCTGTGTTTTAGAACGTTTATTCAGTCTGTAAATCGTCCACATTCAGTCTGTAGTTCACGACTCTCGTCTGCTCGACCCAACTCTCGTCTGCTCCTTGAGTAGTATATCTGTTGCCTTCGTGTTCAACATCTCAGTCCCAAAAGAGCGTGAGCAGACAAGAACACCTTCTGAATATATACACTCCATGGGATATCGACTCGTTACAGTGTACACGCACAAACTGAAGCAGCGCTAGGCGGAGAATACGTACGAAAATGTATGACAGATTTGTTCTAGCGAACAATTCGAACGATTTTCATATTCTTTATTACTATTTCATGTTTATTTTCTGTTTAAATTATATAAACATTGTTAAACAAACTTGTATAAACATTTCTGAAGTGGAAGGATATGTTTCAGTGAAAAATACTTTCCTTGTTTTCGTTTTGTACTAAATTTTCTAATGCTATGCAGCAATGCTATGTAGCATTGCTATGTATTATTGCTAATGCTATGTAGCAATAATGTCAAATTAATTAACAACTCTCTACAAGTTAACAATTTTCTCTTATGGGCGGTCAGCTCTTTTAACATATAAAAATCTTTGTTTCTTAAACCTCGTAATCTGTACCTACAAAGTTATGCTTTTGAGTAAACACCATTACAAGATCAAGTTACTTGTGATTCAAAATATAAAATTCTACTCGCTTGTAACAAATTGAAACCTGAATTTTAAATTCATAATTTCTTTCCTTCAACAGAGGAAATGGGAATTAATATAGTTAAATTTGGGGTAATATCTGTCAAATATCTGACAGTTAAACTCTATTCTCTGGAGCAAAAGTATCACAAAACGGAAGAAGGCTCATATTTTTAAGACCGTCATACAGAGCATAAGTGCCTACGGAGCTGAAACATGGACACTGAACAAAAGGGATAAATGTAGGTTGATGGCCCTTGAAATGGACTACTGGAGAAGGTGCTGCCAGGTGTCTAGGTTGGATCATGTTAGAAATGAAACAATAAGACAGATGATGAACGTAGAGAGCAGCATCTTGGATTCAATTGGAACAAAACGATTGAATTGGTATGGGCACCTCCAGCGTATGGAAAGCAATAGGTGGCCTAAGAAGATCAGGGCATGGACACCACCAGAGCGGAAGAAGCGTGGAAAACTACCAAGAAGTTGGAGAAACGACATCCAAGAAGAAATGGAGG
Source organism: Acheta domesticus (assembly GCA_031308135.1). NCBI lineage: Eukaryota > Metazoa > Arthropoda > Insecta > Orthoptera > Gryllidae > Acheta > Acheta domesticus. The sequence goes on along the minus strand of JAHLJT010005437.1, from coordinate 77,649,467 downwards.
CAAGAGGCCTCAAAGATGGAGACTGGGAAGATCGGAAGAGGTGGAAACTGAGAAGCGAGAAGCGGCGACAGCCGTAAAGAAAAACTCGCAGCTTATAAATATCTGTCAAATGACTTCTCCAAAACTCTCATAGGTCAGGTATGCAGTGATGTGCCTCCACTTAAAGGCAATTTGTACAAACCTTTAATCTCACGCCAGTTTCTCTCGACTCGAGTGAGCTATTTGCATCGCCCGCGATATCGACATGCCTGTCCTAAAAGGAAACGGGATACTTGTTATGCCGCACTCAACAAAATGAGGCTCTTGTTTTTGTTTTATTACATGTTTGAAGGGTTTTGCCATTCCGTAGCGCAGGTTACCAAATATTCGAAATTGTGTTCCGGAATAAAGATATTTATTTTTTTAAAACAATGATTTACAAATGTGTGAACATTCCACACTTATTAAAACTAGTAATTTCTTAATCTTTGATGATAAGAGTGACGAAACGACTTCACTTGGGAAAAAAAAGAGTACGAGCATTTTTAACGGTGGGACATTTTCAACGGCTCGTCCACAAGATCACGTGAATCTATAACGTTTCATAGTAAGTGTTGTGAAGCTCTGACACGAAACAAACAAGTTTTTTTAAAAAAAATATACCATCTTATTAATAAATGTTGAATAATAAACGTTTGATGTTCAAGCAACATTGCTCCATTTTGCATCAAATCGTTGTTGAAAACAGTCGACCAAATTACCCAATTACTTATGGATATTTCCACGTCGATCTATGAAGATCTCTTTTGAGCTTCACTGACACTAACATTTGCATTTTGCAAAGTGTCTCTAATTACTAACTACATTCTATGAAGACCAATGAACTGTACGCTCAATAAGAACTTAAATTTTATTCATGCAAATATTTTGCACATGCAAAATGGAAGCAAACTTAGAAAAACAAACATTAAAAAAATATTCTATATAATAATTATTGATAACACTTTTCACAAAATACTCAATTCTTTACACAGCTTTCTCCCCTTCCACCAAACCAATCATCTAAATATTCAACATGACACCCTAGGTCTCTCAACGCAGATTTAGCATCGTACTCACACTGGGCGTAAAAATTTCTTAAGATGACGTTAATCAAATCCTCGGCTCCCAAATCCAAGAAAACCGAGCAAATGTCGCGACAACGTGACACCATATTCCTTATTGCACGACATCCTTGTTTCTGAACGTTCACGATCTGTTTGTGCTTTCGCATTCCGTCAAGAATAGCCAGCGGGGCGTCCACTTCACAAAACGCCTTGCTGTTGGCAGCACTGCGCAGGGTCAGCGCCGCGATACACGCGTTGCCACACGCTATCAGCTGAGGAGAATCCTGATGGCGGAACATGGAAGACACGATCAAAGGAGCCGCTCCAGCCTTCACGATTTCCACTCGAGCTTTGTCGTTTCCTGCGAGAGCCTTCAGTAATTTTAGTCCATGACGAGTGATCCTTTCGTATTCGGAAAAATTCGAGAACACTTCTAAAATGTGCGCTATGCTTTCGCCGTCTCTGATCTGCAAAATACTCTCGCAAAATTCGTTCCTTGTCACGACAGCTGCCAGGGCAAGAAGTAGATCCCCCACTACTTCCTCGTCGGTGTGGTACTGTTTCAAAAGGTTCGCCAGAGTTAATAGAGCACAGTTTCCGATTAGACGTGCGTGTTCTTGATGATGTCCTATTTCAACTCGAGTATCGTCGTCTAAAACTAGAGCTCTGAATACTGAACAGACTCCTTTGACGATGGACGGAACGGCGCCGAAATTTTCCAGAACGTTCTTTAACCGTGGGATGCATTCTGTTTCAACAATTTTCTGCCGATTTCTTTCACTCACGGTACACGAAACTTTCATCCAAGAAAGCAATAGATTTAGGTTGTCTACGTCGGTTTCCTCTTCCAGAAGTAATGCCATAGTCTGAGGAGCGTTTGTGTTCTTTAGAATATCCGGTTGATCAGAGGTGATTGTTAAAAGTCCTTGGAGAACTGTTCCAACAATATCTTTTGACCCTCGGAGTTTGTTCAGCGCGTCTAAAGCAAGTTTGACAAATTCACTTTTACCTACAAATACTTTGTGTGAAACACTCTTTTGGCATTCTTCACACAAATCATTTATTTTACCCATTATGTGTTCTACAGTTCCGTTTTCTCGCAACATATTATCCAGGTGCCTGAGAGAAATTTCTATGTGTTGAATGTCGGCAGATGGTACAAAATCTTCGCCAACACATCTCAATATACTGCTCATCGGTACACCCCGAGCTTGTAACTGTTTCACAGCATCTTCCACAGCTTCTTCAGGACTTTCTTGAAATTCATTGATAATTTCTTGCACGAGTTCATTGAATTCGTCTTTAGTGAGTCTCCGAGACATGTTGGAATTTTATCGCTGAAACTTGCTCTTATTAGTCTCACTTAAAAAGGTTTTCTACATTCCTGTCAATCATATATTTTTATTACATACCATCTTGTCAGATGAAAACCAATATTTCTTACAGGTTGACTGCAGATTACTGTTTTAAGAACCAATAATTCAGTATTTTAAAGTACGCCGACTCGTCGAAATTAATGTTCTTCTCTATTTACGTGTGTGTAATAGAAATTGAAGAGATTACTACAATAAATAACCACAATTCAAAATATTGCTCCACTTCAGAAATTCAACAATGTCATTGTACAAGGCCAACTGCATATGAAAGCATTAAAACATTGAACAGAAATGTTAGAGTCCTGAATGTTTAGCATCCTGCATTTTTACGACTCCTTCTTGCAGATGGAAATCCTTAGCAAAACTTCATAATAAACTACGAAATGTTTGTTTACTTTCATCTTATATTGCTTACGTGTGTGTGGTGGTTTTGTCCATCTTAAAACTGGGCTACATTAATTAATTATTTCCACGATGGATGATAACGTAAAGGGAGATGCATGAAATTGATGAACCCGGAGTAATATTTGTGATTGAGCTACTGATCGTAGCGCCTGTTTATCAAATCTCAAATTGTCACAATCATAATTTTCATTCACCTAATAATTCACGATATCATTAAATTTACAATGTAATAAAGTCTGTTGTAATTCGTTTTGTATTATAAGAAAAACTCAAAACAGCAACAACTAAAGAATAAAAAAGGAACAAAAATATTCTTGGAAAATAGTCACAGAGTAGTGCTAGTTAAATTAGTGTTTTAATACTTAACCTATTCTATATTCTAACGTAGATGAGAACCAATGAAATTGATTCAGATATGTTCACAATGAACCAATATACTACCTACGAGTAGTTTTCAATCCGCACACAGTTTCATGAACTCTCACGAAACGTTTATTTAAATAGATGTGTGAAAAATCAAACCTCATCACTGACTATAACTGTTACAGACGGCCATTCTATCAAGCAAATGCATAGATATTTTGTGTGAAAATGTTTTCTATTACTCGAGAGGGAAGAACATACACATAAATTACCAAATGTCAAAAAATCTCCTTGGTACTTTTAATTCATTATTAAAGTACGTTGGTAATGGAAAGAGGGTAGGATTTCAATATCTGAAGTGCATTTAAAAGTTGAATTATAATAAGTGGCATTTGATAGCACTTTTGCAAACCTATATCCACATAACGCAGACAAAATTCAAAGAAAGCATACTAAGTATGTTTTCTAAAAGTAATTTAATACTTTTTAATCATGAATGTTTAATGGTATTGTCACTACTTAACTGATGGTTCATTCTGGCAAATATTTCGGTTATTGTAATACATTATTTTAAAAGTGAGAATAGCTTCACACTACAACTCAACTCCTAATGGCCAGTCTATAAATTGCGCGTTATAGTATTGTTGTTCCAAATAAACTCATACTGCTAAGAGTTTACTAGCTTAGAGAAGGACTTAAGCGCGTGTGATTAAATTGCGGAAAATAACAAATAGTTTATTTAATTTTACATACAGTCGACTGCGGTTAAAGTGAACTTCTGGGGACTGATATGTTTAGTTCACTATATTAGAGGTCCACTATATCCGATGATGTAAAAATTAAATGGAATTTCTCCACAATGATAATATTGATTTCATTAATATATAGATACAGCAAAATGCATTGACAGCACGAACTGAAAATTTCAGTGTCTTTATTTGTACTTAAAAAATCAATTATTTTTAATTGTTCATTTCGTACATTTTTCATTAGTAATTTCTCTAAATCTTTCTCCAGAGTTTGAACTCTCCATATTTGATTCTGCATTGTCCACAGCCTCTAAATATCGTAAAGAAAGCTTGACCCCTTTCAATGACTCTTGCACTGTTCCACTCTCAAGAGGCCCTTGTACTCGCTTAAAAACATACGAAATCCGATTAATTTTGAGGGCTTCTTTCCTGCGTTCATTATAATCGAGGTTCAGGTTCACTGTAGCCGAGGTTCAAGTTCACTATAACCGAATCTTCTTATACTTTTTTGTAATGTAAGTGAAACGGGACCAGTGACTTACCGAGGGTTCACTATACCCTAGTTCACTATAACCGGAGTAGACTGTATATTCCACGATCGTGCTTGTTTGTGATCACGCATGCTATGAAGTGAGATATCCAGAAGAGGTAATGGTTTCTCTGACCAACACCAGGCCAATGCCCAAACAAACGGGCCAGGGACCGCGTGTGATCTTGACTTCCTCTTTCTTGACCTATCGTACCCCTAAGGGTCTTAAAGTAAGCTTTCAGACATCACTACGTTACCACACATGTCGGGAGACCGGTCTGGAGCTTAGAGCTTTTCCCGTCTGGGACGGTGCCGCACTGGTAGAGAAATAACTATTATGATTTAGTAGTTCATTACTATTTCTTTATGTACCTGAAATAAAACATGTAATGGTACACTTATTACCCTTCCAGACCATTTGGATTCTTTGGGCCCTGGTGGACCTTTTTAATACAATAATCCCCCAACGTTTCCGAGAATTAAGTCCCCCAAAAAATAGCTTATGTTAAATGCAAATGTGGAGTCTATCTTTTAATGAAGACAGATGGGTTAGGTTCCTGGATATCGAAAAACTGTTTTTTCTACTCGCATTGTATAAGGCTGTCATTTGAGGGCTGCAACCCGTTGCATAATGATAGCCATTTCGATTTAGATTTCATTATGGTCCGGTTCTTGACCAATCACAGAGAAGTTTACAAACCAAGTATTGGCACATCATTAATCATTGGGAATTGTTGAAGTGAATATTTCGTTTTAGTGCGTACGTTAAAATTGCATTTAATATCATTTCATGTTTTTCAGTTTTCATTTCTTTTATTACTGGAATATTTTACGTGAAATATTATTTAAAATAAATTGGATCGTAATTCCATTTCGATCCCGTTTGATTAGCGCAGTGGTACTCGTAGTTATTGGAGAGAAAATTTGAGTGACGTTATAAGATCGGAACGCAAGTAATTTTGTGTTATATGTTGCTGCCGTATGGTTGTCCTTAAAATCCGATAATTCTTTAGTTTAAAATGTCTGGTGAATGGTGATTCTTTTTGGTGGTGTTGACATTTCCAGAAATATGAGAAAGTGCGAAAATGGTGACGTCGGAATATTATTGCAGCAACTTTTGTACTCCTTCGCAAGCGTTCTGGTAAAACAAAGCCACCTGCCGGTAGGGTAGAGAGGTGTCCTCTCGATGGCCTTGGCTGAATCTTGCTTGTCGAGTGCCTCGAAAGTATTCAATGGAGAAGTTCAACTTATAAAAGTTACCTTAAGTCTTAGAAAATGCACCTATAAAACACGATATAATAGGTATTAATACACTCGTGTGAAGTTTACGATATTAGTGTATTAAAACCCATCATTACATCATTTCATAATATACTATTATACTAGTGGTGCTACAAACTACATATTTTCTCGCAATATTACAACCTTATCGTTACGTAAGACGGGAAGCCAATGTATGTTTCATAATGTCGAAGAGAAATTACGGGAAAACTGCTAACTTTTACAAAAAATTGTACAGAACCTTTTTAAGGAGTTAATTTTGTACAACAGACTTCGCCTGAGGCAAAAATCTCAATTTTGTAGTTTTGAATTTGTTTTGCAATTTCCAAAAAACCGAATAATACCCGAAAATAGGACTATCAACATAATTTTTACCGACTCTTATTATATAAGTGGAAAAATGTAAAGAAACATTTGGAGCGGTTTTTTAGAAATAAAATTTTCGTACATTTCAAGCGTAATTTACGTAAAAACTAGTTTAAAAAAAAGTTCATTATGTTATTTAAAGAGCTAGTTTTCTACAATAGACTTTGTCTGAAGCAAAATTCTCTATCTTCAATTTTGTAGTTTTAACACATTTTTTACAATTTTCGAAAATATCGGGGATTTCAACGAACATAAGACCTGCACCATTCTCTTAAATATCCTTTGCACTATTCAACGACAAAATTTAATCAACAAATGTGGAGCCTTTTTTTAAATTTTGAAAATATCCGAGGGGCTTCATGTAAAGTACACCCAAAATTAAAATATCGACTTCAAATCTCAGGAGCCCCATAAGCTACAACGATAGGAGAATATCAATTTTGGAGAAAATCGACTGAACGGTTTTCACTCTAGCGTTGACCACGACGGACTGGCAGACGGACGGTCAGACGTAGGGACAGACGGACGTTTGGCCGTCAATCAATTTTTCGGTATCAAGAATCAACAAAACATGAATTCTGGCTACACCACATGTTAGATGATTTTTTCTAAATTTAGGAACTGAATTTATCCAGATTTTTGTTGCCAGCGCCCGGCAATAAAAGATTTTGTGTCGAAAATTCGCCGTTTTGCGGCGCACGATTATATAACTTTCCCTTCTTAAGTTCATTCTTAAGGGCGAGAAAGTAAGAAGGAAGAAAATCTATCTGACAGACAATTACAGTCGAACTGAATAAGTAATTACAAGAACAGACAATTCACTATTAACATCCCACAGAGAAATAAAACAATATTTGAAAGTTATTTCTAAGTTGAAAGTGATTGAATACAGTAGTTGGTGATTTTTTCTATCAACCTCATTCTCCTAATTTTCAAATATATGGAAGAGATGCTTCTATTTCTCTCTCAAATTTCGAAACTACAACCATGTTTAGATCACACTCGAATACACTTTCCACTACATATAGCTTGTTGAAGTTTTAGAACGTCATTAAAAGTTTTGATTGAAGTTGCTCCAGGACGCAGTTTCACTTCCTTTACTTCATCACCAAGTTCGAGGATGTTTTCTTCGCTGACAATTTCTCGAAGATCCTCTCCGATGTGGTCATTATAATGAGTTTTGCAGAGATCTTGATTGATTTTTCTGTTCACGTCGTCAAATCCCTTGTCCCCAATTTGATAAAACTGAAATGAAATACTTTCAAATTGTATTATTCTGTTAACCCTCGTACCATATCTGGAGTCTTTTTGGACCCTATCATAAACTTTTTAATATTTTCCTGAATTTATCCAGCATACTTCCAGTCTTCTAGATATGCCTTCGTGCACTTATTAAGGAGATACCAAACCATTTTTACATATTTTTCAAATTTTATTATAGAGTTATTAATTTTTTTCGTTACATAAGACTGGTTTGACCTAAGGTATAGCCTGTTATTTTCCTATTCGCATTTGACATGTCTTGCCATGAACTTTAAATAACCTGTCTGTTACAGTCAATATTTGATTTATCTCGAAATAACTTTCGTAAACTATTATAAATATTTCTGAACCATTTTGCATCAACAATGGAGATTATGTACGGTAGAGTCTATGCTTTAAGAAATATTTCATTTAAGTATATTATATTCACTATTTTATTGAAAATAACTTGTAAAAAGTATTCCTGTAGAAAAAATTCAGTAAATTGTCATACATTATTTACATTCAGCATATTGTCGTACACATTCGTGTCTACCACTTCCAATTGTCTGTAAAGCTTGGAATCCAAAAATACCCCAGATATAGTACTTGATTGTAAATTCCAGGTATGGTACAAAGGTTAATCTAAATTGACATTCTAATAAAGACATTTTTGAAGTACGTAATGCTTTGAGATTCCCAGATGAAGCTTTCGAAGAAATTAAAATCCTTTCACTTTCAAGTCAAATGTAGCAGGACCAAATGACGCCCTAGCGAATGTTGAAGTCGTGACTGTTAAAATCGGTAGCATTTCTCTAATCGTGAATGAGCGTAACTCGTGAATAGCGAATTCGCGGATGTTGAGGGATTATTTACCCACCCCACTACCAACACAACAAAAAAACTCATGTTTTATGAATTCGATTTCTTAAAGAAGAAATAATAAATATACAATGAGTAAATGGTATCATTCTGAAAATGAGAAGAGTAATTCGATACGAACATTGTTTTGTTTACTAATTTTCGAAAATACACATGACCTTTTCTAAAGATCTTTGAGAAAAATATTTCATTAAGTCGAAACTATCTTAAATCTTGTAGTTGTAGGTAGACGCTAAAAAAGGTTTAAACTTTTGTAATATTCTCAAATTGAAAGTGTTTAACGAAAATCAGATCTGCTCCACTTTTATGAGAGTACTTTAAGAAAAAAATAAAAACTTTGGAGCATTTTTGAGAAAATTTTGTAAATGTTGAGACTATCTAAAGTACCCCTCAAATAGAACAGTCTGTTTCAATTCCCAGTAGCCGAGACATCAGCCAAATCGATCGAGAAATAATTTTGATGCCACTCTTGTTTCCAAACGAACAGACGTTTTACCATAAACCAATTTTTCCATAACAAGCACCCACAAAACATGGTTTCCGATTTCACATCGTGTTAAAGGATATTATTTACTGCGTAGAGAATCGATAATTATGCAGTTTTTTGTTTTTAGCGTCCATAAAACGAGTTTTCTGTTGAAATCGCCATTTTTTCTGTAACGCTTCAATACTTTCTATATACTGCGTAAAAAATATGCGAGAAAGTAAAGAGACAAAAATGTATTAATAATTAAAGAATAGTTTTTGGTTAGTGAGAGTTAATTTAGAGCATATTCGCATTAAAAATTTATTTATTTATGAATGACACTGAAATGTGTATATATACAGACACGAATAGTACTGTTTACGCCCAAGTGTATGCTAATCATACTTGCAAGCTCAATAAAAAATACACTTAAATTAATGTATTGTAGCGGTACGCTATTTTTAATATTTTTTAAATTTCACAAATAACTGTCGATGTGAGGCGTCCACCTCCCGCCGCCGCCAGCCGGGTCGGCGCGCCCCCTCCGCTAATGGAAGGGATGACAGCACGCGCCCCTCTAAAAGTTTATGGCCATCGTCCGCGAGTCGACCCTCATCCCGTCACGCACCCGGGCGCCGAAGAAGAGATTAGAGACGTGTGCTGATCCCGCCGTTCCGGGTATCATGCGCACTAAGTACCCAGGCCGTCCTTCGCAGCCTTCTCCGGGGGTCCCAACGGACATTCCGCGTACCCTTTACTGACCTACTTCCGAAGTCAGACGGAGAGCGTTTTCCAGACAGAGATAGGGCTACGGAAAATTCCTAGAATCACCGGACCTGATTGGCCGAGGACAAAATTACGGCGTAGTAGCACTTAGCCAATCAGGGGCAAAATTCCGTGGGGTGGGAGCGATTTTGGGGCACTTTTGAATTTTCGGGGTGGCGGAACGAGGAGACCTCCACGCTAGCGGCGTAGGGGAGATCATCACTTCTTCTTGTTCGATTGAGCTGGGGGGGGCGAGCGCCGCGGAGTGAGTAACAGCTCCGGCGCCGCGTTCGAACGCTACGTGTACTCGACTTGTCTTGGGTGGCGAGCGCCGCGGAGTAAGTGATAGCTCCGGCGCCGCGTTCGAGGGAGAATTATTATTTTGGGACTTAGTTCGTGGACACTGAGCTCTGCCGTGGGCAGTGACCGGTGACTAGTTTTCTCAGAGATTCGTGATCGTGAAAACTCCAGAGAACTTTCCGTAAGAACTGCTAATTTGTGTGAACGGAATTCGCGATCATTCACGATCCGGGCCAGCTGACCGTCGCCGCCGCTGCCGTCACCGCCGCAGCCGCTGCCGCCGCCGCCGCTCCTTTGGTAGCTATTGTGGAAGGACGTTTCTCGGCCTGGCAGGGCCATCTCAGCCGCCGACCCAGACGGAGAGAAGCCGCGACCCCCGCCGCCGCCGCCGAGGGCCGCCTACACGCCGCCCCATTCAGGCATAAACTTCGGTCAACGACCGCCAAAGAACTATTGTGCATTGCTGTGCCGCGCTTAGGCACTTGTTTCCTCATTATTGTCAGCCAGAAGGCGAATGGCCTAGAGTTTGTTGGGGCCTGTAAAGGAATTTGATTGTAATTCTCGTTCTTTCTCTCTTTTTTTTTTAGATTTAAGTTTTATCTCATTTTTTCTTTCGTTTCTAACTGAGCTCATCAGGTAGGGCCTTTCTTAACTCTTTGAATCACTGTAACTTCCCCGGCCTATTATTAGGCGGGAATAAACCTTTTTATTTGCTTTACCAACCACTGAATTGTTTCTGTAGTTAGCAAACGCCTTACGACTCCTTCCATCCGAGTTAGATTCTAAGCAGGTGACAAAGTTGGCCGACTGAGCTAGGCCCGGGCCGCCCTCGTTGACTTCGGCGCACACCCACGCCGCCGGAGCTCGACGCTGTGGTTGACAATCGACGCCACCGTGTGGCTCGATAACGAACCATTGGGTGTAACAATTGGCTTTCCCAAGTGGGGCTCGATAGTACCACAGATACCCCAGTAAAACGCCCTAGAATCAATTCATGTCTCAGTGCCATTTTGATAATAGTCGCAGAACCTAATTATCTATTACTGTTGTTTTTTTAAATGGATGGAAGGACGCTGCTACGAAAAGAACAATTTGTGGTCTGGTAATGATATTATTTATTATTGTATTTTGTGTATAAGTGTTATTGTTTTGTGCTTTGTGTGTTGTGAATACCGTGTGCGCGTTTCACGCAAAACAGCCAAAATGCTGGACGAATCAGGCGTCGATGTGGCGGGAGAGAGCAGTTCGGGGGAATAGCCTGCGCCCGAGATCACCCTAAGTGAACTTATGCGAGTTCTCACGAAGCAAATCTCGGAGAGTAGCGAAAGACATGCGAGTCAGATTGCAGAAAGTAGTAAGAATTTAAAACTAGAATTGATGAACCAAATTTCAGAGAGTAGCGAAAGACATGCGAGTCAGATTGCAGAAAGTAGTAAAAGACATGAGGAAAGATTTGACCGGCTAGACAGTTGTTTGGTTGACCAGGCCGCGAAACTAGAAAATTTGGAGGCGAAATTTGATCATAAAATAGGAACTTTGCAGAATCAGTTAGAGGGTAGATGTGGGAAAATTGAAACTAGCGTGGAGAACTTAGGCCAGGAGTTAGAAAGTTCTACGGCCGAGGCAAGGGAAAATATTATCAAAATCGAATTAGAAATTAGTCAGAAACTTCAGGCATGTGACAGGAAAGTGGAAGCTTATTGCGAATCAATTACTGAGAATATTGCCGAGGTTAAAACAGAAATGAACGGCAAATTCACGAAAATTGAAACCAAACTCAGCACGGAAGTGAGTGAAATCCATGACAAATTCGAGAAATTAGGAGTTATTGAAGGGGAGAATATCAGGGACAGGGAAGAAAAGTTAAAGAAAGAAATAGACAAGAACTTAATAAAATTAGTAAGGGAGGAAATCGAGAAAGAGAAAGAGAACGGTCCTATTGCGAATTCATCGGGAGGATCAGGGCTTAGATTCTCGTGGGCCCCTCCACAAAATTTATGTTTTTGGGGAAAAGCAGATGAAAATCCAAAGGTTTTTCTCGACCGTGCCGAGAATTACATGGATTTGACGAAGGCAGTACCGTCCAAATTAAAACCTAAATTCATGCAGGAACTTCTACGCGGAAATGCAGCCCTCTGGCTCACTGCGCTTGCACCATTCCCACAAACGTACGAAGAGTTTCGTACCAAGTTCCTTGCGCGTTACTGGAACGAACAAACGCGTTACGAATTCGAGAGAAAGATTCTAGAGAACAGGTGGGACAAAAGACGCGACCAATCTTACCTTGACTACGCCATGGAGAAAATCTCCGCTATTAAATTGTGTGACCCCATGATAGAGGATAAAAAGGTCATTTGGCTTTTGACCGCGCATTACCCTACCTATGTGCAAAATTTAATTAATAGTGTAGGATGTGAGGACCTCGATCGATTCCAGGAGCTGCTCGCTCAATTTGATAGGACTCGGGTAATTTCTTATGAGGATAATTGGGAGCGAAACCAAGGGAACGGCCAGAACCGACCGTCATGGCGTCGCGATGACCGGAATCGGGGGAACGCTGCAAATGAGCGACGCCCACCACCGGATTCTAATGAGAATCGAGGCGGGAACGCTGGGGACAGAAACGGTCAGCATGATTCCACTAGACAGAGCCCGTTAAATTAGAACCGTTCGAGCCAGTAAGGTACCGGGGTCCCGAACGAGTTGTGTCAGAGGTACCAATTTCCAAGGTAGTGTCAGTGAACTACGCATTTCATGACTTAAATGACGATGCGAATGAACATGTGAAGGAACTCGCACGGAAGTGCCCAGTAATCGAGTTTCTCACAGGAAATTTTAATGTACGCGCTCTAGTAGATACCGGCAGTGAGGTTAGCGCAATTTCAAAGAAATTTTACTCGCAACTAATAAGTGAACGCATTCCAGTGCCAACTTTGCCTACGGGTAAATGCTTCGTTGTAGGAATCGGGAAGAAGAAAAGTAAGCCGATTTTCATGCAGGCCTTAATCTCACTAAATTTTCGGGAAGTTTCATTCGACGTGCCATGTTTAGTCATAGAAGACTTGAATTATGATGTTATTCTAGGGGTAGATTTCTTGCGGGAAAATAACGGGATAGTGGATTTTTCCAGGAATATTGTGAGTTTCGGTGAGGGTAGGGAAATTGAGATACAAGATGACGAGGACAGACCGGACATTGGCAGGGCCATCTCAGCCGCCGACCCAGACGGAGAGAAGCCGCGACCCCCGCCGCCACCGCCGAGGGCCGCCTACACGCCGCCCCATTCAGGCATAAACTTCGGTCAACGACCGCCAAAGAACTATTGTGCATTGCTGTGCCGCGCTTAGGCACTTGTTTCCTCATTATTGTCAGCCAGAAGGCGAATGGCCTAGAGTTTGTTGGGGCCTGTAAAGGAATTTGATTGTAATTCTCGTTCTTTCTCTCTTTTTTTTTTTAGATTTAAGTTTTATCTCATTTTTTCTTTCGTTTCTAACTGAGCTCATCAGGTAGGGCCTTTCTTAACTCTTTGAATCACTGTAACTTCCCCGGCCTATTATTAGGCGGGAATAAACCTTTTTATTTGCTTTACCAACCACTGAATTGTTTCTGTAGTTAGCAAACGCCTTACGACTCCTTCCATCCGAGTTAGATTCTAAGCAGGTGACAGTATATATAAACATTTGAACATATATTATTCTAATTTAATATAAAAACAATGTAAGTAGATCTAATCGTCTGAAAGTGGAGTGGAAAAAGATGTTTATACTCTTATGTGATGAGTTTTTCTTTCTCATAAGGATGACTATACATTTCGTTTTATTCATGACGAGAAGCCGTTCTTGAGTCTGGGAGCCTGAGGATTACATCTTTTTGTAGGTTTGCTGAGTTAAACAAGACATTATTGTATTGTAGAGGTTTTATGTTCATATCAACAGCATAAATGGAGATGCTTCATCTGGTACTAACTCAAGATGCATCTGGTTTCAATTTATTCGAACACTCCTCTTGCGTATCTTTTAAACAACTTCAAAACATGAATACTTTTCACTCAGGTGTTAAAAATAAATACTAATAATCTTAATATGGAAAGAAGGTGAAAGAAATGTCGTTCAAAAGAGCTGTTCAAGATTTAGCCATAAAAGACTAGCAATTAAAAGACCATAAATGTAAGCGGAAACACCGCTTACAGGTATGTCATGTGCACCAGTTGCCAAGTGGATTGCGACAACCGGTTTGTGGAGTCGAGAAATGATTCAGAACTTCATGAGAATATTCTGGTTACCACCGTACTTGTGCAACTGTAGGCGCCCCATGGTCGTAAATTCAGTGCGACTGTGAGGTGAGCCAGGAGTTAAATCTTTTGTGGAGGCCGAGAGAGGTGGCTCAGGGCATCAACTGATGTCATTGTAGCCCTCTGACCGGGAGGTCCTAAGGTCCGTTCGCTCTATCTTTACTCAGCACGTAAACAAATGCACGTGGTCGTCACTTGTTCTCATTGGCTGACGGACACCACACTCCTCCTTAGGGTGCCGTGCGCTATAGAAGTTAGGTCCCTTTCAAAATTGATTTATTTACTGACTCTCTACACAAACAGTCGAAAAAATTTTTATCCTTTGCTTTGAAGTAAAATCAGACACCGAGCGTGATCTTAACTGCCAACCTTCAGCTGCCAACGAACCTCTTTGAGATAACGTTCGTTCGCCAGGCCGTCGGCGCCGCTCCTGCCAAATTTTTTCAGTAGCAGTTAGTTCTCGAATGAAAAAGTTCTAAAAGAATGCTGTATTTTTGTTTGGTTAGTGAAAGTTGTGTTTGCTCATTGCGTTGATTTTTGTTTCCACATCGAACACAATAAGTGAAGCAGTTCCGGTTTGATAACAGGTTTGAAACATTCGCAGGGGAAATCCCTCAGAAATGGTGAGAAGAAGGTAGTATTGATGTATTTGAATAATTAGCGGCTAAAAATCCGTCAATGCTTTTGTGCCAGGTGGAAGAAATGACTGCTGAATTGCAGGTGTCGGTGTCAGAAGTGTTTGAAAACTCTGTAATGAATTGGAATTGGAACGGTTCTCCACGTAAGAAGAGATGTAGAGCAAAACAGGTGGAGGGCGAGTGCGATGAATTTGTTAATCTGTCATTCGTATTCATGTGCACATTTTTTCGTAGAAACAAATTTCCAACAAAAATAAAATTCTTGATGCGGTTAATGAAGATTCGGGACTGCCAAATTTTAAAAGAACGCCACTGTATGTTCTATTGAAATTCGTGCTTCGGGCGGGATTTCACTGCTACCTTGCAAGATTAGACGTACATGTAAGTTCTGTGATATTTAAGCAAAATATCTGCATATTTTGGCTGGTATTTTGGGCGTATTAAAGAAGTACTAGTGAAAATAATATGCTATGACATTTCTGGCTGTGACACGTGCCGGCATTTGAGTATGGTCGTGGCGCGAATGGCGTAGTCAATCACGAACAACTGAGCGGAGGGATATACTCAAAGTTTGTTTACATGCGGAGTGAAGTTACAGCGAACGGACCTAAGGGTTCGACTCCCGACGGTAGCAGGATTTTAGACGCTAGCCAGCTAGTTAGGTCGAGTTCAGTCGTCGCTGCCTGGAGGAGAAATCTGGCGGCCGACTGCTCTGATCGGTAGTTTCTGGAAGTTTCTCTGATCAATACCAGGCGAATGCTAGAGCAGTACCCTTGCAAACGGGTTACGGACCACGTGGAATCCTTCCTCTTCCTTCTCTATCCTCACCCCTTACACACACACACACACGCGCGCGCGCGCAAACACACACACACACGCAAACACACGCACACACACGCACACACACGCACACACACGCGCACACGCACGCACGCGCGCGCGCGCACGCACGCACACACGCACACACGCACACACGCACACACACACATGCACTATATGATCACATTGTCGGAAAAACGGTCGGGGACTTAGAGCTTGTACCGGCTGGGGCCGGCTCCACTGATGTCGGGTCGCTGCCGGGTCCCACCATTCAGCGGGACGAGATAACCGCCACCTCCCGAGGAAAAACATGCACTACATTCACGGTTAATGACCTTAGCAGTTGATGTGCCCGGAATCACTAATAATTCAGTCAATTAAATATTTTATCTGGAGTTGTTTCTGTGTATTACATAATGTCTATTAGTTTTAATATTACGTAAGTTTAGATTACTTAAAAGATCAACAATTCCTTTATATATGAGTTGCGGATATCGACTTTAAATATAAAGCTTTTGGGGGAAAGCATCATTTAAGGTACAAAATATTTGTAGGAAATACCATACCAGAACAAGTGTCAGAATTTCACAACCTGAGACAGAATATCTCTTGTCACGACAAGGATGACATCCGGAGAACATTCAATAAATTTCAGGCAATGTGTAGATCAATTCAAAGAAATCTTATAAACGAATAAGCAATGACACACAAATTAAATTTTACAAGGTGATGTCGGTTCCTGTAATTGAATATGGGTGCGAAAACTGGAACATACTTGGAGCATGCATGATGAATCGCTCGCACAGAAGGTGTATTGAAGCTGCTGAAATGAGATCTCTAAGATCTGTTGTAGGATGTACGCTTCTAAACCACATAAGAAGCGAGGACGTACGTACGTACGTACGGACAGACGGACAGACGGACGGACGGACAGACGGACAGACGTTTTGCCGTCATTCGAGTTTTCGGAAATAAGGAGCCACTAAACATGGATTCTGGCTACACTACGGGTTAGGGGATTTTCTTCTAAATTTAGCAACTGGGTCTATCCATTTTTTTTGCCTGAGTCCTGTAATAAGTTTTCTGTCGAAAATTCGCCGATTTTTCGTTCGCGCAGCATTACACAACTTTCTCTCCACTCCGAAGCGAGAAAGCAAAAATATACGAAATGCTAATGGAAATCGCAAATGCTAGAAATTATACAATAGTTATACAAATGAAAAACCTTTCTGAATGGCCCTGAACATGACTGTGACACCGAATATGTTACAAAAAAAGCTAACAAGTACAAGAAACGCAACAACTCTCCATTACACTCTAAGTAAACAGGGTCAAAACGATGGACGAGACCGGCAAAGATGGCTTAGGGCTCAACTGATGTCACTGCAGAGGCTCTCATTGGGAGATTCGATGGCTCGAGTCCTAACTGTGGCAGGATTTTTTGACTCTGTAGCTAGATAGATCAAATTCAGTCACTGTTTGGAGATGTCTGCCGCCCGCTGCTCTGAGCGGTAGTTTTTCGTGGTTTCTCCGATCAACACCATGCTAATGCCGGAGCTGTATTCTAACAAACAGGCCATGGACTGCGTGCGACCTTTCCTTCCTCTTCCTTGTCCTTTCCTCATCCCTCACACACACACACACACACACACACACACACACACACATACATTTACACGCCGTACACTACCACATTTGTCGGGAGCTTGTCACGGCTGGGACGGTGTCTGGCTGATGGGAGATATCTGGTTGGTGAAAGTACCTGCAAGTCGTCGTATGTTGGCGCCGTTTCTTACCATCCAGAGAGAAAAGCACCGCCACCTCCCGCGATTAAAACACACGCCACACTTACGGGATTCATGACCTCAGCAGTTGACGCTCACGGAATCGATCATTCAATTAATTAATCAACAATGAATGATGCACCTTTTTGTTCTTCCTGTTGTCGGTCCCAAGAAGTAACATTGCAACTAATTCTTTAGAAGTTATTAAATCCATCATTCAAATGAATTCACTGAATTGAGACTAGTCTTTGAAATTTAAAATGTCCCATTATTAATATTGTCCTCTGATTTAATAATACCACTTAGTAGAAGCAAAAGTGTTTTCTACGATGTACATTTATCATAATATATTCTGAATGGCGGCGATGTTTATTCAGAATACATTCGTTCCAGTAAATATAAATCGATTGATTGGTTGGCTGATTGAGTGATTGATTTTTTTGAAGATTGATTGAATTTGATTGATTTTTATTGATTGATTGAAGTTTTCCTACGCGACAACTGCTTTGGTTATTAGTATCATAAAGTAGTTAATGTTTTAACTCTGGAAGTGGTAATGTTCTTCGCCCTCTGGAATGGTGAAACCCGGCGCCTATCTTTACGCCGACTTTCACAGTTTTTCCCATCCATTTGGGTAAGGTACCGCAGCAGCCGGGACAAGCTCTAAGATTCCGATGGTCTCCTGAAGTGCATGGTAGTTTAGTGCATGTAAGTATAAGAGTGTGTGTGTGAGTAAGGGGAGGGGACAGGCAAGAAGAGGAAGGAAACATTGGGCGCGGTTCTTGGCTCGTTTATTGCGCTACTGCTCGTCTGACAGTGTTCGGAGAAACCACAGAATAGTACCGATTAGAGCAGCAGGCCTCTAGAATTCTCCTCCGCGCAGCGGTTGAATTACGGTGTAAAATATATAGGCGTGTCAACTAGCCACCTTTGGGGCAAATTTTCTGAAGCCTGTTTGAGGCTAGTTCCTCGCTTGTCCGTACAGTGCGCACGATCTGTTTGGGTCGCGGTGTAAGATACACGTCTTAAGATGACATCTTCAACTGTCGCTATTACACAGTTTTACAAAACATTTCCTACCCATTTTCGTAACTGTTCGCTCTAGATTTTGCCAATTCCACCGCGAAACGAAAAATCATTGACTTGAAATTTGAAATCAGCTGGCCACAGAGCTGTCGAATGGATCACGACCAATCACGACCTTGCCCAAATGAGACCTAAAGATTGCAGCGCTTATATGCGAGAACTGTGAGAACTAGCCTCACATAAGCTTTAGGCTGGGAGTGAACACACCTGTACATCTTACACCGTGGGTTGAATTCGACCCAGAAAAGTAGCTAGTGTCGAAAACACTGCCTCCGTCGCGACTCTAATCCTCGGACCACCTAGGCAGAAGCATTGCAGTGACATCAGGTGATGCTCTTACTCTCTCAATCTGAATCAGGGAAATTCTCACTGATTCAATCAGTGAGAGTCGAAGTCACTGATATCTTCAGTCGAAATGGGCAGTTTCGCTATCAGCGAACTTGCGAACCTTTTCATAATGACCGCCAGCATTTCACTAGTCGTCAGTGGTAAAAGTGCCGCGCCACCATCGCTCACTGATCGTTCAGTCGTCTTCGCTGATCCAAACAGTGAAGTTTCACTGATTCAAAAAGTG
This sequence comes from Acheta domesticus, assembly GCA_031308135.1. NCBI lineage: Eukaryota > Metazoa > Arthropoda > Insecta > Orthoptera > Gryllidae > Acheta > Acheta domesticus. The sequence goes on along the minus strand of JAHLJT010005437.1, from coordinate 77,630,466 downwards.
GACCCGATTTTCACTTATTTGTTCAGTTCAATTCACTGATTGTCAGTGGCAGGGTTATAACTGACCCCATCAGTGAATAGTAACTGTCAATCAATAGTTTTTCACTGATTCAGACTGAGAGAGTAGCTACCTCAAGCGGTGTGAGACATCAAAGCGCACCTTCCTGCGCACCTTCCTGGAATGTCATCAACATGGAAAGAAGAGCAAAACTGCGATAGGGAGTTGGGCCGGACCTTGACTCTGTTCCCTATTCAGCCAAGAGGATAATGAATAGGCCCCTCACGGAAGCGAGTCTCAGTTGTCGGCCTTCGCATCAAATGCAGCGCAAGTAGGCTTAAGTCGCTCTTCATAATGCCACACGCAGGCGGCCTTACTTGCAATCACGTCACCGGATGGCGTGTTCTGTTTCATGCGGCTGAAAGCGGAAGCTTGGGAGGGGTTGGCAAACGGTGCGAGACCAGGTAGGAGCTATAAGATCACCGCGGAACCAAATGTGACATAATAGGGAAACGTTGTTCTGCCCTTCATCTCCCTTTTTCCCCTCCCATCTCCCTTTCTCGCCGTCTCTCCCTCCTTCCCTCACCCTGTTCCTGTCTGTCGTTGTGTGTGAATACTTAGTTTTGTTCTACAGCGCCTTGTAGCGGAGTTACAACAAAATTAACAGCACATAAACCTTCTGTGTGAAAAACACGCAGAAGTGCCAACTTTCATGGAGATCGGTCCAACGGTGTCGGAGTTTAGCTCTTATATATATATATATATATATATATATATATATATATATATATATATATATAAAATAGTGCTCAGAAATATCCTCCCTTAACATGGAGGAAATGTCGAAACTTCGAAAATAAGCTGCTGGAATAATCACTCAAAAGTTGGTTTGAAAAAATTATTTATAGGCAAAAATTTGCATTGCAGAAGCCTAGAAACACTCCAGAAACATATTAACTTTTTTCAAAAATAATAAACAACTTACATATTTGCTCAGAAAGAAAAATTAACTCAGAAATATAAAAGGCACTCATTTTACATAATTTGACTACTTTTTTATTTCTGGGCTAATTGTTTCTGAACAAATATATTTACTTCTTTTGTAAATAACAAATAATTTACAAGTTTCTGGAGTGTTTCTATGCTTCTACAGGTGTCCCTACTCGTTTGTTGAAAGTGTGCTAGTAAGTGTGTGACCGACTAATGATTGATTGCCCTGGAGTGCCTTTGAGAGATAGGATTCGAGTGCCGACGGAGAATTTTAGCCACTAGCCAGACAGGTGGAATTCAACCGCTGTCGAACTCCAGCAACCGGATGCTCTGATCGGTAGTTTACCTTAGTTTCTACGATCAACACCAGGCGAATGTGGGAGCAGTACGCTTATAAATGGGCTATGGATCACGCGCTCACTTCTTATTTTGACAAAGTTACACTTACGTGCACTACACAACCAAACATGCCGGGAATCAAATATGGAGCTTAGAGCTTGTTCACGCTTAGAGCTTGTTGTCCCTAGATACAAAGAGTAGCGCAACCGCCGCCATTTAATATCCTCTCTCCCTTCAGACAGCAATCAGGGGCTGAAGGCAAATTATTACAATTGGTGACGTCATGTAGATTTTCAAGAATATTAATTTTGGTTTTGGATAGATTCATTGTTCTCAACACACAGAATGTCACACAGTTCCAATTCTCCCGACAACTGGACATAAAATGGCGAGATCGGTGGAACAATGGAATACGCTACTCTTTGTATCTAGGGACTGTAGTTCAGGCTAGCGCCTTGCTCCGCTGGTGGGAGATGCGGGAACCATCGTTTGCCGACGTGTAGGTCGCCGCTGAATGTCACCGTACAGCGGAGGAAGATACCACCGCCAGCAATAAAACATGCACTACACTTACGGGACTACGTATCGTTATTTTTAAAAAAATAAAAAAATAAAACAAGCCCGAAAGCACGAAATAATCACCTAATCGTGCGTAGCATCGAAATATATCAAGTAAGGCCAAAAATATTAGTACAATTTTCTGTATATTCCCCTACAGTTTCCATGCAATCGCATCTTGAAAAACGCGCTAAAATTCTGTTTTTGTTGTAATTGTTGCTCACAATTATTTTCTTAATGTGTTGAGTAATATACTGTAGCAAAGTCGCACTGCATCGCCATAAATAAATATTGTGATATAATTTTCGGCGAATGCCATTGTAACTCTATCGACGCGAGTCGGGAATATCTTCTGCGCTATCTCACAGGTGTTGCATCGACTTTAGAACAAAATGAGAATAAGACGCAATGTTGGAACTATTTACGGAGAGTTTGGTTGTCAATTGAGGCGTATAACTGTGGACTACGGGAAGGTATAAAATATTTTCCCAATACCCTGAGATTAATGTAAGTTAACGACATGAATATCTATTTCTAAGAAAGATAGTTTATGGGATTATAAGTTATTAAAATTTACCGAGAGTTCAAAATTCGTATAATCGAAATTACGACATTAGCAAGTGACTCAAAGAAAATGAGCCCGATTTATTTTCACATTGTGAAGTAAATTATTGTACATCATTTTCGGAACATAGTTGATCAACATTTAAGAAATAAGTGTACATATTAAAAGTTTTTTTTAAAAAATAGAAAATATAAAGATGTTACTTTACAAACTGTTTCGCTTGCAATTGGTTTTGAATTCTAAAATTTCACAATGCATCAATCAAGAAATAAATTAATATTTCAACATTGTTAGTCTGATTACTTTAATCCATGGTTAAACAAAATTATAATTTTAACAGAGAGGAGGGGATATGGTTTATGTATTGTGGGTATTAGACACTACCCCACACCTAGAGCGGAGCAATAGACAGCGCACCGCATCAGGCCATTAACCCCCTCCTCCTCTTTCACCTCACAGTCGAATTCAGTCGCTGTCTGGAGGAGAATTCTAGCGGCCGGCTGCTCTGATCGGTAGTTTTCCGTGGTTTCTCCGATCAACACCAGGCGAATGCCGGAGCAGTACCTTACCAAACAATCCATGGGCCGCGCGCGATCTTTCCTTCTCCTTTCATATTCTACGGGCACCCCTCACTTACACACACACATACACACACACACACACACGCACACACACACACACACACACACACACACACACGCACTACAATACCATATCAGGAGATCAGTCGAGACCTTGTCTCAGCAAGGGCGGTGCCCCGCTGGTAGGAGATACCTGGTTGGGAAAAAGAGAAGCAAGCCGACGTGTAGTTCGGCGCCGGATCTCGCCATCAAGCGGAGGAATATCACCGCCACCGCCCGCAATAAAAAATTCCCTACACTTACAGGACTAGTGAACATAATTGTTGACGCGACTGGAATCACTAATTACTCAATTAATCCACCCCACAGTCCGGTACTAACCCGCCCAAACCACTCCGCTATACCCGCCCAAACCCCCGTATGCTTTTCTCATTTCCAAACATCGGGTAAGAAAAAGCTCAACTTTCATTTCATATTTATATTTCTAAATTATACATGTTTTCAATTTCGTTTAATTTGGATTCACAAAATGGCTGTACACAAAATTACTGTACACTGATTCACAAAATTACTGTATGTACTATAACTACGCCCCCTTCTCTCTCTTTCATTATGATGTTAATGTTTCTTAATTTTGAAAATTATATATTACTTCACCTTCAATTAATCATGCATTAAAAATCTATTACTCAGTAACTGAATGTTTTAATATTTTATGAGGTTTTGTATGAGGTAACTGACGATTATATCCAAGCCTTCCAAGGCCGCTTTTTTCAATGAATAAAATTGTTGGCAAAGACAACGCCGCTAACATATTTCTTTTGGAATGCCGACAACGACAAATCGCCCTCTTAACTAATAATAAATACGAAGTCCTTTAGGTGGGCCACTGCTGCAGAGGGTATTACCGATGCATTAAACAGTTGCATACAGAAATAGATACGGTAACTAAGCAACTTATGGCTACGTGAGAGATGTCGAAAGATGCGTTAGATATCCCGGATCTCAGAAAAATTAAAAAACGATGAAAATATTTCAGTTACTTCAAAAAATGCGAATATTTGATTGCGTTATTCTGCCTATTCTAAGCTACGCCTACCAACAGCTTCGCAGGTTTGGTGAAATATCGGTTAGCGTATTGCATGTTGTACCTAACTTTGCGAGTTCAAACCCGATCGAAGCCGTGAATATTTAGGGGAGAAAAAAATCCTTGATACGCTTTCCTTGGGATGGGAAGTAAAGCCGGCTGTCACACGTTGTAGATTTATTGCACGTTGTAGATTGTGGCACGTTGTTCAGTGCATGTTGTATATTTACTGTAAAAGATCCTCAAGCCTAAAAGAAGCGTCTGAATTAAATTCAAATCGCCTTTTCGACGCCCGAGTAATACCGTCCTTCTCCGCTAGATGGTGAAAAAAGCGTAGAGAAATTTGCATGGTCAGACGAAAGAGAGGGCTGACGTCAGCAATAGCAAAGCTCCAAAGAAGACGCCGCCCATCACTAAATAATTGCTACACTCGTGTTGCGTTATGGATTAACTTTATTACATACTTGATATGTAAAGAAATGTTTTAATGTTTATCCAAATATACAATACGGTATTACTGCTGTAGTCCTCAACACTTTTGTAAAATATTTGATAGTGTGTATAATGTAAAACGTTTTATAAGAGGGTATTTTATTTGTTCTTCAGCAGTATGGCGCTACTTTTTGAAAAAAACATTTTGTGCGGTTTTGTTCAGCAGTAGTTTTTGCTTGAGCGCGTCTCTAGGAGAAAATAAATTGAAAGAATAACAGTGCTAAAGTTCATCTTCCAAACTGCCTTTTTAGCTTTGTTTCTTTCAGGTTATATATTTATTACCTCGTACGTAGTCCAATAGGAGGGCGTCGGTGCAGGAAAATTCACCCCTAGTTATTACCGTTACTATTTCGATTTATTTTCTCAAGTTCGTCTTCAAAATTGTCTTCTTAACTTTGTTTTTGCTAGTTATATTTGTATTACTGCGTACGTAGTCCAGTAGGCAGGGCTCGGTATAGAAAAATTTTCCCCCTACTTCCAGTAGTAATGGTAACAGTTATAACTAAAGACAGGATTTTCATGCAGTAAAACTGTCTAGAACGTGCAGTAAAAATACCAAAACGTGCAAAAGCATGCAATAAAAAGATAAAGACTTTGAAAAACTGTGTTAGGTAACCTAAAAACTCCAGTTAATCCATTTATCAGCTTATTTTTATATTTTGGATGTGATATTTAAGAAGTATGAAATATAATTCTAGTGTTTCTATTATAATTAAGTTTGTACATACTTTTTAAACAAACTATATTTGAAATTTTTAATATTATTCGCACACAAAATTAAATTAGCATAAAAGCACAAGCAAATAAATTAAAAATAGAAAGTAATTAATATACTTTAAAAATAAAAAATAATTAAGTTACAGAAGAAATGTTCTTAATTGTTTTATTATAATTTACAATTAAGTATATTTCGAAATTATTTTCTGAGAAATCTTCTATTAACTAATATGTTTCAAACAGAAAAAAAATTCGTTCTACATTTAGTATACTATTCTTGCGTTGAGCCTTACTCTGACGTACGCGTAAACGATGCTAAAATCGGTCAAAAACTGAGTTCATTCTTTCTTGTACCTCGTGTGCAACGCCTGTCCTGAGAAGTTCAATGAATTTGGAACGCAGTGCAGCTTGTCGGTAGTGTAGCGTCGCAATCATCAACGACGCCAAGTTAGATTTTAATTTGGGAAATATGTAGATCAGATAACTCCATCACTATTTATTACACAAAGATAAAATAAAGAATATGTATTTGATAACAAATATTTCCACCATAACACCATATAGCGTCGCAATCGTCAACGACGCCAAGTTAGATAAACTCCTTGTGGACACAAGAATCTTTTTCAGGTCCTTTTACTTCGACCTCTCCAAGCCTTCTCAATATTTATCTCTCTAGCAACAACTCCTGTTGCTAGGCAGAAACAAAATCATCATAACTACTACGTTACAGTAGCAAGCTTCGCTCCCGTACTTAATGTCAAGTGTGACTCGCGAATGCCGTCTCGTGTAGGTAAGTTCAGCAAAGACTGACAAAACGGATATAATATCCATTTCCGAAGAGAGAACCTGAACACAGAGTTTGCTCAGCGACCGTAACCAACGACCGTGGATCCTTGCTACAATAACTAAGAAATCTTAATTAGACAATAGTCATCATGAGAGGCACAGACGCTCAGTTCGGGGATCAACTAAACGCAGAATTGATACATATTAAACGGCACTATGGTTTAACAGACCACTCGAATGCACTGCTGGGTTGCCACAAAAACTTTTTTGTTGAACGAAACATTTAAAATGAAACATTAAAACAAGTTGATAGTATAAAAGGTACATTTAATGCAATAAATCTATGAATCTTGCAAATTTGTCCAATAAAATTCCAAAATGTGCTACTTTCAGGCAGCATTATCGAAAACGTGCAATACAGTGCAGTAATCTCCCAAACAACCAATTTCGTCCGAACTAAAACAAGTACTAAAATAGCGTACGTTTCATTATTCAAATTTCTGTCAAAGTTTCATTCAATTTCAAATGAAAGAAAAGCTGCAGTAACACAGGAACCCAGTCTTTAGTAATAACCTAGTAATTACTTTTACTATTTCAATTTATTTTCTCCTAAAGTTCATCTTCAAAACTGTCTTCTTAGCTTTGTTTTTGTTAGTTGTATTTCTATTACTGCGTACGTAGTCCAGTAGGTGGAGCCCGGTGCAGAAAAATCAGCTTGGAAGGGCATCCGGATTAGAGCGCGGGTGTGTTGACTAGATGGCCTTGGTCGAGAAGGCGGGGCTGGACGGGGCGGGTAGGTGTGGGACAGCGGTTGTTGTCTAGGAGGCCTAGAACAGGGCTGACCAAGTCGAGCCCCTACTATTCATTGCACGAAGCTAGGAATACAGGGAGATGGCATGACGTCACAAACTTGGAACCACCGATCCGCCATGTTGCTGTGCCCAAAACGCTTGTTGGCATCCTCGTGGTGACGTGTGCTATTTGCCATAGTTGTTAACAAATTTGTCATATTTAAAAGTCTTGATCAGTCTAGCACGAGTTCCTAACAGTTTTTTATGGTTACGTGTGTGGCTTACTGCTGTAAAAATCGTTCGGGGAATGCGATAATTATGACTTTACTTACGTTAATTACGACTCTTACGCCTCGATCTTTTCTCATGTAAGTAGTTTCTTTATGTGTTTAGGAAAATATAGTAAAACTTGCAGATATCGGTTAATTTTCCTGATTTTTCTCTTCATCCCAAACAGGAGAGCACAGTATATCAGTTGTGTGAAAAGACAACTGGCAGCCTAGTACACATAACAAGTTATGCTTGGTTCATTTTCAAGAAGAGAATTTTGATAGAATTTCTTTATAATGCGTACGTTTGTGTAAACTCGCTGTTCCAAGAATTTTAGCGGCTTTTCTAATACATATAAGAGAAGTAAATTGTGCAGGAATAATAATTCACTGAAAATGTCTTCGAAAGGATAACTAACATTTTTGAAGTCTTCTACATAGAAACCCGAAAAGTTTGCACGTTGACATCACCAATTGTATTACTGGCCCATCTACAAACTCAAAACTTTAGAACAGTGCTCATTTGTCTTCAGATGAGAGTACTTAATTTTTATTTCACCATTTCCTTATATAATCATTAACAGTACCGCAAGGCAATGTGCTTTTTTAATTATATAGTAGGCATGGTAGTCAGACCTCGAATATTGTGACAACACTAATTCTAAGAATTTTTCGTAATAATTTGTGCATCATATGCTGCTTCATAAAGTCAGCAGTGTTAAGTGTTTATTTATTTGCCTACTTTTTGTGAGAGACCATGTGAGAAATCTCAAAGGCAGAAGAAGCACATTTAGTAATGTAGTATTCTCGACGTTTTGAGTTTTTTGTTTTTTACGCTCTGAAAATACTTTACAGAGATCCCACAATTTGTAATGAAGCTTCTCTTCTCCGTTTTAGTTATTCTACTTTTCAGTATTCTGAAGATTATTAAAGTCTATTGAAAAATGGGTACTTACCACTTACTATAGTGTTTGAGAGACGTGTTTTTGGCGCACCAGTTTGGCGAAACGGCTTCACTTGCGCAACATGGAAAAGGTTGGTAATGCGACCTCCATGATACCATAGCTCCATGATTCAGTGGAGAGACAGTTCAGAACATAAGATAAATTGAAAGGGGTCATGGCCGCTGTGACTGGATAATGTTTAGATACAAGTTTTCCATGCCAGCTGCCATTTTCTAAACAATGTAGATTTGCAAGTTTTCGCAAGAAATGTCTTGAACATTTACAATTAATTTCTGATTAAGGAACAACACAGATGTTCCCCTCGTAATATTTCGTTCTGATGAGTCAAACTATGCGAACTTGCACACCAACTTTAATTTTGAACAATGAATTTGTTGGTGCACGTAATATAATGTGGTTAAGAGTTGTTCGGCATACATCACACACGCACCGAACAGTTAAATCATCCACGCACCGAAAAAAAATATCGTTAATCTAATCAAGTAACTTGCGCCTCTCACAGTCGCAACGATGTCTATGGGGCACGCACTTTTCCACTACAGTGAAAATATTCTAACGTCTTTGGACGATGCCTTGAGAACTGGACTGCAGGACGTCACACCTTGAAGGGAATGACTTGAAACTAATGTGGAGTTATGATATGTGACACAGCGTATATTGTGAGTAGCATATACGTAAACCCTCGTAAAATCTCGCTTAACACGAATTTCGTCGTAATACGAAAAAAACTTTAGTCCCGGCAAGGGATTACGCCAATACTGACATTTATGATTCTCGGATAACAGGAATTTTTATAACACGAACTCCGATATTTCGTTCCCTTGGAATTTGTCTTAATGAGGGTTTACTGTATATATCAGACATACAATTCTAAAATTTGGTAAACTGATCATTCCTACCAGATACGCTCTCGTTAAGATATGATTCTGTAATTACTAGCACTAATCAGTTTGTACTTTTAAAGGTATTGAAATGCCAGAAAGGTATGCAATACGAAACGTAGGGCGCACATAATTCAATATGCGATTGGTCTTCAATTACTTCGCTGCTGGAATATTTTTGAGAATGGTTTTTTTTTTCAAATGGGAGCACCGAATTTGTTGATTAAACGTCGTACTGGAATTTTTCTAAATTGGTTGGACACCCCACTTAGAACAACTTTAATATTCGGTGTAATGTAAAGTGTGTTAAATCTAAAAAAAATTAAAAAAGGTTTTTAAAATTTACTATTTTACACATTATTGGTTATTAAAACTATCGAAGTAAAATGTCGAGACTTGTACTCTTTTCTAAGTGACTTATATCCACAAGCCACTTAGAAGATTTGATCGTAGGTATATGCAAAAGTATCATAGTGTGCCTTTTTAGGCGTAACACCTTTTGCGCAGCAAATACAGAATTCTACTAAAGAAAACAATAGTATAGGTGTTACTTTATTTTTTTGAACTAGAGCAGTCTCAGGTGCGGAGCCTAAAACGAGGAGGGAGGGACTACATTTCTGGGACCCTACGGACTTTCAGCTTTTTTATTTACATCAGGCATATTTTAGTAGTAAATAAATAAAAGTGACTACAAAGAGAAAACTTACAAGGACAAAACAAATTGCACTTAAGACACAATACAGAGGAAAAGGTCAGCGAAGGACATAATGTCATGGGGATCATTCCTTCCTCTTCCTTGTACTATCCTCACCCCTAACTTACACGCTAACATACACTACACTACCACAAGTCGAAAGGACAGTCAGGGGCGTATAACTTGTTCCGCTGGTGAGAGATATCTGAATGGGGAAGACCTCTAGCCGACTTGTTGGTCGGCACCGGATCTTGCCATCCAGCGGGGAAAGGTCATCGCCACCTCCCATGAAAAAAAACCACGTAGGACACTTACGTCACTGATGATCTTGGCAGTTGGCGGATCCAAAAACTCTAATCAAACTTCGTTTCCCACAGCTCCGCATTGCTCTAACATAATTCCCTCGCAATAACCTTGGTTGAAGGTGCAACACATGTAATCACTATCAGGGAGGTAACAAACAGTTACCCCCTTCACAATTTTCTGATGCAAAGTTGCTCGGCCAATCAACTGAAGAGCCTCGCGGCTGAACGTTGTAGTGTCTTTAAATGTAAAATAAAATTAAAAAAAAAAAAGCTCCGCAGAAGTTGCCAGCGCTCCTACACCGATGCGGATGCGTACTTCGAGTTAAAAGTAGCCGATACGTGCTTCGGGAAGCAAAACGTTACATGGACCCTGCACTTACGGTCATTACCACTAATCAAGTGACTATCTGAAAACAATTCGATTAATTCAATTTAAACAAGAAACAACGTAAAGCAAAAAAAAATTGTTCGTCTGAAAATTAACGAGGGACGAATCCTCGTGAATCTGGACTACAATTCTGTGTCGTTATCGCGATATTTTTATATATATTTTTCTACTATTTGGTATATGCCCTACTGTTTTTTTTAATCTTTTCCAACACTAATATCCAATTCAAGAGGTTTGAGTTTTCTTCGAGATTCCCCAGGTTTTGCGAATGATTTACTTTCGTTCATCTCATTTTTTATCCCCAACGTTATATGAAGTTTTAAAAACTATTTTTGGCGTTAAATTTAAAAAAGTGATGATCACGATCATAATCGTATTAATTAAGTATGGGATACTAAAGCACCATAAGGTTAGACCTGAGTAGAGTAATATTCAAAAGTGAAAGAGTTAATTTTTTCCTTAAGAGAATTTCAAGAAACTCAGAAATTGTACTTGAATTAGAAGGATTTGTTGAACTAATTAATTGCACAAGTCTACTTTAAAAACTTAGAACGCATAGAATGTTTTAATATAGAATTCTTAAAATGTGGTGGCGAGATTTTGTCGCAAATAAATAGGTTTACTCTATTCATTCATTTTTATTTAAAAATGGAGGTAATCTTGAAAACATATTCGGAAAATCGACGAATTTGTTCCGATTCTCAGGTTGTCATGTTGAAATAAATTCAAGAAAACACATTTTGGAAGAAAGTCAAAATAATTTACGACTAAATACGCAAACATGCCGATAGGAATTTAGACAGATATTTACAAAAGAAAAAGAGAAGGTCCTAATAAAATTTAATTAATTTTCTCTGTAATACGAACTAACGGAGGAACGGTAAAAACACAGCCACAACCACTGCAATGTAATGAGGAGTAATTGTTTTATATAACAATAGAATCATAAAATTAACGTTCAGAGAACAACAGGAAATAAAAGCCAAGTTAATTACCTTTGAACGTTGACTCATAAATGTAGGTAATAGAATTTCTTCCCACTAGAAGAATGCGGTTTTCTTTGTATTAATTACCTTCATGTTTTTCTTGTGAATTCTTCCAATGTCACTGTCAATGTTACAAAGGAATAGAGGTCATTTCGAAAATCTTGAGTCGCTAGAAGTCATATCACCCTCAAAGAATTGAATACTTTTCTGGAAACAACGATTTTCGAATAAGAAATTCATTTCCTTAAATTTATTGATACCTTTTTAAGCACGAGAATTCTTTTAAAATTAAAAAGAAAATGAAATGACGGATATATTTTATTTGTAATTGCTGATATTCCGATATTCTTACTGACGACAATTAAGTCGTTTCTTTTTGTACACGGATTAAAAATGATATAGTGATATGAACATAGAGGTAGTATGATTCATGAACACTGATTTTAACAAATAAAGGACGGATAAACAGATATTAATGATAACATAATTAAAAAATAATAAACATTAACAGATATTAACCCATTAAGTCCCATTATTTTTATTGCAGTTTTGTTTAATGAAATTCAAAAAATCATCATAATTGAGTGCTAGCTATTTAATTTTATCGAAATTAATTCAAATTATTAATTTGGGTAGGTGTGGAGGACTGTCCTCATATGAGGACGCTGGGACTTCGTATGAAGTTTTCCGCAATAATAAAAATATGTCTTCATAACATACGTTTATGCCCACTAGATTTGAATTTTAGTAAGTACTTTTTGAAATTTAAAATAAAAATAAAATAAAATAATTAAACAACATAATTACATAAGTTATTGTAATGTGTCAACAAAGCAAATACGATTACACTGGAATAATATTTTCAAAAAAGAACTTGATGGTAATAATTGAACAGACTTCTACCACAAACATATTTTCGAAAATGATCTTGTACTCAGCTAAGATTATAGCACAAAAGTAATTTCAGAAAAATCTACTTTACTTTCTGAAGTAAAGACTAAAGACCAAAACATTTCACAAAGAGAGTAATATTGCATTTAACACTATATTTGCAAGGCTTGTTTACGCATGATGGCTGCTGATTTGTGCATAAGCAATCCTCATGATAATGAGTCTTTTTCTGTCAAATCTTACGTTAGGCAGCACGCTTGCTAGAGAAGACAAAATTGATACTTTCTTTCTTGCAGATTCTTGGAACTTTTAACGTGCGATTTTTATAAAGCTGCCTTTCAAGGCAGTCAAGATAGTCTTCACGATGAAAACTATCGCGGCATTTCGCGTCTTTCTCGGTCGTGCCGCTAGATGTTGCGTGATCAAACAGTGCTTGATAGGTCGCAATCATGCGACGTCTAGTGGCACGACCGAGAAAACCGCGAAATGCCGCGATGTATTCCATCGTGAAGACGGGCCTGGTGAGGCAGCTTTATAAAAATCGCGTCTTTCTCGGTCGTGCCGGTAGATGTCGCATGCTCAAGCAGATGTCGCATGACCTAGCGGTGCATGATCAAGCAGTCGCATAATCAATCATGCGACATCTCGCGGTACGATCATTTCTTGAAACAAACAACATGAAATTCAAATTCCAACTCTTTTACAAGTTCTTCACTTCTCGACAAAATTGTATAACAAAGTCCCAGCGTCTTCATATGAGGACGGCACTAAAATATCAACATCTCGAAAACATTCAATCATATAACTGCACAATTTTATATTCTTCGTAAAGTATGAGCACAAACTAACACTATGTAGTCAGTTAAGCAACTCACCGAAATTTGGAAAAGTAGATATAATCAAATTTTTATCGACATAAAAAAAGTATAAAATGCACTAACTTAGGAAGCTAGAAAAACTACAAGAATATAAATCTGAGCAATAACAAACGTTTATATATGTTGAATGAACCTTTGCGGTGTTGCGAAACAACAATGTGATGAGAAACACAAATTACAATGTAATTAAATAATAAAAAAATTCACTGTCCTCAAATGAGGACGCTGGTACTTAATGGGTTAAATACTTAGTTCACTGAAATCTGTCCAACAGTTGTAAAAATTAATTGTGCGCAATATTATCTAGTAATTTTAATTCGATCATTTCAAAAAAAATTAAAACAGCTTCATACTAGTGGCCTGCAGCAGTAAAGATGCTGCTAACCAAGAGGACAAAAAATGTTTTCCCAAAAGTAGCACGCACACAGCTCTAGAATAACAATATAATGCTCTTTTATAACACTGCAAAAAACCAGGTGAGGTGGGTCAGGGTACTAATTGTTGTGACCGCAATGCCTCTGGCTGGGAGGTACTAGGGTTCGAGTCCCGACGATGGCAGGATTTTCGCCTCTAGCTCACAGTATATGTATTTATACAGCAGCGCAGCTCAGTGTTAAATATCCTATGACGACGTGTTGGTCAGCGACTCCAGCGATCCCCGCGGCGATCAAACAATACTACGCCGCTTTACAAATCGTAATACAGCCTAGTTCTGCTAAATCTAACCAAAAAGTAAATGTATATTTTTTTAAATTTACTTTTGTATATAATCAAACAATACGTGAAATAGAAGTTTTGAACAATTTTTAAGGAAAGAAATGATTTAAATTAAAGAATGTTGTCCATTGAAAGTGAATAGTGAAATAATGAGGAAGAACAAGTATTTCTTCGTATACTGTTAATAAAAATATTTAGAAATTTAAGTAATCTAAGTAGTAAATAAGGATATCTGGGAGGTAATATCGTTTCTGTTAGGAGGTAATTACAAATTTCCGTCTTTCATTTCTAGGTCTATTATACAAGTAAAAAACAACATAACTTAGGGTTCTTTCCTTCATGATTGCAGAATTTAATTGTGGAACAGAGCGCTCCTTTCGACACCTATCCTATTAATATAAACCCACGAGGTCAAGAAAAAATGCGAAATTTCTTTTAAGTGTTTATCGCACTCTTAATAAACGTAATTTCACAAACAAATCCATATAAATCAGTAGCAGCTATCCGCAGTGCTACTTGGTCGCCACCAGGATAGCTCGGTGTATGGGCGCGCATCCCTAACTAGCGAAAAAAACGGGCTGTATAAATACGTATACTTCAACTAGCTACAGAGCTATGTCGAGTTGAGCCGCTGCCTGGAAGGAAGTTACAGCAGTCAGTTGCTTTGATCGGTTGTTTTCCATTGTTTCTCCAATGAACACCAAACGAATGCCCGAGCAGTTGCCTACAGAACGGGCCACGGACCATGCGCGATTGTTTGTCATCCTATCCAAGTCCTCGCAGGGGGGGGTAGATTGTTCCAAGACCTGAGCAGTGGTGTCAAGGTCCTCTACTGGTGGCTGTGGGATGCATCGTGGCACCGTAGCATGACGCGAGCTTCTCTGCGCAACTAGCGTCTGGAAAGAACTATTACGAGTAGTAGTAACCACGCCGTTTTACAATAGGGATGACGTTGTCTCTGGCGGCGGGGTGATGAACTGCGTGGAGGGGCGATTTTGTCGTGGCACTCGTGTCACGCACTCCCGCTCGTGGCGTCGGCCTTGACAACACTACTCTAGGTGAAGTTTGAGATGTCCGCTCGTTCCTGAGTCGCACTCACGTCGTGAGCTTCAAGGTGAAGGCAGTGAGGGTGAGGTTCGCTACCGACCTTTGGGCAGGATTCGTTAGTCTGCCTCCTCTGTGCAACCAGCGGGAGATCTCAAACCCACATAGGTAAGTCCGACTGGAAGCATTAATTTCCCTCTGCCAGTTTGTTTAGGTTCCAGCGGTGCTCACGTCGATAGCTTCAAGGTAAATGCAATGAGGAGACGGGTTGTCGGCCACGAGCTCCCCGGACCTTAGGCCGAGTGATCCCAGTTGGGCACTTGGCTTCGACGTGGCAGTGGTCCGATACTCTAGGTCACTGTTGTCAAGGTCGATGTCACGAGCGGGAGTCCGTGGAACGAATACCACGACGAAATCGCCCCTCCACGCAGTTCATTTCCCCGCCATCAGAGACAACGCCATCCGTATTGTAAAACGGCGGGGTTACTAATAGTTTCCACTCCCGACGCTAGTTGCGCAGAGATTTTCGTGGCATGCTACTGTGCCACGACGCGTGCCACTGCCACCAGTAGAAGACTTTGACACCACTGCTCTAGGCAAAGAGGTGGGACTTGTCCCGATGTAAAGTGAGTGGCGCTTTATTTGACTGCAGTGCTAGTCTGGAAAGCTAGTAGCTCTGAGCTGTCAGGGTAGCGCGATCCAGGCTTAATTGGGGAGGTTCCCGCGAAGGGTGACTGCGATCCGGCGGGTGTTGGATACCACCCTCAAGTGTTGGGGGTGCGGATAAAGGCCTCAGAGACTCACAGATGCCCACACCGGGGAGCAATCCTCCTTGTAGAACAAGAATTGTGTGGAGCAGTAAACCACGCGGATATGCAATCCAATCCAATTAGGCTGGACCAACTCTCGAAGGATAAAACATTGATACATCCAGGAATCGCCAGAAACAAGAATTGCAGGCAGAAGTTTTCATCGTATTCCCCTTGGTCTATTCTGAGATCAGCACTAAAAGAATTGCGACGAGAGTTGACAACTAAAATAGCACACTCTTTGAATGCAGAACGAAAACAATAAGCAGAAGTTATATTTTTTTGTTTTCGTTTTTTTAAAAAAAGCGTTGTCACGAACATATTAACTGCATTCTTATAGAACCAATACAGTTTATTTGTACACTTTAGACGCATTTTTTATACTTTGATAAAAGACTAGTCATATGTCCGAAAACAGTAAAATGTAAAGAAAAACATAACATTTAAAGGATCAATGGCATGGCCTTTGCTAATACAGTGTTATCAATTTAATACTTCCGGAAATTGCCACAAATGGCTAATTATTTCATTTATACTTTTTCCAAATGTGTGTGTGCTCGGTTATGGGAAAACAGAATGCGTCTAACTGCAGAAAGAACAAAATAAAACGATGAACCAATCAATACAAAGAAACTGTTTTCGGGTATTACAGGGTAATTGTTTCTATCCCATTATTTCCATAATAAATGTATATTCACTACGCCCAAATTTCGTTGAACTCTTAATTTGCTAGTTGTGGTATAAGTAGTGTTAAGAATGTAGGTTGCTATTTAGTGATAGCAAAAAAAATAAAATCTGTGATTCTTTTACCTTCGCTAATAGGTTGTGTAATATTGGAAAACAAAAATGTATAACTTTTAAATGTTGTTAGCCATGCTTTGTTGGTACGAATATTCATCGTTCTATCATGTATACGAATGATGGAATTTTCTGGAGCTGAAGAAAACGCGCTGAATTACACTTCACCATACATAACCAATTATTAACGATTTTTACGACAATAAATTACAGAAATTAAAGCAGATCAAATTCCTAGTTGGCATTGGGCTGCGGCACCTAAGAAGAACTGAAGACGATATCGGTTCAATGTCGGTGTCGACATCTACCTTGACACGACGCGGCGACCCTGGCGGCGGCGAGCTGAGTCGCACACCTGACCAGAGCCCGTCGCCAGCACCTGGACGCAGGGAGCGGCCGCAAAAAGCTCCCGCGGAGCAGGCGGAGGCGAACGCGCACGAGCAGCTTTTTGTCACCGATGGCCGCAGAGAGAAAGTTGACGTCAGGACACACTCAGCCGGTACTCATAACAATGCTCTCTCCCTCCCCGCCCCATCTCCTATTCTCACCCTCTCTACACCCCTCTCTCTTCTTTTCTCTTTCTTCCCGCCCCCTCTCCATCCTATTCTCTCCCATTCCGCCTCCTCGCTCTCCTAATCTGTCTCTCCTTGCCCTTCTCGCCTAATCTCTACCTTCCCGTCCCCTCTCCATCCTGTTCTCTCCCACCCCGCCCCTTTTTCCTCAATATCTCCTTCCCCGCCCCCTCTCATATTCTCTCCCTCTCCGCCCCTCCTATTATCTCCCTCCCCGCCCCCTCCTATTCTCTCCCTCCCCGCCCCTCCTATTCTCTCCCTCCCCGCCCCCTCCTATTCTCTCCCTCCCCGCCCCTCACCCTCCTATTCTCTCGCTCTTCACCTCCTCTCCTATTCTCTCCCTCTCCGTCCCCTTTCCCTCCTCACTTCCTCTCCTAATCTTTCCCTTCCCACCGCTTCTTCCTCCTAATTTCCCTCTCCCCCTCTCCTAATCTTTCCCTCCCTTCCCCCCTCTCTCATTGTCACCCGACCCGATATCCCTTCCCCTTCCTCTCCCTTCCCATTCTCACTATCTTCTTGCCGTTCTACCTGTGAAGCGAGTGATGAGAAGTAGCATTTTATTTTGCGAAAAGGAAAAGTCCCAAGCGCAATCCAACGCGCAAAATAAAATGACTTATCACGTGTGCCATACACTATTTTTCAAACAGCATTCATTTTATTTTAATTCAAATATACAAATCATTGTTATATTGTTACGTTACGGTCTGCAGGAGCAGATGCGATCAGACGAAAGTATTTATTTGTTGCCGTCACACTTTTGACTGAATATTCGCGCTTCGTCTCATTTTTAGCACTGATGCTAAATACTGAACTTTGGCATGCTTCGTTTGCCCTAAAAATAAACGCTTTTACTGCTGGCTCCCTTGGAAAAACATTTCAAAATGAAAATAACCAGTAAATAATAAATATTAATTGTAGATTCAGATCAATAAACCGTAAAAAATAAATTGTCTATCAATAACTCACGAAACATTCCTTCCAAGTTAAAACGAAATAGTTTAGAAATCACCTGGAAATAACCGCCTGCGGCACCACAACAAAATTAATAATTATGTACAAATATGATCTTTATTACATACCCACCAAGTTCCATCGTGTGACTTGGTTTGAAATATAAATATTTCACGTTGTAAGATTTTACTTATGCTTAAAAAAGATCAAAACTATTTTTTTACTTTCTCTATACGTACATGTACACGGAGTGATATACGTAGTACAGGGAAAGTTATGTAATGCTGCGCGAAAAAATTGTCAATTTTCGCCAGAAAAAAATTCGTTGCCGGACCGTGATAACGAAAAAGTGGATAAATCCTGTTGCTAAATTAAGAAAAAAAATCCTCCAACACCCCTCCTTTGTAGGTCCTTGATACGGAAAAACCAATTGAAAGGAAAACGTCCGTCTGTCCGTGTGTGAACACTGCTAGCCCCTAAACCATACGTACGATTTCTTCCAAAATGGATATTCCCCGGTCGATCTGGTTCTAGTCAAAGCTTTGAGATTTTGAAAAAGATACTGTAAAATTTGGCGGTACTTTATATGAAGCCCCCCCCCTCCGACATTTTCAAAATTTTCTCAAAAACAGCTCAAAATTTTTTCTTTAAATTTCTTGTAAGAATAGAGTAAAATACACTTATGAAGGTGCCATAGGCCCGATTTTCACGGATAACTCTGAATTTTCGAAAATTGCTAAAGTTTGAATTTTATTCGGAGTCTTCCTCCAATTACAAAATTGCAGATAGAGATTTTTCTTTCAAATAAAATTTGTTCTTCACAGTGAGTTTTTTCTTCAAGATCATGTACATTTTTTGGAAATATTTAGTAGTTTTCGCGCAATATTGAGTGCAATATGTGCAATTTTAAAAGTTACAAAACAAGATTTTCTCAAAAAACGGCTCCAAATTTTTTCTTTAAACTTTTGGTAGGTATAGTGCCTAATGTATTTTATGAGATGACAAAACGCCATATTGCTCTATGCTTTTGTTTTTCCAGAAATTGGAAAAATGTAATTTTTTTGACTTGTCTGTCACGTCGTTAATATTTACATTAGCCTTGATTTGTTGACATTATTATATAAAGGAGTACATGAGCCTTAAATAATGTCACGTGAAGTTTCTCGAAAACACAGCCGTTTTCTGTGAAAAGTAGCTCAAAATTCCGCATTTTCAGAAACGCTCAAACGCAATTTTCTCATATATGGCTGCAAATTTGTTCTTCGAACTTTTGTAACGGATAGTCCTAATTACACTCTTTAATTTGACGTAAAGTTTATTTTGAGTTATTTTTTTAAAAATCATATAAACGTAAGTTTTTTTGAATGATCTCTCACATCTTTAATATACACATTACCAGCAATTTGTAAACATTATATTTGTGAGTGTAAGTGCCCGAAATAACTTTAAATAAAGTATTTTAAAAACTCAAAATTTTCTGTGAAAATGAACTTCAAATTTCGCATTTTTAGTAGCGCTAAAACGCAATTTTCTTTAAACGGCTCATCATTTTTAAAAGAAAATTGCCATTTAGGACTAGGTTTTTGTGTTCTTTAATATTCTAAAATAAATATTTCCGTTCTACCAATAGGAAACAGAAATATTAAGAAAATGACAAAAAATGTAATTTTGGCGATGATAGATGGTAGCTGGCAAGAAAGAGTATGTGGCAATTCCAAATAGCTAGTGAAGACCCAAGGAATAGAAAAACTAAAACTGGAAAGTCTGTGCCATTCTGTAGCACCACTAGTTACTGAATATTCTCATGCGTTAGACTATGAGGCTTCTGGCAGAAGGTTAAGAAATACAAAATATATTAGAGAATTGAAGGGGGAAACAAAATATAGATAGTTCATCTAACGAAAAATAAATTAAATTGATTTGCTTAAGGTGAGCTTTATTGTTAACGTTATTGTTAACGTAAAGGAGAATGAAAGGAATGTTCTGAAAGTTTTCGTTTGATTCTGTTTTGGTGAGGGTGTGATGAACGTTAAAATACAAATATGAGTGCATCAATTTTTCGTTGCAATAATGTGGAATGCTTATCGTATTGTCAGTGTGTGTGTGTGGGGGGGTGTTTTGTCTTGTCAAAATCACTCGTTCACTGTAATGTGTGGTTAGTCAACTATGAGTTTTGACACATCGTTTGTCATGTCCAGTGCTGAAGTTCGTCCATCGTCTAGAACATACACATGTCCAAAAAAAATTATCATCACAAACTCACCATTTTAACTTTTTCAGGAATATCCAAAGAAGATGCAGAAGAGTGTTATCATCGTTCCTCTGAACAAGGTATGCCTTTTAACATAAAATGGAAGAACAGAAAGGCGATGTTCGTAAATACGCCACTTAGTTAATAAAAAATTCTAAAAACAAAGAAATACGAAATAAGGGTAAGGGCAATTGGAACATTTAAACAAATTATGTATTCACACTAGCCATGATTTTAGGACTGTGTCGACAACCTGTTTCTTTGCAACCCCTGTAAGCATATCTTCAGCCTTTGCTTACGAATTATTTTATTTGTATTTTTATTTAGCCATTATATGGCTAGGTCAATTGTCCTCGGCGCAGTTAGTTCCCGGGGTTCCTAGTAGGTCACTCAACTAGGAACTCGCGATATCTCTAATTCGCTTAACGTTCGTGACTTCATGTAGTTGACGCATTCGGCTAGCGACGCCGGTTTCGTGATCGTGGCTTTTCAGTAGGACAATCCCAGCATTCGCCGGGATGTCCGAGACAAACCACAAAAACCCTCCTCAGGACGGCCGGCACGGGCATTGAACCCGGGCCTCCCGAATGCGAAGTCAGTGCACTACGCCCTGAGTCGCTTCGCTCGGTTTATTTTACTTAAATTGTATCAATGTGTTCACGATTAGGAATATACCAAATCATTCTTATGTCAAGTTGGTCATTGCCTTTTACCTCTATCAGCCAGGACAGTGTCGTCAAGGTCGATGCCACGAGCGGGAGTCCGTGGCACGAGTGCCACCACGCAGTCGCTCCTCCACGCAGTTCATCACCCCTTAACAAAAGACAACGCCATCACTATTCTGAAACGATGGGGTTACTAATAGTTTCCTTTCCCGCCGCTAGTTGCGCAGAGAAGCTCGTGACATGCTACGGAGCCGGAGAGCATGCCATTGCCACCAGTTGAAGACCTTGACACCACTGGGCCAGGAGCTCAGCGGCCGTTAGTATTCGGGGTTACCACATTGCCACCCATCCAGGAACCCGCAGTGACTCGAGCTACTCAACTGCCGTGACTTCACGGAGCTTGGTTAAAAGTCCGGCTACCGGCTCAGGCACTTATGTCTGTGCACCTCTACTAGATTCTCACAAAATGTATGGTCATCAGGTTGAATGACAGACTCGAAACTGAAAGAACAAAATCACAAACCGGTCAAACTATTGG
Organism: Acheta domesticus; assembly: GCA_031308135.1. Classification (NCBI taxonomy): domain Eukaryota; kingdom Metazoa; phylum Arthropoda; class Insecta; order Orthoptera; family Gryllidae; genus Acheta; species Acheta domesticus. The sequence continues at coordinate 77,608,961 of JAHLJT010005437.1, read as the reverse complement.
CTCAAGAAAAAAAGGAAATATGCGGAAATTATAAGCGCGTATTTTTAACAATCCGAACGTCGCGACGTAACTGAACTATGAATACGATCATGACCCACTCTAGAGACAGCGGAACTCGTTGGAGTAGGCCACGGTAAGATCAGTGATACGCTACATATAATCATTGGATAAGCTGAATTTGATTTTTCAGTGGTTAGTGATATTGTAAAAACGCTGTGGCCAAGGTCGTAACCATTTCCCTCACACTTCCCACACGAAGCGAAATGAGGGCCCAAGAAAATTGTGCATATGTTCAAAATATGATCTGAAACTGTATTAAAAGAGTAAAAAGGTGAAAATATCGCACTCATCAAATAGAGCATCAAATACATTAATGTAAGCATCACATCCATAACGGTGCTTGTATTTATGCATTGTGGCGCATCAAATTCATTAACCATTAAGTCAAATAACTCAGTTTTAGTATTAGCCCAAGAATAAGGGCTAAACATGTATTAAAATAGACTCTACATTATTGTGTTGCTGGAAGTAAGCCTCTTAATCCTCTTCTGATACTTGTCCATTTAAAACCATTGTTTTAAATGTGAAACTTTCTTTTAATTCTTAACACCGTTTTACACTGGGTAAAATGCCGTTCAACACCAAAAGTAGTATTGTAGTCCATCTGGAACTTTGCTATATACTGAAGATCTAAATCTAGATCTTATTCTAAACCCGATTCAACACTTATAATTGCAATAAAAGTTAAAAAAATTATATTCCAAGAACAATTTTGAAAGATTGTAAAATGGGAAATATTGCAAATAAAATGTTTAAATATGCAAAGATCTGATTTTTTCTTAAACGTGTAAAAATATGTACTAGACCTCAAAATATGAACTAATATGATTAAGGAAATAGTATTCAAGTCTCTTGAAAAAGCCTAGATCGTTAACATATGAAAAACGTTTGGTCGTTAATAAAAATTAACTTATTTGTAAGGAATTTGTGTGAATGTAATTAAGAAATTACAGTCAGACGTCTATATATCGAATTATTTTTCGGTCCCTTGAATATTCCGTTCAAAAACTTTTATATATATCGAAAAGTATATATATCCGACTAATTTTCTGACTTGTTCTATGAAATAAAAATGTACAGTACATACTATAAATAATGATCCTAAAACAGTATTGCTTAAAGTGAAAGGAGAGAAATACTACTGCGAAAAATATACTAACTTTCTTCTGGACATTTGTATTATTGAATGAATGTTTATAAAACACCAACGAGTTTTCTCCGTCCAGCTTCCAGCTTTCGCGTGAAGTTAACTCACTCCTTTCCCTCCCCAAGGGTACTTGTCAATCGCGGGAACGCGTATGTCAAAGTAATCTGAAGGTCAATCTCATGCCCCTTCGTCTAATGGCTCGGCGCTGCAATGTTAGTTCGTCAGTTCAGGCAACACCCCCTGAATAAAGAAGGCCTCCACACTGAGCTTGTGACCAGGGCCGTCTTCGGGTTTGAAAGTACCCGAGGCACTCAGAGATTTCGGGGCCCCTAATTCTTAGTTCAACAAATTACGTTCTGGCGATCATAAGTTATTAAAAATTGAATATTACACAGTTAATACGCATTTTGATTCCTCTTTTTAAGGTAAGGAAGGATTAAAAAAAACTAGATAAAGGGAATTAAATAGTATCTTTAATCTCTGTATTTTCTATAGTAGTATTTTACTAATAACTCTAACAATAGTAACATAATAAAATATGATTAAATAACAACACAAGCAATATTTACATAATAAGATCTAAGTAAAAAACAAACTAAGCATTTGTCAATGATACTTTACGTAGTTTCGCACGCTAGTTCAGTTTTGTTATATATTTTTTATTATCTGTGGGGGCCCTTTGATCATGGGGGCCCTGAGGCACGAGCCTCGTCTGCCTGTACCTAAAGATGGCCCTGCTTGTGACGTAGTCATGGCGCCTCGGGTAGTCCTAGTCGACAACGTGAGTTTCACAACGTTTTGATAGCAACGGTGTGTTGTAATTTGAAAGCTGTGAAGATTTTCCCAATCGGTGAAGATATTCAGTATTCATTTTAAGTATTGGTGGTAGCATTTCACTGATGTTTCCTCCAAAAAGCCATATAAATGCGCTGTACTACACTGCCGTGCGCTGCGTTTATAAGGATCTAAAGTCCCTGTACGGCCTATTTGGTTTCTCAGAAGATACTGAAATGGAGTAAACTTGATTAAAGATGTGGATGGCGGTATGCAAAAAAACTAGTGACGCAGAAGTATGGAATACCATCTAGTACAATTTCGAATATAATGGAAAACCAAGAAAAAATGTCTAAAATCTTGAAAGTAGTAGGAGATAGGCACATTGCTATTTATCGAAGTTTCCATGTATAGATTATTATCGAAGGAACAGTCAGATTCGATATATGGAGGTCCGACAGTAGTACGTAAGATCATGCAAACTACCACGGTGTAAGATATTTCTTACACTGTGAAACTACGTAAGTTCCAGGAATTCCTTTAATGAATTAGAAGTGAATGCCGGAGCAGCGGTAGAGGTCATATGGGAAGTTTTGAACTCATGTTTTATTTTTACAATATTTCTTAGTAACTTGGCTGACGTCGGAACTCACTTGCTGTAAAAATTTCAAAGCTGAAATATCAATTCACATTTATAGAATAACACAATTGTAAAATAATTCAATTCATTTGCGGCAAATTGAAGGTAAGGGTTTTGGCCACATGAACTGAAAAGCCATTCAGAATCAGTGAAACTTTTTATATAATGTTCTCATTAAAGAGGGGCTTTGGGAAATTATCAGCGAAGAAAATCTTCTCGAAAGTAATGAGGAAGTAACGGAAGTGAAATGCCTTGGAGCAACGTCAATGACAAAAATGTTAATGGCGTTCTAAAACTTCAACAAGCTCTGGTGGGAAAGGCATTAGAATGTGGTACGAACATGGAAATAACTTTGAAATTTAAGAGAGAAATAGAAGAAGCAACTCTTCCATAATTGGATATTAGAACAACGAGGAGGATGATGAAACAAACAAAACAACAAAAAAATCCTATATCCAATCACTTTCAACTTTGAAATAAGTTTCAAACATTGTTTTAATTAATTTTGGAATGCTAATTGTGATTTTTTTTTATTCTGGCTCTCAAGAAAATGTGCGCAGATAAATTTCTTTCCCCACAGGTTATATACAATTTTTACTGTTTTTTGACAAATAAATAAATAAATTCTGTTTGTAGTAGCGCTTACTCAGTTCTTCTGCAGTTGATTGTCAGATTTTTTTGTTTCTATATCCAGGAACGTAACCCACTTTTCTTTATTAAAACATAGACTCAACATTTGCGGATTTAACATTCGCGATGTTTTTTGGGAACCTAACTCTCGCGAATGTTGAGGGATTACTGTACTTTCAATTTTCGCCATCCTCCTTAATTTCAATAATACTTGTTCAATGAATCACTTGCAGACTGAGAAGTCAGGAAGATTTATATTGGTAGACTAGAAACTCGAATTTAGTTAGCACAATTGCCAATTTGAGAATGTTTCTACAAAACAAATCTAAAGAGGAAGCTGAATAGTAAATTGATACGACCTTTATCGATAATCAGCTCTGAAGCTGTTTATGATAATGTTCCCAGCATCTCGTAAATTACAGAATTGTAAATTACAGAATCTCTCACTTCGTGATGATTAGAGTACAAAACAATCTTGTAAATAACCAAGATAATAAATGAAATCTAAAACAATGCCATGAACGAGCTCATGTACATTTTAGCCATTATAAATGTATTTCCTGCAATTTCGTAAAATCATGGAAAACGTTCATAATTAATTTTGAGTGTCTGCGTCAAAACAGTAGCATGGACATTTGCCTAAAAATGCGATATGTACTGACCCGATGCCATCTATGCCTACACGACCCATTCCTTATCCACGATCCAAAATATTTCTAAGAGACCAAGAAAAAGCATTTGCCAGTGCAAGACTTTCTCTTTCTCAAGGCATTGGTCTGCTGGTGTCGAAGTAACAGAAGAAAAATCAGTAGAACTCTGCTATTTATTTAAACACAGACCTCAGAAAGCCATTGAAATTGCTATCAGAGCAATCTGCTTCCGCTCTGTTCTTTTTAATACCGTAATTACGAATTACGCCCAATAGTAACGAGTAAGCGTGGTAGCGCGTAATCTCGGGAGCAAGCCATTTTTTACATTTTTGTTTTTTAGTTTCCACCTGCAATGCCAAGTGCTCTGTATGCACCGCACGTGCGAATATCTCTCTAGTGCCCAAGGACGAGGGCTTGACAGTTCCAAGTCGAGCGACTTACTGCATACGCGCTTCCTGATGTGAAAGAAGGGATTGCAGTGAAGTAAACTGGATTGAAATAAGGGAATTGAAATTAAATAATACAGGAATGAGAAAATAATTTGTGATGTAGTTAATCTGAATAATGTAAAGAGGAAGTCATGAGATATTTTATTTTGTTGATAGAATGACGATAAGTAGTAATTGTTCTACGAGCTTTTTGCTGTGTTTGTGTATATTTTATTGTGTATAATTGACGAAGTACTTATGTATGTAACCTGAAATGAGAGGAAATAGTATGGATTGTAGGTAAGGTTTGATATACTATGTAATTTTTAATGTATGTAAAAGATGTGTGTTTACATATGAAGCTTTTATGATTTTATGTTTTTATGTTTTATATATAGAGCCTGATGATGAGGCAAATCTAGCCTCGAAACGTTGCGCAACAGTAATGTAATAGAAGATGTAGAAAGAAATATATATGAATATGTTTTAATAAGACTATGTGTCTGATGAGTTGTTGTCTATAATATATATGAAGCATTGTAACCGAATAACCTTATAATAAGAAAAGACAACGAAGTTGAAGGATTCTGGAAAATTAAATAATACTCGTATATTTTAAATCAGAAACCATGTGTATTAGAGTGTAACGTGAAAAATTGAGCTATGTCATCACGTCGGTACACGAGAGAAATGTCATCTAAAAATTAAACGTTTGGGGAATTGAAGAAAAATGTTTATGAAATTTTATTAGTAAATTAATAATATTTTTAAGATACTTCAACTATCTTTAAAATATTTCTTCTAAAAATATTCCAAGAAGTATCTAGAGTAAAACACTTGGCTTCGGATAAGTTTTGAGGAACAATCCACTGGATACGTTATGCTACTTCTACTCTCGGAGATCGTTGTTTAAGATACGAACATAACCAATCTCGAGCAATTCCACAGATTCCATACAAACGTGATTTTGAAAGTAAAATGTTATGATCAATGACGTCAAAAGCTTTTGAAAGATCTAAAAATATTCCAATAGGTGCTTCGTTTTGATCCATGGATGAGGCGACATCTTTAAGAAACGAAAATATGGCTGCTTCGTAGATTTTGATTTTCGAAATCGATGTTGGTAATTTGAAAACGCGTCTTGTGTACTGACAAAGGTTTCCAGTCATACGTAAAAAAAAGTTTAATACTTTTGAATTATTGAACGAACATGAGAGCTGCACCATTCTCTTGAATGTCCTTCACACTAACGAACAACAATTTTTAATCAAAAATGATGTAGCAATTTTTTTTATTTGGAAAATGTCCCAGGGGCTTCATGTAAAGTTCCTCAAAATTAAAATATCGGTTTCAAATCCAAGGGGCTTGATCAATTGAGGAATATCAGTTTTGAAGAAAACCGGCTGAACGGTTTAGGCGCTAGCGTTGTTCACAGACGGACGGACGGACGGACGGACTGACAGACGTTTTGCCGTCATTCGATTTTTTTCGTTTACAAGGACTCGCAAAACATGGATTCTGGTTACATCACGTGATAGAGGATTTTTTTTCTAAATTTAGCAACTGGATTTATCCACATTTCGTTACTAGGGCCATGTAAGAAGAGTTTTTCGGCCAAACATTTGCCGTTTTTTTGCGCGGCATTACATTACTTTCTCTCTACTCCGTAGTGAGAAAGTAAAAACGCTATTGCATTAGGATTCAAACGTTCGAAGCTAAGCTTCTCTACACTTTTTAAATTGTCTTTGTTTATGTTGGACTTTTTATTTGTTTTTTTTTTAATGAAATCGGATTCGATGGTGTGACGGTTAGCGTGCCGGACTGTCATACCCAAGTTCGCGGTTTCAAACCCGATCGAAGCCGTGGATTTTTAAGGGCGAAAAAATCCTTCGTACGCTCCGCGGAGGGGAAGTAAAGCCGGCTGGCCCATGTTAGTAGATTTACTTGCATATAAAAGATCCTCAAGCCTAAATGACGCCTCTGAGCTAAATTCAAATCGCCTGTTTTCGTCGCCCGAGATAATACCTTCTTTCTCCGCTAGTTGGTGAAAGGAGTGTAGCGAAATTTGCGTGGTCAGACGGAAGAGCGGGCCTCATGGCCAGAGTCTCGCCACGTAAAATAAGGCATTAACTAACTAAAATTAACTAAAAAAATTAGTTACGTCGTTGTTAAATCAACATTCAGTTGTTTAATTGAACCCTACTTTGGACTTTACAGTGGTAACCCCAGAGGACGAGTAGGAGCGAAAGAGTGTAAGGGAATGTGTTGAGTTAATGCTTGCGCGTGCGTGTAAGAGTTAATCCTTGCGTTAGGCGACCTCGCTACCAGCATCTGAGGGGCAGCAGTGCAGACGTGGGAGATATGAAGTCATTCCCTGCCCTCGCGTGCTCTCGGCAAGCGACGTGGCGCGAGGCGATATCTGCTCCATGCATCTTCATAGGCAACGACATTCCGCCACGATAAGATTCAGCCCACTTCACTCGTGGTACACCGAGTTGGCGTTTTGCCCAGTAACAGACTAGGGGTGTAGCACGATTCAGAGTGTAATGCAATTGACGGGTTTTCACATGGTCCACGTGGAAGCTGTGAGAGAGGAAGCATAACCTTTCGATGGGCGCGCCTATTTGAGTCACTTAGTGGGCGCATAGGAGAACTGTCTGCTGACTCGAGAAAACAGTATTTTGCACCCACAAAACTTCTATTATTTAGTTGAAGACAGAAGAATAAAAACTCAACTATTTATTACATTTTTAATGTAAATACATTTTATAAATCACAGAAATATGACTATTTTTAAGTATAGAATGATAAAAAATACTGTTTCAGAAAAGCTTATAAAACAAAATATAACAAAAAAATAACTAGAAATTTGCTATTAATAGACAAATTAACTAAATGAAAGAGTTACTGTCCTTAAATTAAAAAAAAAACATTAATTGCTTTTCATGAAGCCCTTTCCAGTAACTCAAGAAGATGCCTGATTTCTTCGTCTGTTTCAGCCCTTCAGCAAAGAAAAACAAAAATAAGAGTACATGTTATGGAAAAAATAAAGAAAACAAATTTCAACATTGATCAACATTGATTTTGCTTACAGTGATCGAAAATACTTATAAACGAACAATCGCAATAAGTAAAATATTCGTTTGCAGTACTAAAAATACTTACAGGAGTGGGCGCGGTGGAGCACGGAGTGTTGCAATCAGAATTCTCTCTTTTCAAATCATCTTTTCGACTGATAGAGAACAGACAATGGCACGGAGATTTTCACGTTTCGTTTAGAATGTTGCGAAGTGAGAATACTGAAGCCCTCACACATGTCAAATAGCCGTACTCTACTTTAGAACAATAAAAGCACAAAGGTACTGCGCGAACGCCGGAAGGATGAAGCTTAAAAAAGAATAATTTGGATGTCCATCATATTCGGCTCTCAGAGAACGGTTTTTAACAATACTCCCCCCCCCAAGGAAAAATTAATAGTAAAGGTCACTATTTATTGAATAGGCCACAGCTTTCCACTATTAATAAAAAGCTACGAAAACTGCTTTGTTTGGAATACGTGCCTAGAATGGAAACGGAAGATACGCAATTTGGCAAGTTTGCGTGAAATGGAAGAGCAGTTGGTCTTGCTTATAGTACTTCGGTTTTTGTTTCTTGGCGCACGGGGGGGTGTCATCAAAATGGAATATCTCACGGTATTACGCGTCGTTCTCCGTTATGCCGCCAGGGATCGCATGATCGCCAGCACTGCTCGATAGTCGCGATCATGGCACACCAAGCGGCACAACCGAGAACGACGTGAAGTATCGTGAGATATTCCATTTTATTGACACCCCCCATGCGCCAAGAAAGAAAAACTGAAGTATATTTGTTTGTGACTATCAATAGCATTCAATGTACGTGCAGAATGGCAGTTTTAAATTATCGGTTGCATTCTTTTCAGCCATATAACAGACATTGTGCATGTGCTTTGCAAGCCATTCTGTACACATTATGTATATATTATTAGTTTTACGGAATATTTTTGATTTTCTTTGAATTGGTGAATCTCCATACACATTTTTTGATTATATCGAATACGTTATTAGATTAACTTTTTCAGTTGAATAATTTCTTTTTTTTCTTTGAATCAAATCTTTACAACTTTTTGATTATATCTCCTTTTCTGTACTGTTTTTAGCCTCAAGATGGGGAAAAATATTCGTTGAAACATCGCTATGTGAACTCAGGTCTTCTACCTGAAAATAAACATTTTTGTCTGTTGTAAAAATCTGTGTCCATATTCTTTTAATAATTAGGAGTTTTTTCCCTAGATTTAGTTTTCGTCTTTGGTGAATTTTTAGGGAGTAAATTTATTTGGGTTTTTATTGAGTTTTTAAATGTTAAATTAAATATGTATATCTTGTGAATCATAAAACAAAAATTGTTCACTATGATTATTTCAGGTATATTGATTCAAATATAACTACACATTGTAAACCACTTATAGGCACCACGTAAAAAAATTTGAATGAATTCACTCTTTTAAAATTAGGCGTTTATTTATCAAACCAAAGATTGGTAGAAGGCAACAAATTTGATGACAACAAACAAATCATAGCAGTAATATGAGAAGTAATGGAAACCACGTTTTCGGTAGACTGTGATTTCGGTTAAGGGACATTTTTATGAAGAGTTATGATTATCTCTTTTTCAGACATTACAATGGGTAAGACATACCTTTACGTTCCGTAACTCCTGCCGAGTGTGAAACACTCTAAAATACTTATACAATGTGTGTAATATATACTACATTCATGATTATATAGTTACCCATATTTTTATCCACAAAAACATATTTTATATATTACAAATATAAATTTTTACTGTAAAACATAAATATCATCTATACAAATAATATTTTTCGTGTTTCTTTAATATCCTTTCCTCATCATACTTTAAACATTAAATTATCATGTTTTGAATTTTGTGTTTTATTTGACGTTTTGATGGTTTTCGCTGAGCTATCTAGTGGGAAACACTACCTGGCAATACTGGAACTCGTGTTTTTCACATCAATCTCGACAACGGTGAAGAAAATGTTGCCAAATCGTATCAAAATTGTGGAATCATAATTTATAATATGAGTGCTCATTTTCTTGAGCCCTGACAGACTCACCCTCCACTCCTTTACTAACATTTGTTGAATTCAAAATAAATTACAGCAATGAGCATTGTTCACATCTGATATCCAGAAATGCCCATTTCCGGATATTTTGTTGGCTATTTTGCATTGAAGAACGAGCCACAGATTTGATATAATAGTCCTGTGAACCAGTAAAACAATCCCTCCACTTCTCTCCCATCTTATAAAAAGTGGGCGGATAATTCCTCTATACATAAGATTAGATTTTAGTCTTTCTCTCTTACTTTAACGTATATACTTGGGATTTTATTTCTTGGCGCGTGTGGGTCTGCTTTCACGATGGAATATCTCGTGGTATTTCGTGTCTTCCTCGGTCGTGCCGCTAGATATTGCATGATCGCGACCGTATCGAGCGGTGCTGGCAATCATGTGATATCTAGCGGCGCGACGGAGAAAGAACCGACATGCCGTGAAATATTCCATCATGAAGACAGGCCCTCACGCGCCAAGAAACCACCTTAGTATCGCTCACCTCTCACACAAATGTGACTTATTTGCCAGATAAAGAAATAGAAGCACTCCAAATGCATTTGTATGTAGGTTTTAATTATTTGTATTGCAATGTTTTAAATTAACAAAGCGAGTCACTTATTGTACCATAATTATACCACAAAAAAGTAGATTTCCATTATATCTCCATATCACTCCACAGTCCACACCATCGTATCTCCATTTACCCACTGCATCTGGCAACCCCGAAGAGTGCGTACTGAAAATCTTTTTTAAGAGTTGGGGAAGGAAGAAGAATGTTATCTTTTCAAAATCTGAGGTGGACTTTTTTCTTGTTTTAAAAGTGAAGTGTGCAAAATTTAATTAAGATTAGAATGTCAATGTAGAATTGAAAAAAACAATCTTTTTTCTTTATATAATTTTTAGTAAAAAAAGTGCCATAAATTATTCCCGGCAAAATATCCTACCTTTCAATTATCACCCCTTCAAAATAGGGTATACCGTTCCCGAGATTGGCTCGCACAATGAGCTAAAATTCTAAAAACCAGTTATTGGCATTTTATCTGTTGACAAGTTGCTACATACGTATAGTGCAATTTTTATAAATTTGCCCCTCGAGTCCCGATGGCAACGATGGAATATCGCACGGCATTTCGCGTCTTTCTCACTCGTACCGCTGTATGTCGCATGATCGCAAACATTGCTTGAAACGGTCGTGATCATTCGGTACCTAGCGGCACGACTAAGAAAGACGCGAAATTCCGCGACATATCCATCCCGCGACACTGTCCATCGCGAAGACCGACCTTGAGGGGCAAAGTTATAAAAATCGCACTATAGACCATGAATTGCCGAAGCATAAATTAAGGGAGGTGTGATTCGCCTCCCAATCCCTGGAACTGGCTGATCACACATATTTCCGTTTTGTCTCATGCACTGAGCGTGCTTATTAGCTCAGGGATGCCATATTGAGCGGAATTCCGCCAACAGGGCGGAAAAAGCTTCGACTTGTGGAAGAAATTTTGGGAGAAAAAACAGATAAAAATAAAATCTTCCGCCCAGGTTAGAATCCGTTGGTTCCTAGGAGGATTTTGAGCCATATGTTGCTCTTTTTGCTTAAATCATTGGTGGCATCAGAAACATATGCCCCACACATTAGTTTTAGTTTTCAACATCTTGGAGATGCATGGAAGATGTCAAAGCCTGCGTTTTTATTTGTAATTAAACATCGTTTTTTAGTTCTCGCCTAAAATACACTTACAAGAAACCGTGACGCTACGAAGAAAGTCTATTAAAAATCCTATTTAAATAAAGAAGCGAAAACATTAAGGAAAATAAATAACACGCAGAAGAAAACAATTGTATCAGTACGTAATTGATGTAAATTACAAGTTATTGCCAATATATCAACATTATTTTGCGTAACATTTTTCCATGATTATTGTTTTCTTTAAACGCCCGAAAATGGAATTGATTTGAAGATAAAGTTAAAATCTGGCTTCTTTCTTTGCTAAATATTCTTGAATGTCCTGAATCCTTTACAACTTTTAAAAATCAAAATGATTACATAATTATATTTTTGGGCAATATCTACGATTTAGCAGTAAATAATGATATTGTTATTGTAATACAATGCCACAGAATTTTTTAGTAGTCCCATAGTATTCGCATCAATACGAATACTTCGATAGTCCTCAATCATTTTCGATCATTTATTCTTTTCTACTTTGCGTTTATTTTTCTTAATGCAAATGCGATTGTACGAAAGCAATAATTGACTCACTATGTGGCAACATGTGTAATAGCCTATTCATACCAAAATTACATTCAATAACATATTGTTGAATTATTAGCAAGTCCAAACGGAAGAAAATCCCTTCTTCCTTTTGTAATATTTTACGAGTATATAGTCGTTTTAAATCAGAGAATCTAATTACGTATACTTATGACGTCATGGAACGTGTACATTTTTAAGAAATATATTCAAATTTTTGTCACACTCCGGAAATTAATTGAAATAATGTTTATTCTTCCGTATTTTCGAAAGAATTATAATTGTTAAATGTATTAAGAATTAGTGTCCGTTTGCACATTACATGTTTATCAGAATTGTCGTTCATTATTTGAACGAATCATCTAATTCGTAGCAGTCACTTGTTTCATTCATTACTATTCCGACTGTGACGTTCTACGGAACTCCGTGAACATTTTCTCTGCGTAGATCAACATTTGTCAAATGTTTCATTGTTTGAATATTACACGTAGATAGACATTAGATGTTTACATTGCTGGAGAACTGGGTGTGAATTTACAAGACATATTTGAGTTTCTTCTGTCACAAATAATCAACGATGTGGGAAGCATTTATAGAAGTGGCTAAACGGAATCCATTTTGTAATCCACTATACGTTGCCAACTGCGAGTCAAGAAGATTGAGCGCCAGGTCGAAGATAGATGAGGAAAGTGATTCACAATACAGTTGCGAATATGGGTCTGCAAAATATTTCGCATTATGTGCTTTGGGAGGTATTGTGTCTTGTGGACTCACGCACACTATGGTTACACCTCTGGACTTGGTGAAATGCAGGATGCAAGTAGATCACAAAAAGTACAAATCTCTCATCAAAGGCATTAAGCTCACCAAGGCCGAAGAGGGATGGCTGGGTCTGACAAAAGGATGGGCACCCACCTTCCTCGGTTACTCTATGCAAGGTATGTTCAAGTTCGGTTTATACGAAGTGTTCAAAGTTGTGTACCACGATATGCTCAGTGAGGAAAACGCCTATCGTTGGAGAACGGCATTATACCTCGCCGCGTCAGCTTCTGCCGAGTTTTTCGCGGACATCGCCCTGAGTCCCATGGAAGCGGTGAAAGTCCGCATCCAAACGACACCGGACTTCCCACCGACCCTACGCGACGGCGTGCCGTGCATTTACGAAGAAGAGGGCATCTACGGGTTTTACAAGGGGCTGGTGCCTCTCTGGTTGCGGCAGATCCCGTACACCATGATGAAGTTCGCCTGCTTTGAACGCACGCTGGAACTGCTGTACAAACACGTGGTCCCCAAGCCGCGTGACGAGTGTACGAAAGGGGAACAACTGATCGTCACGTTCGCTGCCGGCTATATCGCCGGCGTGTTCTGCGCGTTGGTGTCCCACCCGGCTGACACGGTCGTGTCCAAGCTCAACCAATCCCCCGGGTCGTCCGCCTTCGACGTGGCCAGCCGTCTGGGCTTCTTCGGCATGTGGAAGGGTCTGGGCACGAGGATCGTCATGATCGGCACCCTGACCGCTCTCCAGTGGTTCATCTACGACGCCGTCAAGGTCTACTTCCGGTTGCCCCGCCCCCCACCTCCCGAGATGCCGGAGTCTCTCAAGAGGAAGGGGGAATAAGGAAAGGGGGTATTTTGACCGCGAAGTGTTCAGTCTGTTTCGATTGGGAAATGATCATGTTCTGTGACAAAATCAGCGCCAAGCAATACTCGGCATAACTAATGGTCCCATGAGACGACTTCGTCAGTGGTTCAAAATAATACAATTATGTTCTAACTTTGATAGGATTAGTCACTTTTCGAGCGTCTAAAATTGCTTATGCTTAAATTGCTATTTTAGGCAACAGAGACAGATGCAAAGCTTTGACAACGGAGTATTTCCTTTTAGGTATCTAATGTATCTACATATATTTTTGTATGCACAGGTAGTTGAATTATCAATAAAGTAGTAAAAATGCTTCAGTGGGTGGAATCTTTTATCTAGTGCAGCTTGATTATCCAGTATAGTTTTACTATTAAGATTAGTTATAATTTGGTTGTCACTATTTCTATTTAATGTTGTTCAGTCCCTTGTTAAATTTTGAACAACCACAATAAATACACCAAAATCTTCTTACGTCAGAATTTTATGAAGTAATGCTATACGACGTGCGGTGTATTTTTGTGGTTGTCCAAAATTTAACAAGGGAGTGAGCAACATAAAATAGTATCGTTTTATCAACATGCAGTAAAATCTTAACTTTGTGATTTCCAAATTCCTTTCTCAGAAAAGTATTTACTCTGTTTTTAAAACTGGTAAAACTGCTTACTACCACGTGGAGGTAAAAAAACTTTTTAATTAATGTAAATCGCGTTTTTTATTGCCTATCATCTCAGTACCTCGTGTTATTGGATTAATATGTTTACAACGAAACAACTTGTCCTTTCAGATTCTATAAAATAGGTATTAAGATGTAATGATGTACAAAATGGTGATAGAATCTGTCTCGTGGGACAACGTTACAACAGGAACAACTACTGTGATTATTAGAAATACCTAGTACGTCCTATTTAAATACTTCGCTCCAGAAAAAATTCTTTTTGTAATTAATGTGGAAGTTTAAAGTGCTTATATTTCCACCTAAATAGAATTTTGCTAATTAAAGTTGTTTGTTGCTTTTATCAATCACTGTGAAGTACTAAAAAATAGTTACTTTAAATGAAAATAAAAAATGTAATAAAAAACTTTGCGACTTTCAGAACATTCAGGAGTACTGGTTCGCCCTGTGCATTATACTGGACAAATCATGCTACTGTTTTTGTTGGGGTACGAGTTGGAACCACCATAAAATAAAATGTTGTATCATACACAATCACAGATCGTTCGACCAGATTTATTTCGCTGAAAATATTGTGGACTAATTATACAATGCAGAAAGAAAGCTAAGTTCTGGAGCTGACGTTTACGTAACTTACATTAGATAGTACCAATGTATACCAGAAACTAAGCATAAATACGTATACTGTGGACTAAATTGAACGTTAAACATTGATTTTATAGAGCAATAGTTAAGTACTTCTTGTTTAACTATTCAAAAGTAATTATTTAAATCCCCATTCACATTTACATACAGATATTGTTAATCTGTAGATGTAATTAATGGTTGAGAATTTGACTAGCGATCGACACAAACCTATTATCTTAAATAGACTACTGTTCTGCGATTCAACGATGATAAAAGTGTTGCCAAACGTGTGTTTTCTTATGTTCATGTTACGCGGTCTACGATTGTCTGACAATGATAAACAACGATGAGACGGATGTCCAATATTTTTTTAATTTAATTTTAATGAAGCTTACAATATTACCCTGGTAAAGGAATTATAACCACAAGACTACACATAACCTAAAGCACGTTAATGTGAATTGAAAGTGGCATTTCAATGAATCGATTGTGCAAGTGCTCTCAATTGAACGATTACCCTGACAACAGTTTTCCATTTCCAACAACCAATCCGTTGAACAAGACATTTCTTGTCGTAAAATAATAATTGACGATCCCGTACGATCTTTTCGACAACTCTGGTGTTTACCCCGTCTCCTTTGTTGCGCAATGGCTCACAAGCTGTGGTGACACCTCTCAGCAGGGTTGCCAGATCCGTACTGGGAAGTACATCTTTTTTGAAAATGTATAAAATATTGTAATTCTCTTTCAACGTGGCCACCTCCAGAAAACGCTGGCAAATATCTCTATTCCACCTTAAGAAGTTAAAGATTTAAAACTTATATCAGGGGGAGTAAACGTCTATAAAGGCATTGATGTATTCACTTAAAACAATTTACGCTCATTCAGGTTTAGCGTGAACGTGAATTTTGTCTTTATTTCTCTTATTACGAATACACGAAGTCGAACCAGTATATGAACCAGTGATCTCATTTTATTTCCATTCAATTAGAGATAAATAGAAGACAAATTACGTTGCTGGAGTATTGGTAATTAAAAATGAACTATCTATACTGCGAACAATATTTCTGTATACTTGACAGCAACCGGCAGACGGGAGAGAGGGGGTACCGTTCTCCAATCAGATGCTTCAAATTGTGTTGAGTTGCCGACGTATACTAAGGAACGAGTGAAATCTCATAAAGAGTCGTTACTTGTTAGGTTATGCGTCGTGTGTGCGGTTTTGTGTCGCCTAGTGTTGGGTGCTCCTATTGTGCGTACTCAAACCAAGAATGTCTCGAAGTTAAATACTTCTCTCTTATAAATATTTCATAATACCTCGCAGCTTTCGTCTAAAAACGCGTCTCGCTGTACTTTCTTTTCATCTGCTTTTCGCGTGTCATGCAAAAATGTTTCGTTATTCCTTGCATTGGTGGGATTAGTGTAAGTACATTAGTGTCTTAAGAACATTAGACTGTAGTGTAAGGGACTGCGAAAAATATGTGTACCAGTATTTCATCAAATACAAACTAGTGATATTTTTACAATTCTACTATAGATACAATAAATTGAACGTGTCTACCTCAACAGCTGATCTGAGGCAACGTGACTGCCGCTCGATTAAATGGATCACATCGCTCCCCCACTCCCGGTGTGATGTGAAAAGGCATACTATTGTGTAATAAATAGTATGTGCAATATTTTCCGTGCAAATAGAGGAAGAAACAAGAATAACGAAGGCTCCCAGCAGCTCAGAGGACGAAGTTTGTTTGAACTTACGATGACAGTCAATGGAATCATCAGAGACCGCTGATGTTGGTCCGTAATTTGGAAAATATTTTTCGTTTCAAATTTTGGGAATTTTGTTTAATTGGGGGAGATTATTTGGGTGAAATTCCATGGTAGTGATGAGGAAAGAGCCCGCAACACATATGAGACACTAAAAAAAGTGCTAGTTTTGCTTTTGTCATTTCTGTGATGTATGCGGAAAAATCAAATCCACTTCGGTATGTAAAAGTGGGTTCTCGCAGTAAATTAATTATAAATAATACAGTGAACTTTTGCCGCGAGGAAAAGCGGGTTATTAATTCCATTTGAAATACCTATGGACAGAGCACACAAGTGTAGCAGAGATAACACCCCTCGTCATCCACAATACACGCTATTCACAAAAAGCATGGAAAATATTGCACATATTATTTATTACACAAAACTATGCCTTTTCACATACTATGTTTAACACAATAGTTAGGTTCTTGCCCGCTTCTACTCTGCTGTAGCCTTAAGTCACCAGATTTTCAAAAACAAAAAAACGGGACATTGTGACATTTTCTTGACTTAAAAAACCGGGAAAATGGGAGGCATTCCTCAATTAAGATTGCTTGGTAAGTTGCACAGAAACAGAAGATTCGGATTATTGAATTTCTCGATAATGATATCGATAGCGATAAAGCATGTACAACCTCAAATGCCGCGATAGCTAATTTTCCTTTCCTAGAACTATCACTAAATCTCTCCCTTCTTGATTTCAATAGCCTGTGAAGCACTTTTTACGTGCTATTTGATCGTACGATCTACTCACGCTTATTTTTTTTATAAACTAATGCAAACCCAACGGAATACTTTATGATAGATTTAAAATTGTTGAAGAAATTTTATGACGATTAGTCGTTGTCATATAAACGGAACATATTGGCGTTCCGGTTTCCTTTCAAAAAACTAGGGGACAGAGACTCAAAAAATGGGACTGTCCCGGCTAATACGATCTGACGACGGGACGTCTGGTCACCTGTAGACTACAATGAGCGGGTCTGTATTCCGCTCACCGCCATCTATATATCTAATTGATATATCTAACTACTGTAGACGTGCGATTCTCATTCAGTCGATAGTGACCTCATGTAAACAGATCGCAGCGCTCCGACTCTCCCACCGGCGAACTAGTAAATGTTGGAAATCCGCCATCGTCAAGACAAACTCTAGGATCTCCCGATAACAGACACTACAGTGGCATCTGGTGTTACTCAGAGGTACCTCTTAGTACGAACAACAATGGATCCAAAAGAGAAGCGCGATAAAAGTCAACTGAATGTATTCGAGTCGAAGTTCTGTCTAAATATGACTGGGTTCTCTTTCCATCCCGGACCCATGGATGCATATCGGAATGGTGCGGAGTTTTGTTAGCTGATAAAAAACAACTCGCACAAAGAGTAGTGTTTTTTTAAACATTTTCTCTACAGAAACGATTTTGAAGGAAATTCAGAAATGTAAAAGAACTTTAGGCCTAAATATCTCTTTGTGAGCAAAACGCTAATGCTTATCCGAAGTACGGTAATAAATTAATTCGTGAGCAGTGGCACTTTTCATAACCTTGGTCCTGTATATGAAAATACATTATGAATAATTATGTAATGAAATTTATTAATGGCTATTATTCGAAGACAATAATAGGATAATAGTGATCACTATTTAGTGAAGTATTAACGCCAAAGTAATTTTGTCTATGGTTGCATGTAAGCCCATTATGTTTATTGGGCAGAACAAGAAGTTTTCACTCCAATCACGAAATGTTTTGTTGGTGCACTCTCAACGAAGAGCGAGGCCTTCTATTCAAGTTCTTTCGTTGTTGAGAGAGAGCTTTTGAATTGCGCTTCTCGTTTGACGAAAATGCGCGCTGTGGTCTTCATTTGCGTAATGGTGCATCCAGTTGCCGACAGTAGCGCTGTAATCGATCATTCGCAGCCTGCCGTGCCACAGTGTTGCCAAGTTTGCTAACTTCATGTTCCTAAACATCTAGTAACTTTTATACTTACTACATATACTTTGTGTGCATGTTTTCTTCAGCTCTTAATTTGGTAAATGCGAGAGGTGTGAGAAGAGTTAAGTATTTGCGTGGGGGACTTTTAAACCTGTGGTAGCTAATTTTTTTGCAATGGATGAGTCAACACTGATCAAATGGAATTTACTAATTTAGGCGTGTTAATATTTTATTACATTTCTATCAAATGTTTCATTGTATTTTAACATCTGTAACATTTTATTTAGTTCAGTGATCGCCAAACTTTTGCTGTTATGTTCTTTGTAGCCCGAAGCTAAAAAGTATTCCTCGAAAATAAACTGTGTAAAGGCGATTCAAAACTTCAAGTTGTCTTATTTTAAAGAAATGTTTATTTTATTTCTATATAATTTTGTGAATATGTATGTCAAGAAAACTACGTAGCGAAACAAGTAATCTTAGTGAATGTTGCCCGCTTGCCAATGTATTAATAGACTTTACATTTCTATACACATGCTTTTCATTACATGGGAGTAAAAGTTGATTGTTATTAAATAGAGACAACAACTAGTTGCTACTTTTTTATTTATTTTATATTCAAAATCAACTATATGAATTAATACAATATATACAATAAGAGTGTCAATATCCGAAAATGCGACTAGAGGCAATTTTTTTACCATCCCTTATTACATACATGAAGCAAATCGGCTGGATTGTTTATCCGCTAGCGTTGTGCACAGATGGATGGATGGACGGACGGACGGACGGACGGACGGACTGACAAACGTTTTTGCGCCAATAGATTTTTCGGTATGAAAGACGCACAAAACATTGCTTCTGGCTACACCACGTGTTAGAGAATGTTTTTTATATTTAGCAACTAGATTTATCCATTTTTTCCTCCGGCAATAAGAGTTTTTGAGTCGAGAATTCGCCGTTTTCCTGCGCATTATTTTATTACATTCTCTTTTTACGTAAGTAAATGCGGGAAAGTAAAAATTTACTATACGGATAACATTTAAAATATAAAGGATGACGATGGGACAATTTACGCCAATGGAGGACTGTCCTCGTGAATGTAGAACAGTTGGGAACTGTAACTCTTATAGTAATTGATGTAGACGATGAGTTGAGAACTGAACGTACCCCGTAGTATGGTGAAAACAGCCAACCTTACACGGGACTTAATCCCGAGGTTTTCGCGTTCACATACTAAACATTTCTCACAATTATTACTCGTTCATTATACATTTGCAGACAGCAGAAGAAATACTGTTGTTTTGAAATTGAGGCCCCAACACACATCCGAGAATCCAAGAATGTGTGTAAATCCGATGTCGGTCAGCATGCCGTACCATGGATGAATAATGTTAATCTATGGCCGGACCCTGCAATGAGCCGGCATATCCCGCTCACCGCCCTCTAAATCATTTCTAATCGATCAGCATCAACTGTAAAGGTGCGATTCTCATTCAGTCGGCGGCGACCTCATCTAAACAGATCGCAGCGCGTGATTTCAGAGCATATTATCCGCAGATTACACATCATTTTTCATAAAATTCAATTAAATAGTGAATTATTTACTAGACAAACAATTATTTAAAAGACAGTGAAATATGTTCTGTACAGAGCGTGAAATATGTCCTGGGCAGAGCGTGAAATATGTCCTGGGCAGAGCGTGAAATACGTCCTGGGCAGAGCGTGAAATACGTCCTGGGCAGAGCGTGAATATATGTCCTCGGAGAGCGTGAAATATGTCTTCGGAGAGCGTGAAATATGTACCGGACAGAGCGTGAAATACGTACTGGACAGAGCGTGAAATATATACTGGACAGAGCGTGGAGTATATACTGGACAGAGCGTGGAGTATATACTGGACAGAGCGTGGAGTATATACTGGACAGACCGCGAAGTACGCATTGGACATCCTGTAAAGTATATGGTACTTTACAAACCACAAAGTATACACCGTAGAGATCATACTTATGGTCTTACGACCACGTCACCACAGAGACCATTCTCACATCTTATAATCTCCATGGTCTGCGATTTAACCATCCAGCGGGCGCGCGTAAAATGTTCACACCAGCAGGCGCGTGTCGTTAATTTTACGACAGTCAATGACATGAAAAAATCAAAGAAATTATAGAACAATGGAATTTTATGTCGCATTATAATTTCCAAGAATGATATTTACTACCAAAAAACAAACCCGTTGATAAACGTTCGTATTTAATATCAAAAAGATCTTGTTCCGATTCAGTGTCGTTCTGATGCTCGCCTATATTTTCAACATTCGTTTACTGTCACTGTCACTGTCCAATTCATGATCTTCCTCCGATCAGACAGCTCTTTAAGAATATTCTGATTTTTGCTCACATGAATTCTTTATCTGGACATTTTACAGAAAATTTCGATTACGCCAAATTATTATACAATATTTTAGAACAGCAGCCGGCGCGCAGCGTAAAGTTTACGTCACTGTGCACTTATCCCGAATAGAGCGTTACAAAAACTGAATATAGCGTGCTAACTAAACAGTGACTGCAGGAATACCAAGAATTGAATTGAATTGAATTGAATTGCCTTATTTTAGGTGGCGAGACTCAGGCCATGAGGCTCTTCCATCTGACCACGCAAATTTTGCTACACTCCTTTCACCAACTAGCGGAAAGAAGGTATTACTGAGGCGACGAAACCGGCGATTTGAATTTAGCTCAGAGGCTTCATTTAGGCGGAAGTCTAGAATGCAGAAGTCTTTGACAACAATGCGTTGACAGCAAAACAAAAAAATCTGCTATTGTAAAATTCACGACAGCGCGTCCGCTGGAAGGTTAAACGGAGAATACGGGCAGAGTACGGAGTACCTATGGCAACGCCGCTCCGCCGCGTCATTGGGCTGGGCTGAGCGAGAGAGCTGCCAACCCGTTCGTTAGGGCGCGAGCCCTTTGGGAAATAAGCTGCCTCTAAAGCGTCGTCGAGATGTGATGGAAATTTTGGCCTTCAGCTACTAGCTCCGCGTTGGGAAGGCTACCAGACGCCTAGAGGGAAACCATCTCCACAAAGGCATTTCAGAGAATAAAATTTCCCCTGAAGTCTTATTTGTTATGGCACCAACACCTATGCGTTACCGTCGTACCTGGAAATGAGGGAATGGTTTATGATCCATTGATTGATTATTAGTGATTCCGGGCGTGTCAACTAATGAGGCAATTAGTCCCGTAAATTTAGTGCATGTTTTTATTCGGGAGGTGGTGGTGGTGGTAATCTTCCCCTATGGATGGCGAGATCCGGTGCCGACCTACCGTAGATTAACGGGGTTTTCTCCAACCAGACATCTACCACCAACGAGGCACCGCCTCAGCCAGGACAAGCTCTAAACTCTCGACCGGTCTTCGAGCATGTATGGTAGTTAGTGCATGTTAGTGTAATTGTGTGTGTAAGTAAGGGCTGAGTATAGGACAAGGAAGTGAAAGGAAAGATCGCGCGCGGCCCCTTGGCCCGTTAGGGTACTGCTCCGGCATTCGCCTGGTGTTGATCGGGAGAAACCAGGGAAAGCTACCGATCAGAATAACCGGCCACTAAATGAATAATTTTATGAGAAAGTGTCTTCTTGATATGGTAAATTACGAACAGTAATAAAATATTTGCCATTATAACCATAAATATACCATACGTGGCTTCGGTGGCATAACGGTTAGCATATCGGACTGTTATACCTGTTATACCTGCTGTTAAGTACGTCGGTCTGTTAAATGTCTGTTCACACTGATCGAAAACGTCGATTTTTAAAGGCGAAAACATCGTTCGGAGAAAAAGTCAAGCCGGATGTTCCATGTTGTAGATGTTCTGTATGTAAAAGATCCACAAGTCTAAAAGAAGCCTCTGAGGTAGATTCAAATCACCTGTTTTGTCGCCCGAGTGATAATATCTTTCTCCCCTAGATGGTGAAAGAAGCGTTGCGAAATTTGCGTGGTCAGACGGAAGAGCAGGTCCGAGTCTCGTAACGTAAAATAATTGAATTGAATAAATTGCCTCTATTATGAAGATACAATAAAAATCAGCCCGCAGCATGAAATAAAATATTCGCATTTCGCAGTCAAAATCGGAATTGTTTCATTGTTTTGTACTTTTCCGGAGTTTCTGGGTACCAAACAAAACCATAGACACGTCTCACATGGCTGGAGGCTGCGTTTTTTCTTTTAATTTCTGCGCGCATTTGAAATTAGTAAATTAGATGATCGACGGTGGAGCAGTGACAGATAGAAAGGTAGGGAAGTCGGGATGCCCATGAGAAAATCTGCCGCGAAACCGTATTGTCCAAGAAGTTGTACGGATTGGTTGGGATTTGACCCGTGGTCCCAGCGGGGCAAGGTGAGGAGTCACACCGACATGCTACGTCCACGGTGTAAGATATATAGGTGTGTTCACTCCCAGTCTGAAACTGAAGCTTATGTGAGGTTAGTTCTCACAGTTCTCGCTCATAAGCGCTTCGATCATTGGGTCTCATTTGGCAAGGTCGTGATCCGTTTGAGAGCTCTGTGGCCAGCTGATTTCAAGTTTCAAGTTAGTGATGTAAGTTCCGCGGTGGAATTGGTAAAGTCTAAAGCGAAAAGTTACGAAAATGGGTAGGAAATGTTTTGTAAAACTTTGTAATAGCCACAGTTTAAGATGTCATCTTAAGATGCATATCTTTCAGCGTGACCCAAACCGATCGTGCGCACCGTACGGACAAGCGAGGAACTAGCCTCAAACTGGCTTCAGAAAATCTGCCCCAAGGACGGCTAGTTGACACACTTATATATCTTTCACCGTGACCACGGGTCACCATCGTAAATCTCACAGGGCATTTTCTGTTTATTTAGAGAGATTACTATACTCCGATTTAAACACAACTTCACTCGATGTTCACGAACTGAACGGGGAGGGAGACTGCCATCCAACTGGGAGCTCCAATACCAGAAACATACGTTATAACGAAGCTCTCGATTGGATGATAGTTTCTTCCTCTCCGTTATGCTCGTGAACATCGAGTGAAGTGTTTAAATTGGAGTATACAGATATAAGAGACCGCACTGACAACTACCGTTTGGCCACTGCTGGCAACATAACTGCAGTCTATGTCTAGGCACTCATTTTGTCAGTGTGTTATTTTACAGATAGCTCATTTATAAATGGTTTCATCACTATATCTTGAAATGTCATCGCCCTGCATGACGTTCATTTGTTTCCAGGCCTGCCAATGTGCTCCCTTCTTAGAGTAAATTTTCTTCCCCGAAGGTTTTTCTTCACTTTTGATAAGCGGTACTCTCTCAGTCTGAATCAGTGAAAAACTACCGATTGACAGTGACTACTCATTGATGGTGTCAGTTGTAACCCTGCTACTGACACTCAGTGAATTGAACTGAACAAATCAGTGAAAATCGGATCCACTTTTTGAATCAGTGAAACTGCACTGATTGAATCACCGCTGCAGCACGTGAACGACTGAACGATCAGTGAGAGATGGTGGCGCGGCACTTTTACCACTGACGACCAGTAAAATGCTGGTGGTAATTGTGAAAAGGTTCGCATATCCGCTGATTGCCAGTGAAACTACACATTTCGACTGAAATATTAGTGACTTCGGCTCTCACTGGTTGAGTCAGTGGCAATTTCACTGATTCAGATTCAGAGAGTAGACGTCGGTGAGTGCCCAATCTGGACTGTATTGTGAGCGGCCCGTAGCAACATTCTTTGCAATCTGAGACGTAAGCACAGGTGCTTTGTGAAGAAGCTGAACACAATGATATTTCATTCATTACATCTTACTGAAGTACCTCTCTCTACAGAACTAAGTGAGCTATCGGCTGCTAACTTACGTACTTCAGTTTTTTTAACGTGGCGCATCAGGCCCCGTCTTCACAATAGAATATGTTACGGCATTTCTCGGTCGTGCCGCTAGATGTCGCGTGATTGCGACCATACTTGATACGTTGACGCATGGGAAGAGCTCCATCGTACAAAAATATTAACACGCCCTTTACTGAAAGTTTTAAACCAATATGACTGAAATTAACTACCTCAGAACAAAGGAAGAATTGTTCTCAACGAAATTATTGCGTAATGCGCAAAGTTTGTGATACGCTCTTAAAGATTTGCGAGTAAAACTATATGTGATTTGGGGGAGAAGTACGAAATAAACGTATACACTGCAATTCTCATTTTCATTTGAGGTGGAATAGCCTGATGTAGATACTGCCGCGACCCTGCTCGAAACTGGAACCCATCGTGCAGACTGCAATCTCCTCCTGCCTGCCCTCGCTGGGTCGCGCCATTCGCTTAGAAGACATTTCCGTTCAGCTCAGCTCACTTCAATTCCATTCAATTCAAATCACCCGCGTTCCAAAGAACAAGGTTCTTGTGATCGCGCCTTCCGCCTACGAGATGTTTAAAATGTTAACAGAATCATGAGAATATTAATCGTTTCCATGCATGCTGTGATGATTCTTATTTTTGCATTTAATGAATTAGATTCAAGAAGAGGAAAATAAAAATGTTTAATTTTTTTTATAGGGGCGGATGATTTTACGGCATACACCTTACTTTTAAACTATGGCGACTTACTGGTTTATTAAATTTAAAATGCTTCCAATTTCAAAATAAAAAGAAAATTATTTACATTGATAATAACAACGATAACAGAAACTTTATGCAGCAATTTGTAACTAATACTAGCGGTGGTAAAACAAAACGTACTTTCTCGCCCATATTTTTTACGCAAAAGTATCCGAAAAATACTCAAATTTTCGAAAAATTGTACACGACCTTATTTCAAAATCTATCTTTAAGGAACATATTTTATTAAGGAAACACCTCTATCTTTAATGTTTTAGTTGTAGGAAGAGGCCGAAAAAATGTTGAACTTTTGTAATTTTTCAAAAAAACAGAACTTCCAACGAACACGAGATCTGCACCATTCTTTTAAACGTTCTTCACACTTCCAACAACAAAATTTAATCAAAAACGATGGAGGCACTTTTTTTTGTACATTTTGAAAATGTACCAATGACTTCATGTAAAATACCCCCTAAAATTGAAATATCGGTTTCAAATTCAAGGGATCGCGACTTTTGCCAGATTGATTGAGGAATATCAAATTTGGAGAAAATCGGCTAACGGTTTACCCGCTAGCTTAGTTCACAGACGGACTGTCGGGCAGACCGACAGACTTTTTCAAATGAAAGAAATGCGTGCAATCAAACTTTTATCATACTTTACTCTACGCAAATTTGATAATGACTTCTGTGACATGTGATTCATTGGAAGCGATATATTATTCCAACGTCAGTACAATACAATCGTCTCTATTTTCGCGTTGAACAGTTGAAATCATGAGTCAATCTGTGAAGTCTCAAACATCGTGCTTAGAGGCTCCATTCCCTTGGCCGTTTCTTTCGTTTGTTTTTATCTGCGGAGTACTCTCCGCTTGTGACGTTGAAGAGCGTAAAAACCTATAATACTGCGTTGATACTGCTATAATACCTATAATATTTCGTTGTTATTTTTCTTGTTAATTGTAGAGACGCTACAGCGAAATCGTCTCGTGTGCATCCCTCTAGCGGGAACGTTTAAAGAGAGGATTGATTGTTTCCGAGCGTGTCAAGTGCTATAGATCCCGTAATGGTAGTGAATGTTTTGTCCCGGGAGGTAGCGGTGCTCTTCCACTGCGGGAATGCAAGACCCGGTTCTATCTACACGTCAGATTGATTGTTAGTGATTTCGGGTGCGTCAACTAATAGAGTCGTTAGTTCGTAAGTGTAGTGCATGTTTTTTCTCGGAGGGTGGTGGTCTTTCCCCCATGATAGTGAGATCCGGCGCCTACCTACCGTTGGCTAGCGAGATTTTTCCCCAACCAGGTTTCTCACCAATAGGGCACCGCCCCAGCCGGGACAAGCTCTAACCCCCGACCGGTCTCCCGGCATGTGTGATAGTGCATGTTAGTGTGTGTGTGTGTGTGTGTGTGTGTGTGTGTAAGGGGTAAGGATACGACAAATAAGCGGTAGGAAAAATCGCGCGAGGTACGTGTCCCGTTTGTTAAGGCACTGCTCTGGCATTCTCCTTGATTGGAGAAACCGCAGAAAACTATCGATCAGAGCAGCCGGCCGCTAGAATTCTCCTCCAGACAGCGACTGAATTCGACCCAGCTATCTAGCTAGTGTCGAAAATCCTGCTACCATCGGGTCACGAAACCGAGGATCCGCCACTCAGAATGCGTCTGTCCTTAGCGAAATAGCTTTGTCACACTGTATTTGACCTTTACTTTAGTGATAGAAATAATCAGAAATTTTGAATAGCAGATTTACACCAAAATTATAAAATACATATGTAATTTGCTAAAATGCATAATACATAAATGGGGACGTTTTGGAAATAGTTATTTCAAAATTCAGTCTAGAGTTAAAATGTCAAAAACAAATCAATCAATATTAGATAGATAAATACAGTAAACCCTCGTTAGCACGAACTCGCTTAACACGAATTTCGCCGTTACACGAACAAAACTTCGGTCCGTGCAAAGCCAATACGGTAAAACGAACATTTATAATACTCGCATAACACGAAATGTTATAAAATAAAATTATACTCGGAAAACATTTCAGTGCCTTGGAATTCGTGTTATGTAGTGTAATATACAAAATATTACAGAACAAACGCCGCGCCTTAATCTGGACGGACGGAGCTGTAATATACAAAAGATTACAAAACAAACACCGCACTTTAATCTGGACGGTCGCGGTTACTAGGTAACGAAGGTTGTTGTGCAGGAGAGGGCGCTGGACTGGAGAGTTGGTGGTTGACGGGCATCGTGGTGGTAGCGGCGCGAATGTAATCTGAATTATTTAAGTAGGACATCGACGTGAATAGGGAGGATAGATTGTGGATCAATAGGGCAAGAAGTGAGTCAGCAAGAAAGAAGCAGACGACTTCGGCGACGACCGGCGCGAAGAGGGATCTTCGGCGCGGAAGCCAAGGGGCTACGAACTGCGGGGCCATCGTTTCACAACGCCAGACAATTCGGTACCGTGAACCTGATGTATGCAATCAATCAAGAGGATTTGTATTGTTAATCCAAAATTCAATTTTTAATAAACAAAATTATTGTTGTGCCACGTTATATGTAATTCCTTCGGAATATAAATAATTTCAGACTTCCAGGCTTCTCTGTATAGAGAGCATGAGAACCAGAAAACTGAGCTAGTAAATTAAATTAGATAAAATAAATCATTCATTATTTTATCACAGTAGTGTTTTACTGTAGATGAATTCGTGTAAAGACCACTGAATTGCGAGGCTGGAGACACAGGGTTGTCGCATGACAGTGTGTCAACAAGCATTCCTGCGCGCCGCGTCGCGGGGTTATACTGCGATTTTTGTAGGAAGAGCTCTCAAGATAACTCAAATCCCATCTTCGCGATGAAATATGTCACGGTATTTCGTATAATTCACAGTCGTTCCGCTAGATTTCGCACGATCGCGACCGTATGAAGCAGTGCTGGCGATCATGCGACTTCTACCGGCAAGACCGAGAAAAGACGCGAAATGACGTGACCTCTTGCCTATACTGCGATTTTTCTAGGAAGAGCTCTCAAGATAACTCAAATCCCATCTTCGCGATGGAATATGTCACGGCATTTCGCGTCTTTTCTCGGTCTTGCCGGTAGAAGTCGCATGATCGCAAGCACTGCTTCATACGGTCGCGATTGTGCGAAATCTAGCGGAACGACTGTGAATGATACGAAATGCCGTGACATATTCCATCGCGAAGATGGGATTTGAGTTATCTTGAGAGCTCTTCCTACAAAAATCGCAGTATAATGATCGAGCTGAGACAAAAACCCCAAGGCCTTTGGACCATTTAGTTAAAGCCCGGGGTACGTACAAGTTTTTTTATTTTTTTACGCAATGATTAACGTTTACTTATTTAGCAATTAACTATTTGTTAACTTGACTCGCTTTATCTTTTCATATTTCCGTCCTAACCTAACCACGATTCTTTCAATCCCGATAAGTAATGCAGTGTATATCGAGGTCCGTATCAAAGGCAATAACAAGCAATAAAATATCAGTAAAAATAAATACTTTATTTATTTTGTTGGGCCCCTCCCTATAAATAGATTACATGCTTTGTGTCCTTTCGTACACGAAACGTATACTTTTTACTTTCCCGTATACGTACGTATACACGGAGTGATATACGTAGTATAGGGAAAGTTATGTAATGCTGCGCGAAAAAATGGCCAATTTTCGGCGGAAAAAAATTAATTGCCGGGCCGTGAAAACGAATAAGTGGATAAAACCAGTTGCTAAATTAAGAAAAAAAATCCTCTATCTCGTGGTGTGGTCAAAATCCATGATTTGTTGCTTCTTTATACTTAAAAATCGATTGACGGCATTCCGTCCGTCTGTCCGTCCGTCTGTCCGTCCGTCTGTCCGTCCGTCTGTCCGTGGTCAACGCTAGCGCCTAAACCGTTCGGTAGATTTTCTTCAAAATTGATATTCCCCAGTCGATCTGATTCTAGTCAAAGCTTTGTGATTTTGAAAAAGATTCTTTAAAATTTGGGGGTACTTTATATGAAGACCCCGGGGGTTTTCAAAATTTTCTCAAAAACGGCTCCAAATTTTTTCTTTAAATTTCTTGTATGAATAGAGGAAAATACACTTTTTAACATGGCATAGGTCCGATTTTCACGTACAGCTCTGAATTTTCGAAAATTGTGAAAGTTTGAATTTTTTTCGGCGTCTTTCTCCAACTACAAAATTGAAGACAGATTTTTTCTTCAAATAAAATTTGTTCTGCATATTGAGTTCTTTAATAAAGGTCATGTAAATGTTTTTCACAATTTTGGTAGTTTTCGTGCAATATTGCGTGCAAATGTGCAATTTTAAAAAAATTACATAAACAAGATTTTCTCAAAAACGGCTCCAAATTTTTCCTTTAAACTTTTGGTAGGGATAGTGGTAAATGTACTCTATCAATGACATAAAAGCCATTTTGGTCTATCGGTTGTTTTTTTCAAAAATTACCAAAATGTAAATTTGTTTACTTGTCTCTCACGTCGTTAATATTTACATTATCGGCGATTTTTTTACATTATTATATTTACGAGTATATATGCTTTAAATAATGTCAAGTAAAGTTTCTCGAAAACACTACCGTTTTCTGTGAAAAGTAGCTCAAATTTCGGCATTTTCAGAAATGCTCAAACGTCATTTTCTCGTATATGGCTGCAATTTTTTTCTTGAAACTTTTGTAACGGATACTGCTAATTACACTCATTAGTATAGCGTGAAGTTTATTTTGAGTTTTTTTTAGTTTTTTTCAAAAATTATATAAATGTAAATTTTTTGAAACATCTCTCACATCTTTAATATGCACATTATCCGCAATTTGTAAAGATGATTATATTTGTGAGTGTAAGTGCTTCAAATAACTTCAAATAAAGTATTTTGAAAACTCAAAAATTTTCTGTGAAAATGAGCTTCAAATTTCGCATTTTTAGTAGTGCTAAAACGCCATTTTCTCTTAAACGGCTTATAATTTTTAAAAGAAAATTGCCATTTACGGCTAGGTTTTTGTGTTCTTTAATATTCTAAAATTAATGTTTCTGTTCTACCAATAGGAAACCGAAAAATTAAGAAAATGACAAAAAAATGTACTTTTGGCGATGATAGATGGTAGCTGGCAAGAAAGAGTATGTGACAATTCCGAATAGCTAGCGAAGACCCAGGAAAATAGAAAACTAATACGGGAAAGTCTGTGCCATTCTGTAGCACCACTAGTTTGGCAGTGTATCGTTGTAGTTGCGGTTCGGATGCGGAGCGAGGCAAACTTCTGATAGAGTGAACCAAAATTGTTAGTACCCAGAGGTACTAACCCATAGGTTCGCAAGCAATAACCGGAGTCGACCGTATTTGGTTGCCGTTCCAACGCAGTGCGTGATGGAGCAGGGCCCTTGTGCAACTTCCGCATGCGACTGGACGCTGCGCGGGGCGATGCGATGCGGCGTGGAGTGGAGTGGAGTGGACGCGGAAGTGCCACTGTAGACTTCGAGCAATGAATCTCTGCACTCGGTAACGTTACGGAAGAGGCAGGCGGGTACATTGCATGCCGTCTCAAAACACATTGACTTCCTACCTCTGTCTCATGTTGTAGATTTACTGCAAGTGAAAGATCACTGCGCGTAAAAATTCTCTGAGCTAAATTCAAATCGCCTGTTTTCGTCGCCCGAGTGTTGTCTTGTTCCTCTGCTTGATGGCGGAAGGAGCGTTGCGAAATTTGCGTGGTCAGGCAAAAGAGCAGACCTGATGGCCTGAACCTATAACGCAAATTGATTGATTGATTAATTGTGAACAGTGAGTGTACTGCAATTCTGACGGCCGGCTGGCGGGCCAAGGGTTCTCACAGCCTTGAATCGGGCGCGATCGTAGAGCGGCGTGTCATATAGGGCGTCGTATTTTGCATTCTAATTCCAACAATTCACAAATTTGTGTTTTGTTTCCGAAAAAAGGTATTTTCTTTTCTCCCCGTTTCTCGAAAAAAAGTACTTTGGCAACACACTTCTCTTCGACTCACAAAAAACGCTACCTTGTGGACGTTTTGGAAGAGAAATCGTACAGAAACTGCTACACAGAAACGAAGCGTAACACAGCAAAATGCCACAGGAAACATTACATAATTGAGGGAAATGTGTTCTTAACCTCCTAAATTGAGTAATATTTCGTATATCCTTCTCCTACACTACCAACCCCTTCCCGCTCATTAACGTCCACATTTTCCTTATTCGCCTCCATCGTTTTCCTTCCCATTATGTTTGTCCTCTTCCTGTTTTTCCAGAGGAAAGAAAATTTGCTTACAAAATTTCTTTCCTCATCTCACCACTTCCTCCTTGTTCGTTTCCATCTTTTCTAGGAGGGGGTCAGGGCAATTCGGTTAACTTTCCATTGTCGGGTCCATCGGAATTCTTGCGTTTCTGTTATTCAACTATTTACCATTGTCGTCGACACCATTACTGATCTCGTCTCATTACATTATCACTCACTGATCTTAGAAGTGGAAGGGCTTGAGAAATAAAGAGTATTATTGGCACTTACATGCGTGTATATTTAAAGATATTGGTTCCAGCAAGTCAATAAAATATATCAGAAACAAAGTTACGTACGTTTCGTCTGTTGATTTTCTAGACCATCGGTTTGCAGGAGATACTGGCAAAGTGTGCAGCCGAGTTGATGTTTGCTTATGAAGAATTTTTCACTTCTGCTGAATATAAAATGTATTTTTACTTGGGTTGGGGCAGAAGTAATAGCAACTACTTTTTTCTTTTAAGAAAAACTAATGTATCACACAATTCTATTTATCGCGTGAAAGAAATGCTGAACTAACGTGTGTTCATAAGAACAAATCACTGTGTGAATGTCTGTTAATACAGAGAGGAATGTGAAATCAGTTGAGTGACAACCGCCGTGAGAGGTAAATGTAACTCGTTTCGAACGGCGCTCGTACTCCTACTCTAGACAGCCGTCCTTCGTGAGAGAAATGCATGTTAGGGCATGTTAGTTTCAGAGTCCAAAAAATACCAACGAAAATATATTCATACTTTATGTTTCATTAGTTGTGTGGAGCACATTTCCATTACCTAATACGATCATTGCACTTTCGTAATTAACGTGAAATGTCAGTTACCATTGTTTCCACCCGAACTCCTAAATTGTACTTATTGTAAATGTAAATATTTTAGTGGTTAGGCGGAAGAGCAGGCCTTATGGTCTGAGCCTCGCCAGAAATTTTGTTGTTATTATATTATAAATGCCCGAGAATGTCATGGGAAACTTGTGGAATCTGTTGGGAATAATTCCTTTCCATACAGAACAGTCGTTAGATGGGCAGAAGAGTTTCTGCGAGGAAGCAGTGATCAGCGACGCACGTGACGACCAGTGAGTTTCGGTCCGATGTGGCACGCGCGGCAATCGAGCATCTGCCGAATAGAGCCTTTAGAAAAGGTGTGTAATTATTTGGGAATGTTGTGAACTCGTGTATGCTCAAATGCTTTGGAACATGAAACCAGTACTGTCATTTAAAATACTACCTTAAAAAATATGGGAAACAATTTTGGAATGTCCTTAAATGTCCCTGCACTTATCACATACATTTTTGTCTATATTTCTCATTTTCCACCCACGCTTATATTCTTACAATAAATATAGTTGCCATTACTTATGCTCCTTACTCTCGTACTTTTTGACTTGTAGTTAATATTTATATAAAAACAATTTTCGCATTAAATGACAATCGTTAGTACAGAAAATTAGTAAAAGCTATATTTCTTTGTATATTGGCTTCTGAGGGAAGGAGCTAAATTCTGAGTCTTCCGTGGGTGCGCCACTGGGCACACCTATTAAGGTGGTATGTCCGTGCCAGTCTCTAGACTGTACCATTTATTACATCAACAAATTAACAATAGCTGCATGTAAAAGTGAATGAAGCATTTAAATAATTTGAAAATAGTTCAAAGAAAAACAATCTTTTACTAATAAATTAAGCCTCTCGCATGCTTTTTCATTTCTGTAAGTTTGCAATACCTAATAGAGGTTAGATTGACTCCTGCGCCCCACGTTTTTCTGATTTGAATAGTAGTCCACATTGTTTACAGGAAGGAAAGTGAATTTTCGTCAAATAAAATGTGGTTGTATGGTACAAAATCTTGAGTTACAGTGATTTTATTTCATACCCCAAGGGAAGCAGCGCTAGTGCTATAAAAGCATGACTGGAACAGCATAACTCTTAGGCAGAGAGACTTCCGGTTACGATTAATTCCTTAGAAGATTTTAATCAATTACTCCTCAGAATGCCCGATGAGGTAAGTTGTATTTTTTTAGAAATCAGATGGAGTTAAATATTGAAAAAGTACTTTCAGCCTATAACTTCAAAAACTTTAAAAAATTCCAACGCCCGTGAAAGTTTTTTCATAACAGCCTGTACTTATTTAAACTT
Source organism: Acheta domesticus (assembly GCA_031308135.1). Lineage (NCBI taxonomy): Eukaryota > Metazoa > Arthropoda > Insecta > Orthoptera > Gryllidae > Acheta > Acheta domesticus. The sequence continues at coordinate 77,575,496 of JAHLJT010005437.1, read as the reverse complement.
ATTTAATTAAAAAATGACCGGTAAGGGCCAATTTTGTTCACATCATCTTCAAGTACAGAAATTTTACTTTCATTTAAAGTATTTTTAGGGAGTACTTCATCGTAAAACACCTAGGCCCGCGACAGTTTTGGGGGTACTCCACAGTGGTCGATCTAACGAACGTACTACCTTAAATACCTATGCCAGTGACAGTTTTTCCATAAGAGCCTGTACTAAATTAAACTTATTTAATAAATGACTGGTAAGGGCCATTTATTTTCACACCATCTTGAAGTACAGAGATTTGACTTTTTTTAAATATATATTTGGTTGGTCGATCTAACGAACACACAACCTAAAAAAAACTACGCCCGTTACAGTTTTTCCAAAAAAAGCCTTTAAATTTGAATTTTGAATGAAATTTTAAATTTGAATTAATTTAAACTTCTTTCATTAAAAATGGCCCGTAAGAGCAAACTATTTTTCACATCTTCTTGAAGAGAGATTTTACTTTCATTTAAAATATTTTTGGGGGGTACCTCACTGTGGTCAATCTAACGAAGTACTACCTTAAAAACCTATGCCAGTGGCAGTTTTTCTATAGCTATGTACTAAGCCTGTACTAATTTAAACTTATTTAAAATGACCGGTAAGGGCCAATGTTTTTCACACCATCTTGAAGAGAGATTTTACTTTCGTTTAAAGTATTTTTGGGGTTGCTTCACTGTGGTCGATCTAATGAACGTACTATCTTAAAAACCTACGCCAGCAGCAGTTTTTCAAAAAGAGCATGTACTAATTAAAACTTCTTTTATTAAAAATTAGGTTGGTTAGCGCCAATTTTTTTCACAGCATCTAAGTACAGAGATTTAACTTTCATTTAAAGTAATGTTTGAGGGTACTTCACGGTGGTTGATCTAATGAATGTACCTACCTTAAAAAATCTATGCCAGCGGCAGTTTTCCCTGAAGAGCCTGTGCTAATTTAAACTTATTTAATTAAAACAAAAAGACCGGTAAGGGCCAGTTTTTCACACACCATCTTGAAGTACAGAGAAGGTTGGTCAATCTAACGAACACACAACCTAAAAAAACTACGCCCGTGACAGTTTTCCAAAAGAGCCTTTAAATTTTAAATTTGAATGAATTTACACTTCTTTTATTAAAAAAATGGCCGGTAAGGGCCAAATTTTTTCACACCATCATGAAGTACGGAGATTTTACTTTCATTTAAAGTATTGTTTGAGGGTACTTCACGGTGGTCGATCTAATGAACGTACTACTTTTAAAACCCCGTGCCAGTTTTACCATAAGAGCTTATACTACTTAAAACTTCTTTCATTCAAACATTATATCAGTAAGGGCCAAATTTTTTCACACCATCTTCAAGAACGGAGATTTTACTTTCATTTAAAGTTTTTTTCTTCGTATTTTTTGCCTCGATCTTCTTTTTAGACAGAGGAACAGGTGTATAACATTAAATTTCTTCATTTATTTTCAATTTCTTCAACTACAAACAAAAAGTAATGTTATACACCTGTTCGTCTGTCTATAAACAAGATCGAGGCAAAAAATACGAAGGAAATATTAGCTATACAGCGATTTTTCTAAGAGCGACCCTCAAGGCCACTCAAATCCCATCTTCGCGATGGAATATGTCACGGCATTTCGCGTCTTTCTCAGTCGTTCCGGTAGATTTCGCACGATCGCGACCGTATGAAGCAGTGCTTGCGATCATGCGACTTCTACCGGCAAGACCGAGAAAAGACGCGAAATGCCGTGACATATTCCATCGCGAAGATGGGATTTGAGTGGCCTTGAGGGTCGCTCTTAGAAAAATCGCAGTGTAAGACAGGCTCTTTAAGAATTTTAAAACTTGAAAGTATTTTCGATGGTACTTCGCCGTGGTCGATCCATCATACCACCTGAAGTGTCCGTGTTAATTCGCTTGTGGTCCTCGGCGCAGCGCGTGCGGAGCGGTTCACGGCCGGAGGCGAAAGTGCAGCGTGCGAACCGATCGCGCCAGGAAGGCTGCCCGCCGCGAGGCCGGGGCGCAGGGAGTGGCTGCGGGAGGAGGCGGCGCCACGTGGCAGGGTCGGGCGCCGCTCCGCGAGCGCGAAACGTATGAGCGAGAGGACCTCCGGCTGGTGGAGCTGAATGAGAACGGCTCGGCTGGGGCTGCGGAAGCCGGAAATGGCTCCACTGATTTGCACCACGGGATTTGGCTGGTGGTTGTTCTTCGTCTGCTTCTTTATCTTCATCACCGTCTGCTTCTTGTTTCTCTTCATCATCATCGTCGTCGTCGTCTGCTGCTTGTTTCTCTTCATCACCGTCTGCTGCTTGTTTCTCATCATCACCATCAGCTTCTTGTTTCTCATCATCATCACCGTCTGCTTCTTGTTTCTCTTCATCATCATTACCGTCTGCCTCTTGTTTCTCTTCATCATCATCACCGTCTGCTTCTAGTTTCTCTTCATCATCATCATCACCGTCTGCTTCTAGTTTCTCTTCATCATCATCATCACCGTCTGCTTCTAGTTTCTCTTGATCAATATCATCATCATCGTTTGCTTCTAGTTTCTCTTCATCATCATCACCGTCTGCTTCTAGTTTCTCTTCATCATCATCATCATCATCATCACCGTCTGCTTCTAGTTTCTCTTCATCATCATCATCGTCTGCTTCTAGTTTCTCTTCATCATCATCATCGTCTGCTTCTAGTTTCTCTTCATCATCATCATCGTCTGCTTCTAGTTTCTCTTCATCATCATCGTCTGCTTCTAGTTTCTCTTCATCATCATCGTCTGCTTCTAGTTTCTCTTCATCATCACCGTCTGCTTCTTGTTTCTCTTCATCATCATCATCACCGTCTACTTCTTGTTTCTCTTCATCATCATCATCATCGCGTGCTTCTTGTTTCTCTTCTTCATCGTCTTCTTCTTGTTCCTCTTCTTCGTCTATTTTTTCTTTACCTAGATCTTCTTCTATGAGTTATTCTACTACAAGTTACCATTTTGTTATACTGGCATTTTGTCAGAATGGATTGCCATTATGTAAAATAAAGGTCCAAAAAACAATCTTTATTTATGATAAATTTATAACTCTTATTCCCAAACACAAAATTTTTAAATTAAAAAATAAAATGAATACGTTTCGACGTAGTTATTTTGCGGCCACTGCAGTGACATCACTTGATGCCCTGGGCTATCTCTCCCGATTCATTTCATACCTTTTTCCCTTCATTTCAGTCGAAGTAATAGTCCGGAGCTCGAGTAACTCCGTATTACGGTACCATATCGTCAGTGAACTTGTACAAGTTTCTTCCACACGAGACGCGTGTGTGGAATGACTTTCACCTCGCGCACACCCACGGCCGCGTGCGCGTGGTAGGGGTGGCCGTCCCCGGCGCCACTTCGCCGTCCAGCTTCCGCCACGTGCGCGCTGAGGACGGTGGCCTCGCAAGGCCCTTCAGCGTGCGAACGCCCGCAGCCACAGTGCACTCAGCGGCTGCAACGAGGGTAGGGGTTGCCAGATATGTTTTCAAAAAATAGCGAACCGGGGAATAGGAGGAATGAATAGGAAGATAAGACAGGTATTTTTGTGAACAATGACATTTCCATACACAGTGGCCCACAAAAATATTGGGACAGGGGCAATTTTGTAATATATCCTTCAATAAAAATCGTATTAAATGTTATAAAACACTTTAATGATGAAACCAAATAACTAAGAATAATCACATAAATGATAGTATTAAAAAACTAAGCAAATGTAAAAAATAAAGTCTGTATTTACATATCACAAAACAATTTGCTCCTTTGACAATTCAACAAAATTATTGGGACACTGGTAATTTTTACAAATAAAATTTGAATAAAATACGTACTAATATTTTGTGGGCCCACCTTTACCTTTAATGACATCTTTGAACCTTTTTGGCATACTTTCTACTAACTTTCGGGTATAATCCGAGGCAGTCTTCCCCCAATCCTCCCGTATTCGTTGTTTCAGATGTTCTTTGTTAATAATAGGGCTCTGGCGTATTTCATTTTCTAATTTTGCTCACAGATGGTCAATGGGATTTATGTCTGGACTTTGTGGAGGAGGATGGAGCACTTTGGTACCATTATAAAGAAGCCACAGCTTCACAGATGGACAGTGTGCTTTGGGTCATTGTCATGGTAGAATTGAAATAACCCAGAAAGTTCTAAATTTTCTGCACTCTTCTTGAGATTGTCCTTTAATATGTTCAAGTATACATGTTGGTCCATAATCTGGTCCAAAAACACTAATTCCCCCACCCCATTGTCTGCCATATACCCCCAAACCATTACACTTGCACCGTCGTGTTTTACTGTCGGTTTAACATTAATTTTTCGGAGCTCCTCATTGGGCCTCTACCACACGGTATTTCGTCCATCCGGCACAGACAAGTTATATTTGCTCTCGTCTGCAAAGATCATCCGTTTCCACAAGTCTTCGTCCTTCAGAATGTGGTCATTCGCGAACGCTATTCTTTTCTTGGTGTTAAATGCACTGATGTGCGGTTTTCGTCTGGCGATTCTGCTGTGGAAATTGGCTCTATGCAAATCAGACTAAACAGTTTCGGGATGCACACGTTTTCCAATTTCAGTTTTCACTTCAGCAGTTATCTGTGTCGCTATAATAAAAGGTTTTTTCTTAATTTTTCTTAAAATGTAATATTCTTCTCTGGAAGAAAATGTTCTAGGACGCCCCATTTGACATTTATATTCCAACCTGTCTTCTTTTTTGAACATTTAATAATATTATACACTGTTTTTCTTTTCATTCGAAGCATGTTCGCAATTTTTCTTATGCTATTTCCTTTTTCATGCTGGAATATCACCAACTGACGCGTATTGAAGCTAACATTTTTTTCTTTGTGCACCATTGTCCTTCCTTCTGGTTTCCACGCAACCAAGACAGTAACTGAGCCCTTTTCAAGGTTTCGGAAAGTTGTTGAGTTTTCCCACGCTCACTCAACTCTATATTTTGCACTCAAATTATCCTGACATTCAGTGTCCCAATACTTTTGTGGATGTCGAACTTGGTCCTTCCATATTAAAATTACTCATTTTGATGTAATATATTGTTAAAATAAATTATTTTACAGATTTTCCCTCTCTTCACACTCGACTTTATTCAAATTATAATTTACATGAAATAAGTATTTTCCTCTTATTCGTGTTTCGGCATAATATTCGCAAATTTACGGGTGTCCCAATATTTATGTGGACCACTGTATATGTAAAGAGCTAAACTCCGACACCGTTGGACCGTTCTCCATGAAAGTTGGAACTTCTACGTGTTTTTTCAGCCGGAAGGTTTATGTGTTGTTGAATCTGTTGTAACTCCACTACATGGTGCTGTAGAACAAAACTAAAGATCCACGTCAAATGCAACCCCCAGCACATTCGGTAGGATTTTGATTCTATATCGTTACATAACTCCTCAACAAGGCGTTCTAGGGCTTTAAAAACTAATATTTTGAGGCCAAAAGCCTCAAAGAAACGTTTCTCATGCTGTAATCTACAGAATGAACTCTTCCTCAATTCTATTATATTTTTGATGGTCCGGCGCTTGCCGATGTTACGTCACCTGCTCAGAGACGTGCAGAATCTGCAAGTAAATGTGAGTGAGAGGGACACAGAGCGGCAGAGACAGATAGGGAGGGAGGGAGGGAGGGAGAGACAGTGAGAAAGGGAGATGGGAGGGGAAAGAGATGAGGATCAGAATGTCTGTCGGGTTTTTCTAGTATTAATATAAAAGTCATCTGCTTTAATATTATATGATCTTTGAATAATGATATAGCAGTCAATAATTTATAATTAAACATATTAACATCACAATTGCCTACTTTACTACAATTATCTTTGGATAACATTTTTAGATTTGACTTATTATTTAACTCAATCGATTAACTATTTTTGACGATACTTTTTGCTTGATTGAGTAGCTTTGACAACGTTATGCATCTTCTTGAATAATTCTTTAACTTCCGTACACTTATATGGAATGTCAAAAAATGTACAACAGACCTCCATTCTCCATTTTGTTGCATTCGTCGATTCAAACATTTCTCATAACATTGAAAATTCTTTCGGTGCTAGTATTGGAGCCCGGAACTGATGCACAATATTGAAACAATATTAGTAGATTTGAGGCCGAAACTAAGACAATAACTGGACGATTGTCAGTATTCTCAACACGGCAAAGAGTTTAAAACATATTTTTACATATTCACTATTTTCATTTTCGAATTAGTAAATCAATAATGGAAATACTGAACAGCTCACTCAAATAGTGAACAACTGGCGAGGGTCGAAACCATAATTCAAATCAGGGAAATAGAAGTAATGAGAACTAGGTGAGACATCAATATCAATAATGCGATAGCAATGAGGGGCAAAATCGGAGCCCAAATCACGGATATAGAGATTTTATTAAAAAAAACTACAAATTCAAATCAGGTCTAATACAACGGTCTGGCACAATTTCATAGGGATTAACAATATCTCGTGTAAGATAAGCGAAAATATTCTTATGCAAGATTAAACGAAAACACATATCTTAGCAAACGCGTCGAAATATAGGCCAACTAGATGTTTAAGTTAATTGTCACTAACAGTTCGGTTCGGTTCGGTTCGGTTCGGTTCGGTTCGGTTCGGTTCGGTTCAATTCGGTTTGATCAACGACAGCAAAGTGTCTGACAATCGTAATGCCAATCAGGAATGTATAAATAGTTGGAACGATGTGATACGTCGATATCAATAAAGCGATAGCAATGAAGGGCAAAATCGGAGCCCGAATCACGGATATAGAAATAATGAGAACGACCAGCACTCATTGACAGCAAAGAGGGTGAAAACCATAATCCAAATTCAGGGATGTACTTGAAATAATGAGAACGATGCGAGCCGTCGATGTCAATAAAACGACAACAATAAGGGTCGAAATAATGGTTCGAATCACGGATGTAGAAATAATGAGAACGATGGGAACCCTTGATTTGCACTCGCATTGATAGCAATGAGGGACAAAATCATTACGTGGCTCAGGGAAATAGGATTGTAGAGAATGATGTGTCATCGATTTCAACTCAGTTACAGCACTAAGGGTCAAAATCGTAATCCGCGTCAAGGTAACAGATATAATGAGAATCATGGAAGCCGTGTATTTCAACTCAGCAACAGAAACGAGGGTCAAAGCTATAATCCCAAACACGGAAATACAAATGAGAACGATGGAAGCTGTCGATTTGCACTCAATGAGGGTGAAATCCGTAATCCGAATCAGGGATGTAGGAATAATGAGAACGATGGGGGAGATCAACTTGCTTTCAGCGGCAGTAACGAGAGTCAAAACCATAATACGATTCAAGGAAATGGTAATAATTAGAACGAAGGTAGCCTTTGATTTTAACTCGGCGACAGGTGAATGAGGTAGAAAATCGTTTCCCGACTCAGAGTTATAGACAAATGGAGAACGATGTGAATCATCGATATGCACTCGACGACAGCAATATCCTACTCAGAGATACGGAAATAAAGCACCAACAAGAGTCAAAATCATAACCCGACTAATGAAATAGAAGTAAAGTAAAGATTTGAGCCGTCGATTTGCACTCATTGGACCCAAATCATAACGCGACTCAGAGAAATAGAAATATACATATATACATATAAATATACATATACATATATATACATATATACATATAAATATACATATATACATATAAATATACATATATACATATAAATATACATATATACATATAAATATACATATACATATTCATAACATATGAGCTGCCCTATACGTTTTCGGTGCATGAATTCATTTATTCAAAATTGAATATTAAGTATATTTACAAAAACATGGTTTAAAAATAGTATGTTATAAAATGTATTAAAACAATATAAATGACGTTGAATCGTTTAAAAACACTGTGTGAGAACATTCCTACAAAATAGTGTGTAAAATTTCAAAGAGTTTCATCAAATAGTTTTAGATATAAAGGGACATAAACACACGATTTATTTATCTTGCATAGATGGGCTATACAACGTCCCCTTAAGGAAAGGAACTTGAGATCGTTTGTTCAATTGGAGCATCCAGCAAGAGAGGGAACTAAGTCACAAAATTGAAAACATCGATGTATGAAGTATTTGATTATGAACACATTGAATACGACAATAAATTGATGTTGAATTATGTGCGTTAGCTCCCTCTCTCACTGAATGCCTCAGTTGATTGATTGGTATTTCCGGCAACAACAACTTTTATGGTCATTTTTGCCATAAGTGTAGAGCATATTACACCCAGCGGTGTTTTACTCTCCGGTACTTTTTACAGCGGAGCATCGACCCAGCCGGGAGAAGAATGATCGTACGTGGTTCATGACTCTTGTCAGAGAACTCTGCGGCAATCTCCCGGTATTGATCGGAGATATTACCGATCGGAGAAGCCGGCTGCTAGAATTCTTCTCCAGACTTACTGGATTCGACCCACTTATGTACGAAGTAGTGTAGTAGTACGAAGTAGTGTACGATATAGCGTCAAAAATCTGCCATTATTTGGCGTCCAGCTCGAGATTTCCCAGTCAACGTCGCTTCAAAAGTTAAGGTATTGCTACTAAGGAATCGCTGCCATTGATAGGTGAGGATCAATCATAACCTGCCACTGTGAAGCAGAAATAAATGGAGCATTGAGAAATGGAAAGATCGGATGCAGGGTGTAAATTAACGAAGGCTTTTGCTTGGGATCATATGTACGTAAAATTTTAGTTTTTTTTTGCCAAATTTCAGTTTTTGTCATGTAAAGAAATTTATCGATTTGACTTAATACTAAAAAGAAATTACTATTATAAACATATACATATATAATTTATATAATACCTATTATATATAAATTATATATGAAATATTAAATATATAAATTACATAACTTGATACAATGTGGCTAGGTCGAAGGCTTTTAAGCCATTGCAATACCTCCATCCTATCACGTTCAAACATTTCAAATTCTGATATTCACCCTAAATGGTCTCTAAATGGTCTTAAGTTCTTTGTAGGTCCAATAATTTTTAGGCAGACACAATAACAATTTTTTATTAAACAAGTTTTACCAATTCTCTACATATGATCAAAAAAAGGTAAAAATTGTTTAATAAAAAATTTTATTGTGGCTGCCTAAACATTTTGGATCTACAAAGAACTTAAAATCATTAAAAAGGCAGTCTTTAAAATATAAAATTGACATTACTCTAAATGGTCTCTCCATCGTATCAAATACGCGGAAAAAGGGACTATGAGGTACAACTGAGGAAACAAAACCTAGAGGTGAAGCCGAGTACACGCTAATCTACCAGACTTTTTCTAAACTATTTATTTATTTCCTGGTGCGGGCGTCACTTTGGTTCTTATCACACCTGATGAGGAAGAAGAGTCTTCGAAGCCCTGTGTAACTATCATCATCATCATCATCATCATCATCATCATCACAGACTAGGCCTAACAACCAGTTCGGGATCGATAGTCCACTTTTTTTTTGTCTTCCGGGATTTAATTTTTCGGGGGATAAATACTTCTATGACTTTTTGGGGAGGTGATGCTCCGCATTCTGTATAGATGTTGGGTCCAATGTTCATTATACTTTTCGATTTGATCGAGGACTGATACAACTTTTATTTCTTTTCGAATATCTTCATTTCTTTCATGATCAGGTTTTTGTACAATATTTTACTGCTCTCGGAAACTTCATCTCTGATGCCTTTAATCTACTCATTTCCCTTTGTTTCCCAACCCAGAAAAGTTGATATTGCCATTGTTTTATAGAATTTTAACTGAGTTTCTTTTCGGGTGTTCTTATCAAGGATTCTTCTTAGGGTTCCATACATTAGCTGGAACCGCAGGAGTTTCTGCTCTACGTCTTTGTCGCAGTTGTACGATATATTGTTTCCTCGTAACTAGCATATAATATGAAATACATTTATCACAACTTTCCCAGCTATTTTTATCATTAATTGCCCATTACGTAAGAAAGCAGAAGAAACAAGTGTTTGAACTGGGTGAGGCGAATTTCCCCGTATAAACACAGTTCTATTTCAACACTTGGATGGAAGACCAGGTAACCTTGATCTAATGGAACCGCGTGCTTCATGTGGACGAAAGAAAAAAAAAGTGCAAAACATTATGGCTGGGAGACATTTCGCTAACCGGATTAAGCTAAACGGCTCTCAGCCCTCGGTGGCCTTCACATGTTCGGAAACCGGTTTATCACAGGCTGCAGTTATTCCCAACGCATCGCAGTTCGTCTGACAAGTTCATCGCCCCCTGTACACTGCACATGTAAAAACCTTTACATTCACAAGTTCCTCTTTAGGGTTGCGACCGAGCCGTAACTTCTTTTAAAGCAGGAGGCGATTTATTCAGACTGTTTACAGAGCTTGATTTTAGGCAGAATGCGCCGGTACTTCCAGAACAAAATAGTTAAGAGAAAAATCATAGAATAAACCAAAACTGGACGACTTTCTACGTGTAGTTTATCTTGTAAAAACAAAAGTACATAGTTTTCCACTTAACTGTCTCTATCGTTTCTAGGTATATCTAAATATAATTTTCAAAATAAAATCAAGTGCTTTAATTTACTTTTTACTTTGTTATAACATACATATATTTAATATATGTAATATATTAAATATATATTCTAAGTAATATACGTACGTATACGTGCATGTAGTCTGGTAAAGAGCATGCTGCGGTAAATTGAGATCGAAATTTTCACAGAAATACGCGTTTTGGGACATATGACAAATAGATTTTTTGCAAAATGCCCGTCCGTCCGTCCGTGACCAAAACCAGCAACTAAACTACTTGTAGAATTTTTTTTCCAAAATGAATATTATCCTATCGATCTGGCTGACTCGAAGCCTGGAGTTTTGGGAAAAGTTCCTGAAATTTTTGAAGCATTTCATAAAATCTCCTGGGACATTATCAATTTTTTAAAATCGTTTTTTCCTATCATTTTCTTGTAAAATTGGAGTTATATACACTTACAAAGAGTTTTGTCCTATTTTTACTATTAACTCTGAATTTTCGAAAATTGCAAAAGGTATAATTTTTTTGATTCCCTTGTATGACATCGTCTTTGAAGATAGACATATTTTCTTCAAATAAAATGGTTTTCCTCAATCACTTCTTTAATTAAAATCATACACATTGTTACGAATTATTATTAGTTTTCTCGAAATTTTTGTGATGCATGGGCAATGTTTAAACAAGGTGGTCTCAGAAACGCCTCAATTTTTTCTTATTTTTTTTTAAAGACAGGCATAAATTCATGAATAACATAATGAAAAATTCTTAATTTTTTCAAAAAGTATACAAATGTACTGTATTTGAAGTATCCCTCTCGTCGTTAATATTTGTATTCCGGACCTTTCTATACATTACAATATTTGAAAGTACATGCGTTTCCAATGATTTCTAATCAAGGTTTTTGAAAACTAAACAGTTTTGTGAAAGAAAACTCAAAATACAGACAATACACAATGACGATTTAGGCCACTTGTTACTTGATGTGAAATACCATGTTACATGGTGTGAAACAATTTTATAAAAATGATTCTCTCGCATTCCACTGTGTTATTATAGACGCACAAACTGAAGTCATATCATAAGATGGATCACGTGACGTCAGTGACCGTTTATTGTTCTACGTACACCGAGTTGGAAACAAGTTATTTTATGATTTACGGGTGCACATTAATGTGAACTTAGCTGTGTAATAAATCAATGAATTAATCACTGCTATTCCTCGGCAAACTCCGCCAAGACATTCTGAGAATTTTTATGTTACGAGGCATTTGTTAAAAAAGAAACAAATTGAGGCAACTTACGTTTCAAGTCCACGTAATTTGTTGTACTTCTTGACCACTTGCCACACTAAAATTCTCTGCAAATAGAAATCACATTTCTTCTGTTCGTAATGTTTTTAAAGTGCAAGACCATGCCACATGGACGTGATAACACGGGACGGCGCCAAAAGAAGTTGTTATACCGGGCATACCAGTTCTTGCATAACACAGAAGCAGAATATTCCGTACTGGCCTTGCCACTTTAGCACAGTATATTTTACTGCAGTGCTTGCAATTTCGTTACGCCATGTCACGAAAAAATGCATATTAATTACGTGCTTGCACGCAACTGGTCGTGGAAAAGCATACATCAAACAGGTCCGTAACATTGATAATTTGCTTGTATACTTTCTTTCTTCCTTTCTTAACAAATACCGGGAGAGGTGGCTCAGGGCATCATCTGATGTGCTTCTGACTGAAAGGCAGTGTAGTGCATCTGAGTGGGAGGTCCTAGGATTCGAGTCCTGGCAGTGGCAGGATTTTCGACACTACCTAGGTAGCTAGATCGAATTCATTCACTGTCTGGAATAAGTAATGTTTTAGGGGAATTTTAGCGGCCAGCTGCTCTGATCGGTGGTTTCTCCGATCAACACCAGGCGAATGCCGGAGCAGTAGCATCCTAACAAACGGGCCACAGACCGCACGCGATTTTTCCTTCCCTTTCCTTCTCCAATCTTCATCCCTTACTCACACAAACATGCACTTACGCGGGGAAGATCGCTACCATCTTCCAAGGAAAAGGCATACACCACACTTACGAGACTAATGACCTTAGCAGTTGACGCGCCCGGAATCCCTAATTAATGAATCAATATGCGAAATTTATCTAATTGAGAGCATTCGAAATACACTTCTTTCAAAAGTACAGTAAACCCTCGTTAGCACGAATTCGCCGAATTTCGCCGTAACACGAACAAAATCGCAATCTCTGCAAGGGATTTCAATAATACGGGCATTATAATACTCGGATAACACGAACTCCGATTATTTCAGTCCCTTGGAATTCGTGTTATGGAGGGTTTACTGTATATTAATTTGTCTGGTTCACGTGGTGTGTGGTGTTTTTGATCCATCAGAAATATTGCAGGACGAAAATAGTGCAGGGCAATCAACTACTAATCTGAAGTTGCAAATCTGTTCCGGAAATACTTGTGTACTAAGTATAGATTCCCAGTCTTTTTATCGGCCCCTTTCAGAAGTGTTTATTTTATCGCCCCCGTTTCATTTTCTTTAAAATATACTGTACACTTTGTAGCTCGTAGGAATGTCCTCAAAGGTAATTTGTGTACCAGTAATTTCGTAAACATCTCAATTTCCAATAATCGGAAACTCATCTACTTGTGAGTAGCGCATTTCTAATCTTCATTGTTGTTCAAGTATAACGAAATGTTTTTTAAATGCTCTGTCTTCCTGGATGCAGAGCGTCACCAAGCCCTTGTTGGGCATTAGGGGTTTAGTAGGAGTAAGCTTCCATCGTCCCCTACATTATTTCATTAGTATACCTTCCCTTTGAAGCTCTCACATGCAACCAATATTTATAAATGAGATCTCTAAAGAAAGAGAATTTCGCGGAGAAGTGACGAATTACACTTTGACTTCAAAAATATGAAGGATTTATTTAAATAACGCGACTAAATATTCATGTAAAACGCAACCCGCAACGCACGTGAGGATTTTTTAAATACATTGTTAAATAACTCCTAAACAAAGCGTTCTAGGGCCTTAAAAACTAAAATTTTGAGACCCGAGGCCTCAAAGAAATGTTCCTTACATTGTAATCTAGAGGATGAGATCTTGACCATTTTATTACATTTTTGCTGGTTCGACGCTTCTCGATTCTACCCCACCTGTTCAGAACCTGTAGAATCTGCAACTGTATGTGAAATTACGAATTACTTGATATTCTATGCTACTGAATTACACGGGTGTATCTCTTTGTTCGATAGTAAAGTAAAATGAGAATAGTTTGTATAGACAAGGGTGTATTACACTGTGATATATAGAACAAGTGAGGGTCTTGAGGGTCAAGAGGGTCTTGAAGAAAAATATGTTACAGGATTAATAAGGAAATAGAAAAATAAGAAAGTGGATGGGGTGTGGAAAGTGGACGAAACAGGAGATTTGAATTTAGCTCAGAGGCGTCATTTAGATTTGATCTTTTACATACAGTAAATCTACTAACAATGGGCTGCCGGCTTTACTTCCCCTCCGAAGGGAAGGCGTAAGAAGGATTTTTTCACCCTTAAAAATTCACGGCATCGATTGGGTTTGAACCCGCGAACTTCGATATAACAGTCCGATATGCTGACCGTTACACCACGTCGTGAATCCGTCGTGAGTCCGTGGATTGTGAATCCGTGGTGTCTCGAATTGTTTCATTTCCGTGACATCACGAAGCGTAGGGAAGCAATTCGGCTAACAACGCTGTCATGAGCTTTCTGGCATCAACATTAATAGCGTGGTGTGCTTTAAATGTTGGCTATTACACTTCTGCAGTGGTTTTTGTGTGTTTCCTTGATCGATAGAGGAACGTTGAGACTGTAGAGTTGTAATTTCATTAATTTTCTGATCATCCTAAGGATCATTACGAAACAATAGAAATGAATTTGTGATTTATTATTAGAGATTGAAGAAATCAATCAGAAATTCATCAGAAAACAATTAATTTTATCAATTTTAATATTTGTTTGTAATGAATTATATCTTTAATACACTGATCCGTCGCCATTTCATATATTGCTACTGACACCCCCAGACGATCCTTAAATCTTCATACCAGCCGGGTTCGCTCAGCGCATCAACTGATGTCACTGTAATGCCTCCGACCGGGAGATCCTAGTTCAGACTGAGGTAGGGTTTTTACACTAGCTAGATAGCTAGGTCGAATTTACCCGCTATTTGGAGGAGAATTCAAGCGGCCGGCTGCTCTGATGGGTAGTTTTCCATGGTTTCTCCGATCAACACCTGCGAATGTCGGAGTATTAAGATAACAAAGGAAGCGGGGATCGCGCGTGATCTTTCCTTCCTCTTCCATGTCCTGTCCTCACTCCTTACTTACACTTACATGCACCACACTACCACACATGCCGAGAGACCGGTCGGGATCTTAAACAGCTTCTCCGGCTGGGAGACACTTGGTCGAGGAAAACCCGTCTAGTCGACGGTAGGTCCAGCAGAGAATAATCGCCGCCATTTCCTGAGGAAAAACATCCACTAAACTTAGGGGACTAATTACTCAGTTAACGCGCCCGGAATTAATTAACAATCCAATCATCATGACGAAAGGATAAAAAAAAGATCACCCAAATGAATAATTTAGTAAGAAAAATGTAGGAAGGTCAGAAACAAGAATAATAAGTAAGAGTTTTATAAAGTAAGATGAAATATACCAGGGAAAGGAATATAAGAAAATGTATGAAACTAGTTTAGATATGTGAAATATATTATCAATATTCGAGAATTATTAGTCTGCACCCTCACATACAAGCAGTCTATTGTTTAAGGAGTTATGCGTAACGATTTCTGATACGTAGTAAACAACTTCAAGAAAATAATTTATTACTCTGATGCAGTAATTTTGAATAACCAACTATATATATTAATTGAACGGCAGATTCATGAAATTAACCGCACGTCTAATTTTCAAGACAACCCCCACCCCAAAAGCATTTTTACCGCGAATTTTCTGTCTTATGGATTACAGACACCTCGTCCCTGAGTACAACTTTGCCATTTGGTCTGTCCGTTAGCTAGGCAGCCAAGCTTACTGCCGTAGTTCATGTATGTCGTGTCTTGTGTATCCTTCGTTTTATTGGCATGAAACCGCGCGAATTGCTCGTAGTTGCGCCTTGTATTACACATGACACACCTCGGACCGGTTTTTTATCATCGCATTTTGCGGTCTGCCGGCTGAAGTAATTAGCTGGTTACGCTGCATAAGTGGATAATTCACATGCTGCTTATCAGATTTTCGCGTTTTTACTCTATTCTTTCAGAAAGCAAATGATGCACTGATGTGAGAATGACATTTCACAAAGTATCTCCTAGCTGAAGCAACGCAGTGCTGCCTGGGCTTTTATCGTAGGTATACTTTGTATCTTTGGAAATTGATCGTAGTATAGTTTTGTGTAGTTTAAAATAAAATACACATAAAAGTAACTTTTTTTAACAACTAAATTTACTACTTTAGTAGAGTATATAATAAACATTGATTACAATAAATTGATATGTAGAAAAAAATCACCACCAAAAATTATGTTATAGTTTACTTGAAATATTACTTTTTATAATTAACGGGACTTCCTCCTCACATAGAATATTTAGTAATCAGTTACATTTCATATGTAACTAGCTGAATCCTTGCTAATACATCACGGAAAAGGAAGAATTATAGAAAAGTTTCAATATAAGAGTACTACACAAAATGCACTATACGGAAAATCGAACCCCCAAAAAGTATTCTTGAATATCGTTCCTTCTTTCCAGAACTGATGAAATAAGGAAGGTTTACTAATTCTGGAATATGCAATATATGTATCGTAGGTATTTTTGGAAATTGAGGATAAATCCTGGACTCGCGAAGCGTGAAGGGAATTTTTCTGAGAAGTTCCAAAGTACAAGTGGGTTTTTAATAGTACTATTCCACGAATGAAATATTTCTTTTTTTGGTACTGCATTTGCACCAGAACTATTTGTATGCTATTATCTGCGTTTGTACAAGTGGTTCAAGTTTCTTTCTGACTATTCAAATGATTAGTATTCCATTGCGTAGTTCATGGGTATTGGTCCAATAAGTGAAATTTATGTCAGCCGACGTTTCGGAATTTTATTTCTCCATCCTCAGGGCTGAATACATTTACAACACGGTTAGGTGTATAAACGCTAATTACACAATACACAATGTATAAATATAACTACACAATGTATAAAAACTAATTACATGCAAGTATGCTGGAAGCACACAATAACAATCACAAATTGTTTTAAGTACATAAATACATTCCAAGATTAAACATTTTTAAAAATTAAATCAAATTCCATATGAAAACATAAGTGAATACATACTAGTGAATAAATTGGTGTTCTCACCTGGGAGTCAAACACTGACTACCAAGACACCAATATCCGATATAACTTAAAGTCAGTGTTTGGCTCACAGGGGTGAACACCAATTCATTCACTGGTATGTAGTCCCTATGAATGGGTCATGCCAGCTCTTATGGCGCAGAATATTGGAAAATTATTATTACAGTTGTGTAATTTTCTACATACAAGCAAGGTATGTTTCCGTATGCAGTTTGATTTAAATTACATGAAAGTAAATCTTAAATGAAAGTAAATATTATCTGAATTACCAAATTAAATTAATTTTAATATATTTCTAAGAATAAGATCAAGAATTCAACATTTCAATTATTCAGGTTCATTGGGTGTTACTTATCCTAAATTTGAATTTAAATGCCTGTGAGAGACCCTTTACATTTTTCATAATCGCGGCTCTGTAGAAAATTTATATTTTATTGCAAATATCAAACTTCTATTGTTTGTAGAGTTTCTACATTGAACGTTTTGTCTTGACGTCTGAAATATCTCATAGTAACCGTTTTTACTTTCTCGCCCTCAGGAAGGTACTTCGTAAGAAGAGAAAGTTATATAATCGTGCGTTGGAAAATCGTGCGTTGGCGAATTTTCGGCAGAAAAAACTTATTGTCGGGCCCTTGTTCCAAAAAAGTGGATAAATCTTGTTGCTAAATTTAGAAAAACATCCTCTAAAACGTCCGAAATACATGTTTCGTGAGTTCTTGATAGCGAAAAATCGATTGACGGCAAAACGTCTGCCTCCCCGCAGAGGGAAATCGCTGTGACCTAGGTTGTCGCGATTTCTGCTGGAGAGTTGTAAACGACCATCCTGACCCTGAGTATCACGGCGACACTCACGTCGTTAGCTTCAATATGGAGGCAAAGAGTAGGCGATGCTAAACCCCTGGTTCGGGGCCTGGCCGGAAACCCACCAGTCGGGCCCCTGATGCATCGATCGTTTGGCAGGATTCGGTAAAGGAAATTCATCCGAATGCTCTCTAACGCACACGGAGAAGTCCGGCAGGAACATGATACCACCCGTCAGGTTGTCCAGGTTCTGGCGATACTTACGTCGATAGTCTAAAGGTGTAGGCAGTGAGGAGATGGGAAGGGGGCCAGAAGCCGCTCGAACCTTAAGTTCCCCTGTTGGGCTCTCGGCTTCGTCGTGGGGCAGTGGCCCATGCTCTGGACAAAGAGGAGAGACTTGTTCCCGGTGCATGTGAGTAGAACGTTGTTTGGACCCCGGTCCTAGGTGCATGTTGTTTGGACTCCGGTCCTAGGTGCATGCTGTTTGGACTCCGGTCCTAGGTGCATGCTGTTTGGACTCCGGTCCTAGGTGCATGCTGTTTGGACTCCGGTCCTAGGTGCATGCTGTTTGGACTCCGGTCCTAGGTGCATGCTGTTTGGACTCCGGTCCTAGGTGCATGCTGTTTGGACTCCGGTCCTAGGTGCATGCTGTTTGGACTCCGGTCCTAGGTGCATGCTGTTTGGACTCCGGTCCTAGGTGCATGCTGTTTGGACTCCGGTCCTAGGTGCATGCTGTTTGGACTCCGGTCCTAGGTGCATGCTGTTTGGACTCCGGTCCTAGGTGCATGCTGTTTGGACTCCGGTCCTAGGTGCATGCTGTTTGGACTCCGGTCCTAGGTGCATGCTGTTTGGACTCCGGTCCTAGGTGCATGCTGTTTGGACTCCGGTCCTAGGTGCATGCTGTTTGGACTCCGGTCCTAGGTGCATGCTGTTTGGACTCCGGTCCTAGGTGCATGTTGTTTGGACACGTTCCCGGTGCATGTTGTTTGGACTCGTTCCCGGTGCTCGTTGTTTGGACTTCGGTCCTAGCCGGTGTATTTTACATGAAGCCTCAAAAACATTTTCAAATTTTTTCTCAAAAATGGCACCATTTTTATCCAACTTTGCCCTCGGATAGCGTAAAATACTTAAGAGAATGGTGCAGGTCTAATTTTCGTTGAAATCCGATATTTTTTGAAAATTGGGTTAGTAGCAATTTCAATATGCAACTTCCTACTCTATAATATTGAAGGTAGTGTTTTTTTCCCCTTAATGAAATATGAACCTGAAATAAGTATATTTAAGTAAGTTCATGTTCAATTATTCGAAAGTATGAGTCGCTTTCGTGTAATTTGGCCCAAAATAAAAGCAATTTAAAAAAATAACATTTTTTTCTCAAAAAAATCTCTAATTTTTTCTTCAAATTTTTTCCACGGATAGAAGAAGGGTTTCTTAAAATAATGGCACGAGTCTCTCTGAAAATTTCAAATTTAGAAATAACGCGGAAAAGTATGTGCTGTTATAGCATCACTAGTTATATTTGGAATGCTTTATGGTTCACAGAATTTGTATCACATTACCAAATAGTTTAATTTCTGCAATCAAAAACGCGGATTTCCTTAATGTACTTAACTGGCAACGGAGCTTGATTCCAACGTAGTATCGACCTCCTGGCGATTATTTTCCTGATATTCAAAGAGTCGTAAACACACGTTGACCCTGCGAGACTACGTCATATGCAGAATTTACTGCACTGGATTGCTTAATACAGTGAAGGTTGTTAAGTAGACAGGACGTCGGTGTTACCGCTAATTTCGATCGTATATTATTTTCATCCAGGTTACAGAATACTTTTCCTAGTTTTAAATGTTATGATTAGGGAAGGAATACGCATGCATTAATTCACAATCCATTAAACCACAACCCAGGTAATTACCTGGACAATCTCTTTCTTTCTCTCTCTTTCACACACACAAACATGCACAAACACTTGTGCAATCATTCATTATGTGACCACAAACACACGATACGATGATAACCTTTCCTGTTTAGTCACGTCTATAGTTCTACTGCAAAAAATTAACTCCATAATGGTCAACACAGCCATACGGCCACTTTTGCTGAATGGTAGGGAGGAAGCCGTTAGGTTATGGGAAATAAGTCGGCGCTTGATCACCTTACTGAAGTTTATTACTTGCAGACATGATTATGGAGAAGCCGAACACGCTCATCGATTCAAGGTGTGACGTTGTGGTTGTCAGCTTTCTTTATGATCACAGCACATGAGGTGATGATAATAAAAAAACATCAACTTTTATTCTATACTTCTTATTTTTTTTGGTTTATTCATGAAAAAATATTAAAACACCAATCATGTATCTCCCCCGAATGCATACTAGTTTGTTTTCGTTTCATGTCGTAACAAAAAGCGGAACTAATAATATGCCCGAGAATAAGATAATTGCAAAACATCAATACGTTCTTTCGAATATTATTTTAGGATAAGTGCAATTGAATACAACAGATTTTCTAAGATTTGTAATGGATACTTCTGAGTTAAGGAAATAATAAAATGCTTTTAAGACAAATCTGATTTCCTAATAATCGTTTCAGGAGTACAACACTAATCCTAAAATTATTCAACGGAGTTCTAGGAGCCGGCCGCAAAAATTATTTTCCACACACTCTGAACTCGTCTTAGTTATACTTGTTTTTATTTATTGGCGCGTGGGGGCGTGTCATCACAATGAAATATCTCACGGTATTTCGCGTTGTTCTCGATTGTGCCACTAGGAGTCGCATAGTCGCGGCTGTATCGAGCAGTGCTGGCGATCATGCGACTCCTAGCGGCACAACCGAGAACGACGCGAAATTCCGAGAGATATTCCATCTTGATGACACGCCCCTACGCGCCAAGAAATAAAACCCCAAGTATATGTAGCTAGTGTCGAAAATCCTACTACCGTCGATACCGGAATACCAGGACCTCTGGATGAGAAGCACTACAGTGACATCAGTCGAGGCCCTGATCCCCCGCAACAAGGGGTAGTAAAAGAAGGAACAACTCAAATGCCAAACATGGTCGTGGGATATTCCCTGCATGCCACAACGCACACACAAATATTCTCGCCAAAGGCGGAAATCAATTAATACCAATTTATATAAATAATCATACATAATATAATTATTTTATTTATATTATATTCTTTATTATATAAAATATATTTATTAATTGTTAATATATAATTATATTATATATAATTTTATATAAATAAATCTGTATAAAAAGAGAATGTGCGTAAGTGTGTCGTATATAGTCGAAAAAACTACTCGACCGATTTCGCTGAAATTTTCGCACTTTGTTATTAGTAACGAGAGTGTTTAAAGTGGGGATTGCATTAAATCGGACAAGTGGGGGTGTTGACGACTTATTCCTTTATGACGACTCAAGCGCCCCTGAACTCTATAACTCGTCACACAGTCAAGGATTAAACGCGTGAAGTATTCTCCCCAAGCGATGGTGAAATATCAGCCTGAATTATTACTTGAATCTCGGACAAGTAAATAAAATGTCTCCAACATAGTGTCATAGCAAACACATGCCCAAATTTGAGGGAGAATGCTTTAACAATAGGATACTTAACTACCATATTCAAACCAGGTCTTAAAATAAACACATACTTACGAGAAAGTCTCCTCCATTAGAATTTTTGCACAGCGTTTTGTAAAACGTGATTAAATGAAAAAAATCGAAAACAAGTCGAAAAAATAACCCTAGATGGCGCTGGAGAATAGAAATCCAAATATTCGTGTCAAAAGCTATCCGCTACACTCTCTAGGATTTTTGTATCAAGATTATTCAATAACTCCCAAACGAAGCATTCTAGGACATTAAAAAATAAAATTTTGAGGCCAAATGCCTTAGAGCCCATTTCTCACACCATAATCTAAGACTTACTTGAGCATTCAATTACACTTTTGCTGGCCTAGTGCTTCTCAATATACTTCTCAATATATACCCACCTCCTTACAGATGTGCAGAATCTGTAACTAAATGTGAATGAGAGGGACAGACACATACACACACACACACACACACACACACACACACAGAGTCAGACAGACAGGAATAGAGAGTCTAAAGAGAGAGAGATGCGGGGGTGAGATACGAAGAGAGAGAGAGAGAGAAGGAGGAAGAAAAGGAGAGGGAAGGAGAAAGAGAGAGATAACGGCAGAACAACGTCTGCCGGGCTCCGCTATTATATACGTATAAGCAAACCTCCCACAATTCAAAAAGAACCGCCTCCACATTTCACTGGCGCGTTCTCCTTCTGCGAGCGGAAGTAGCAGCAGCCTTTCTGCCATTACATTGTTTCCCGACCACCGCCAACGCCCAGCGCCGTTTTCGAGAGAACGGGCCGTTTCTCAGGGGCGTGAAGGCGAGACCGACCCGACCCCTCCCTGCCCGCGGCGCTACGAGTGGCCGGCTATCTGCACTATCAACTGGGTCAAGGCACTGCAAACAATCCAGCTGCACTAGGTGGACCCACTCTACTTGCGCGCTAGTGGATAATGAATTGTCAATTTTTACTTTCTGGAAGGCAGAAAATACCGGTATTGTAACGTCACAAGCAAATCGATGTGGAGATTTTGAAGGAAACACACAATCTGAGAATCGCTGATATCGAAAAAGTGTTTATTTTTAATAGAAATAAAAATACGTCCGTTACTGTGCGTCTGTTATCTGCACGTTCTGTGATTAACACGGGTACCTATACTGCGATTTTTCTAACTTTGCCCCTGAAGGCCTGCCCTCAGGATGGAATATGTCAGGATGGTATTTCGCGACGTTCTCAGTCGTGCCGCCAGGTATCGCATGATTGCGAGCATATCAAGCAGTGCTTCCGATCATGTGACTTCTAGCGGCACAACGGAGAAAGTCGCGAAATGCCATGTGATATTTCATCGTGGCCATAGGGGCTTGAGGGGCAGAGTTGGAAAATTCGCACTATAAACATTTAACAGGATTCCTTTCGAAATTCCCTCCTTGCCAGTAGCGCAACGAGCGGTCTGCTTCCTGGACTATCAAGACACTGCAAACAATCCAGCTGCACTAGGCGAGTCCATTCTACTTGGGCACTGGCGGATAATGAATTGCCATTTTACTTGCTGGAAGGCGTGGTATACAGAAAATACCGGTATTTTACGTAATGTTGCAAATGAAGTGGTTTTTAGATTTTCATGAAAACCCACGATGATAATAGCTGATATCGAAAAAGTGTTTGTTTTTAATATAAATAAATGGTCTGTGTGTCTGTCGTTTGTCTGTCTGTGGTTAACATTGGTGCCTAAACAGTTCAGATGATTCCTCCAAAATTCTCTCCCTACCAGCGGGGAAACTGGAGTCTGCTATCTGCACTATCAACTGGGTCAAGGCACTCAATCCAATTGCACTAGTGAGTCCACTCTAGTTGGGAACTAGCGGATAATGAATTGTCATTTTTACTTGCTGGAAGACGTAATGTACACAAATACCAGTATCGTAATGTTGCAAATATATCGATGTCGACATTTAGATGCAAATAACGGATCTGATAATTGCTGATATTGAAATGTGTTTGTTTTATTATAAATAAACATCGGTCTGTGCATCTATTGCCTGTCTTTGGTTATCACTGGTGCCTAAACAGTCCACAGCATTTAATTGAAATGGTCGCACTACAGGTCCTGCAAATTTGAGAGCCATATTTTAATTAGTGAGAGTAATTTATATAATGCCTCTAATTTTTTTATTTCTCTCCAAAATGAGTAGTATATTGGCTTTATCTCATACTTCTACGTCGTATAGAGAAAGTTGTGAAATTCTGCAGCGAAATCCGGTTTTAGAACAGAAGAACACGATTTGTGGGACCCTCATACACAAAACGTTCTTGCTCCAATATGCACTAAAATAAATTTCTCTGTTTCGTAACAACGTCAGTTGATCAGCGATGTTAAAATACTTTAATTGAACACAATTGTTAATGCGTATAACTTAGTATGTAGTCGTCCTTAAACGGTGTAATGGAAAGGTCGTGTACTTTAAGTTGTTTTCGACGCCATTAGACTTATTGCTTAAATAAAAACTATTTTTTATGACTTCCTGCGTGCTCAATTGTTCATTAGCCATAATTAATTATAGCGTACTTTAACTCGTATTTCAAACTATAATAATAGGATAAAAAATTATTAGAATGGTAAAGGATCAATATGTATTTTTTATTCATGCAGATGTAATACTACAGATGAAATAGTCGTTAAGATTATTGTCGTGAATAGAGATAATGATGACGGAGAAGGAAAAGTCAATATGGTACATTTTTAATAGGGGAATCCCCGCGGAGGTAAGCTGCTTCTTCTTCTTCTTCTTCTTCTTCTTCTTTTGCCTTTTTCCCTATACTACGGGATTGGCGCTAATGGGTGCGAGAAAATTTTTTTATTAATATTTCCGCCACTCCATTTTTATACAGATTTGGCTAAGTTTTTACTGCCGAATGCCCTTCTTGACGCACAGACTGACTCCACTGTTCACAGCAAAAACAAATTTGGGAGCTGACAGCCGTACATACGAAATGTAGGCGCGGAAATCTTACGTAAGGGATTTTTATGCTCGTGAATACAAGGTCGTGAAAATTATTATTATTCTGCCAAAATAAATACTCCTCCTTTCTGGAAACATTTATAATTTGCCCTCTGCTAGCTATCAATAGAACAAAGAACACAAACATTAAATACAATGCCTGAAGACAACAACACATAAAGAAAAGAAAAATAAATTTCACCATTCGTAGTTTAATGCACTCCTTGGCATTCCCTATCCCTCATGGTTATGATTTCCTTATTTTATGATTAATTTATATTATTGATGCTATTACAAATCTTGGCCTTCTTAGAGAACAAAATTTTAGTTCGAATGCTCCACTTCCCTTGTTGTGTTCCTCAACCATCTTGATCGACTTATATCCACATTCGAAGCCCATTCCACGGCAATGTTCACGTCACAAAACAAATAATACTATTTTACTCGAAATCTCTCTCTTACACATTCAATTACTTCCTTTTTTAGATGCCAATATGTCTGCGCCTTCTGCCACTACGCAAGTTTGCATATCTCTCTCTCTCTCTCTCTCTCACTCTCTCTCTCTCAGTTCATACCTCGCGTTGCTCAATTGTTCTCCCCCTTTTTTGTTCATTGTTGTTTTTTTTTGATTGGCCGATCGCCTAACGATACCTGTTTATTCTTTGATAATACTACACAACCTTCATAATTGTACTTTATTGATGCCATCAATTGGCCCGTCACACTTAGGAGTGGCTTCAGCGTAGTGAAGACATTCGCAAGGACCACCTGCCTCTGCTCATTGCCTGCGCCTCGTGCAAAGCAGTCTACAAAGAAACTTGGTTCCGCATAGTGTTTCTAAAGATCGATTTTTTCACTATTGATGGTTTTCGATAATATTGTAATTGAATATCGATAGTATCAATATTTTTTCATTTAAAAAAATGCTTGAGATAATTATCTGTGTTTAGATAGAAAGTTGTGATTCTATAGAGATTCCTACGAAATAAATTACCACTTTACTGTATATGTTAGACTTTTATTAACGAACAAGCATTAATACAAACAAATTTGATTACTGATTCCATTCGGTTGCGATGTAAATCTATAATAATGTAAATTTATTACATTGTTCGTACACACTTTAGAAACGTACGAGCCTAATCGTAAAATTATAAATAAAATATGTACAATTAAAATAGCATATTCAATAAAAAGGAAATAGAATTGTTTTACCAAAACAATTCATAACAAAGTTACATAATTATTTATTTATTATTAAAATGATAATTTGATATATTTTTAGGTACTACATAATTCAGATGAATACCTATTTCTTGATTTATTATTTTATATACTCATGTGGGATTTGCCTGCCCTCAGTATATTTTGTTATTAAAAAGTTGTCTGTAGAAAACTGTGAAGACTTAAAACTATCGGCCACAATATCGATAGCCAACAATAGTTTTTAACTATCGATAGACTATTGATGTTTAAGAAACACTAGTTCCGCTCGGAGCACAAGGAGTAGCCTGCTTTATTCGTAGTCCATCCGGCCTCCAGCCGAAGCCCCCCAATAAAGTTATAAGGGCCGCCTCGAAAGTTCATTTCCCCTAGTACAAGCTGGTCCGTAAGCACTATTGAGCATTTTTGGTTGCTTATTACCATCGCTCAACCTCGAGTCTGTTTTTGAAAGAAGTATCTAAAAGTGCTTATTCACAATGTAGTAAGAAAACACAAATGCCTTGACACACGTGTGTTACAATAATGTTAATTACCTAAATCGATGAAGTATCAAGAAGTTCGTTTTTTTGTTATGAAAGGAAAAAACAGTATGTTTATCTAGTCACTCATTAGATAGTTGTAATATTAATTACTGTTAATTATTATGTTGATTTTCAGTGTTTTATGCAATTTACCTTGGTTATTGTTAAGAAATATTGACATCGCAGTTGTTCATATTTGATAGTACCATGTGAATTGTTCAATGATATTTAAGTTTTTTTAATTACAAAAAATTTTTTTTTGTGTCTCCAAGTTCATGAGCTTGTAATTGTAAACTTCGATTTAATTGTATTTAAAATATCATTTGAATACTTTAATTTTGTAAATTTGCAATACATCTACATGTTTCAGTCAGTATTTCAAATTTATTGTATTCCAAAAAATTGATGTTTGTTGAAATAAGTTTATAAGGAATTAAGTGCTTTTTCAAAAACCAGTTTTAAATAAGAGAAATTCTGGCGATCCCATTTTGAATCTCTTGTAGATCACTTTGTAAGATAATTATATTGTTAAAAGTAACAGATCAGTGAGTTTTAAGTGTTTGTGTAAATACTTTAATGTTGTAAATACATCTTAAGGAAAGTTTAAGAAATGTTTAAAAAATCATTCGAGGTATTTTTGGCCTGCATGGTTGGCGATATTTTTATCCTGTAGCCTCCTTTGAACCAAATTGGTTATATGCATGTCGGCAGATTAAAAATGGGATCTCGGAACTGCGAGTCTTCCGAAACGTTTCGTGAAAAGTTTTCCTTCTGCTTGCAAGCGGCTAAAACTCTTTATCAATGAACGGATCTCTCTTTGAATTCTTAATTGCCAACAAAATACGAAATCAATTGTCGAACAGTATTTACAGCTCCGATTGATTTCCGGAGAAAATTCAACAAGAGGAGATATAAGTAGCTCCAGGATTTCACGATTTTCAGCATTCTTCGTTATTAAGGAAGCAAAATTAATTACGACTTCTGGAAATGTAACTGAAAATGTACTATAGTATTTGAAGAAACTGTAGCCTCTAAACAGAAGCAAATACAAAACTGTCACTAACAATTAGCATTAGGAAGTACTCCGGATGTAAAGCTTGCTGCCCCCAATATCGGCCTGTCAATTATTTTTGTGTCAAGTAATAGCTTACTCATCCCCCAAATGTCAGATACAGTGTACTTACATATGTAATAAATTATCTATATATGCTAACAAGCGTGTAATCACATTCATAATCATGACGTGATATTTAATAACGCATTAACAAGTACACGCAGAACTGACATTGTCACGCGTTTCCCACATGACTACCGGAAATGTGGCAAGAACTCCTTGACTTGGTTCCTCATGTAACACAAATTGCAGACTAACGAGATTTAAATGTGAATGTAAAAGTGATTTATTCATAAAGGTATTCGTGTTGTACTAAGAGGAGATTGGATAGCCTGCTTACAAACACGATTTCCTCCGAGATAACAAAGACAAGAAGTGATTACTTTCCAAGCAGCAGAAATGAACACGATGCTACTACTTTCCTGCGTATTCCAGTCATATGGTATTCAAAAGAATGAAGGGAAAACACGAAAGTTTTTCTCAATGTATTTACCGCGTTTATGCAAATGTAATGCTCCATATACTCCCAACGCACACCCCATATTTGAAACTTAACATTATGAAAAAAGGGCTTGTATCGAATGTAATGCACATTAACGACAGAATATAGTAGACTAACTAAATGAGAGCGGGCCCTCCCGCAAACATTTATCAGTAGAGACCGGATTTTTATGTTATTACATACTTTTTGTCTTTCTACTTACCGTTCTCAAAATTGTAATCTTGGCGAGTCATCGCCCTCCTAACACAATATCCAATTTTTTCGTTACATATTTTTACATATTCAGTACTATATTACATATTTTGCTGTTTTCACAATAAATATTTTCTTATTTTATAAGATTTCTTTACTTTAATTCCATATTTTGTATGAAAAGATGTATTTATTTTAAATCAGTATTTTTCCTTCATTATTGGGGAAATCTAGGTGTCCAAAATATCATTGAAACCGCGTTTTGTGACCTGTAACATTAATTTCGGAGAAACATTTGCGATCGCCGACGTGTAACACTTCGATGAAGATGCTATGTTAGTGTATGCTTGCTGATCGTAGATCTCGCCAGTTAGTGCGAAAGCTTCTATTGCGACTTGTCTGGCTGCTAAACTACTGTCCTGGATTAGAATATATTAAGGTTTAACTACTGACGAGAAAGTTGTGTGATGTAAAGTGAGTAGTTTTTCTAAATGTAATTTCTTGCTATGTAAATGGTTTTTAATTAAATAATTTTAATATTACATATTATGTCCGATTTTACATATTTATTACATATTCTTACTGTTTTCATTACATATTTATGTACATATTTTGACTTTTAATACTACATATTTTTCCGGACTATTTATCAGGACCCCTTTTATAAAAGTGTATAGCAAACACAAGTAGTGTTAGAACTTTAAACGATAAAAATACTTGCATTCTTTAACAAAATCATATTCATCAGTATCACATAAGACGGCAAGTTTCGAACCTAAACAACAACAACAACAATTGAAAGACATAGCATCGTAGGCTTTCACGACCGGAGTCAAGATGAGAAATATCTTCCGGGCTGCCAGGCCGCGGTCCAGTTTGCATTGAAGGGCCAGTCGCTAGCCAGCCGCGGATACTGCGCCCGCGTCCCTGCCGCCACTCAAGATGTCTATCGTAGTCGTGGACGAAACGTTTGACCCTGCAATGCCAACTGGACCACGGCCTACCAGCCCGGAAGATTTTTCTCAAATCGAAAGACAGTTTGTGTGCCGTGTTTATTGTCAACAACGATAAAGTGCTTATAGCCAATAGTGGGAAAAACTGCCTTTAATATTGAATTTTATGAAATCAAGACTTACAAAACCTAAATGAACTGCTTACTTTTATTGATTTAGAAATAGGGTTTCACTAAGAGATGGCCCCAGCAAACAGTACTCAGTGTACGAATTTGACGAACGTAACTACGTGAGCTTGTTTGTCTGACATTAACCTACCAACACACACAAGTTGAGTCTGCCAAACCCTAGCTTCTGTATTGTACAATGTGTGTTGTGTCTGTGTTGTTACATTGTTCAGTGATGTTTGTGCCCAAATAAGAACATTTGCGGCACACATTGCTTTTCTTATTTAATCAAAATAAAAAGTAAGTGGCAAGTCATTTGCTGGTAGAAACACATGGTGAACACGCTAGCGATTAAAACATGTGAGCCATGGTTTCAACAATTTAAACGTGGTTATTTCAATGCGAAAGACAATGCGCACTCTAGCAGACCACAAAAATGCAAAGTCGAGCCGTTACTGGGTGACCCAAATCAAACGCAAGAGAAATTGGCAAAAGCATTAAATGTGCCACAAGAAACAATTAGCAGACGTTGACGAGCTATGGTAGAGATCAATCAACTCGGGAAATGGGTCCCACACGATTTGAACGAATAGCAAACGCACGACAATGCGCCATCTCACACAGCAAAACTAGTGAAAAGACACCTTGAAATCGCTTGGATGGGACATCCTGCCGCCCCCGCCATTCAGCCCCGATCTGGTGCCATCTGACTATCACCTCTTCGCATCGATGGGACACGCGCTCGCAAAGCAGCACTTCAGCAATTTCGAGGAAGTTGGAAAATGGCTCGACGAATAGTTTGCCGCAAAAGACAAACAGTTTTCGGGCATGATATCCATAACTTATCTGAAAGATGACCGAAGTGTGTAGACGCCGATAGCCAATATTTTTAATAAACAAAAAAGGAATGTCCCTTGAAAATTACGTGCTTACTTTACCACAGAAAACAGCAAAAACTTTTGCATACACCTGGTAAGCTACCGAAACGGAAACATCTTTTTTTGGAAGATGCCGTTTGAAGTATCAGAGAATGTATCAAGAAGTTCATATTTCTCACAAAATCGCAAAACCTTGAGGGTAAAAATACCTGGGCCCGTCCGCTCTGCGGGCTTTGCGGGTCCGAACGTTACTCCACTGACAAAATAATAGATGGTTTATGTATAAGATAGGAAATTCATTGTTGAGTTACATCATTATAAATGAAATGTGTATCTGATTATTGAATTGAAATTTTCGTAATGTTAGGGGACACATTGTTTAAGAAGAAAATTAGTGTACATAAAATAAGGAAAGTACGGATTCAAAATGAATTTATTAATACAATAAATCACCATCTTGAATCACCATTATTCCCTACCCTACGGAATGGATTTGCACTAGATTCTAAAGTGCCGTCGATCGCGCACCACGATTTAGCACAAAATGGTGCCAATTAGATTGGCTAAAATACGGTACAGTGGGACGTCCATTTATCCGAACTAATTGGGACCAAGTATAGTTCGGGTATTCGATAATTCGGATAACCGAACGTAAGGTCCATTGCACTAAAAGGCGGTGGGTTTTCTGCCAACACGAAACATCCCGAGTGAATGAAAGCTGTTAAGGATCGTAAATGTACCATTAATTCTTACGCCGTAACTGAGATTAAAACCAGGTTTTAATTACTAGTAAAAATGTTTTCAATCTGGTACCTTAGACGACTCCTTTTGGCTCAACATATAATAATAATTTTACCAGTATGTGTTCAAAAAACTTGGGATCGGCAGCTTATCTAACGAAAGGCCGCCAGGTAACATCTCATCGACTTTTACGCGAGTATTTTACGTTCTTCCCGTGATGATATGCGACGAACGCAAGTGCACTTTGCAAACAAGGCGTTTTCACCGGCGGCACCCACGCAAGGCGATTTTATCCGTCGTGTTTACTCGTGGAACCGGAATAGCGTAATGTAAGGACAGCTGGCAGTTACAAGTCGCTTCCTTTTCGCGAGGTATGCATGTTCTTGGTAAATTGAGGACGCTGCGATTCCTGATAGCGGCAGTGAAATCAAGAATTGATCAATGTCACCAGATTGCAAAGTTTTTTCTTCAAATTAGTAAATGTACCGCTTACAGAGAGAAAAATTGGGTGACCATATTCTTTGAGGAAATATTTAATAAAACAAACTATGAATGGCAACATGTAGGTACCTTTTTTGTTTGTTATTTAAGGTCGCATCAACATCTAGGTCATTAGCTACCAATATTGGATCAAACGTTATGGTAACTGAAGGTGAAATGATATGGTGATGATAGGGGGTGAAAGAACAAACACAAATACAACCGTGGCAAGACTCGAACCCGCGATCCTTCGGTTCGAGATCGCCAGGGCACTACTGCTTTACAGATTTCAGCCATCGGATCGGCGTAGTTCGCTTTGATGATGTTGAAATAACGCAAATGTTTTAAATAAATTAAAGAAAATCATATTGGTGATTGATGTTTTCGAAATATATAGAATCGAAAATATTTACCGTGCTGATGCCAGATGAAGGAAGGTTAATTTTCTGATACAGGATCTTGAAACATGACAATTGACTCAGAGCAATTAAGTTCATAAGCGTATTTGAAAAAAAAACACAAAAAAACTAACTTTGATATTGATCACTTCTCTCAAAGAAGCCCAATAAAATAAATATTTAATAAAAATAAACCTAAGAAAGTCTCCGATTAGCCGAACATTGATTTGTCATAGCCGTACATAGTATTTTTGAGCGTTTTGTGTAAACAAACAAAAGTGAGATAATGGCGTGTGGTAATTAAAGTGGAATGCCTTACTCATATCATGTTCTTTGTTCAGCAATCCCCATTCCAAATGATGAGAATTACTAAGAGAATTACCGGCTGCGATAGCATAGTGACAACACCCGTGTGTCTCCAGTACCTTTGCCCGGAAGATCAAAGTTAGAGACTCGACGGAGGCTGATTTTAGCCCTAGATATATAGCTAGGTCAAACTCAGTCGTTGTATGGAGGAGAATTCTGGCTGCCAGCTGGTGAGATCCAGCGCCGACCTACCTGACAGCTAGCGGTTTTCCTCAACCAGGTATCACCCACTAGTGGGGCACCACCCCAGCCGTGACAAACCAAACTCTCGATCGGTCTTCTGGCATGTGTGGCAAGTGTGTGTTAAGGGGTGAGGATAAGACAAGGAATGGGAAGGAAAGATCGCGCTCGGCCCGTGCCCGTTTGCAAAGGTACTGCTCCGCCATTCGCTTGGTATTGATCGGGGAAACCATGGAAAACTACCAATCAGAACAGCTGGCCTCTAGAATTCTTCTCTAGACAGCGACTATTTAACTATTGTCGACCTAGCTATCTAACTATTGTCGAAAATCGTGCCACCGTCGGATTCGAATCTAGGACCTCCCGGTCAGAGGCACTGCACTGACATCAGTTGATGCCCTGAGCCACCTCTCCCAATTTTTTGTTTCTACTTTAATTCCAATTGTTAGAATGATTGTATTCCGCGTTGAATGAAAATTATAGTGCTATGTTAGTTGAGTAATGTACTCTCCCAAGAGCAAATTTTAATTTGTTTTTCTCTCAAAAAATATCGCTCGTTCTTAAAAAAATGGATGCGTTTGATACGTCGATGCGTCTTCTACTTTAATACGGTACTTAACGATCAAGATACTTTCCAAAATGTAAGGTTTTCGAACTCATTCTTTGCTTTTCTCCGAGAACTACGTATTTGGAAACGTTCTCCCGAAACTTTACTACTGCCCTTTCTGACAAGTCGCAGTTCTCTTCATCAAACATCATTCTACTAAAAACAGACTTGGACAATGCATACCACTATAGTGGTTTGTAAATTGGGTCGCGTTTTCACATCACACTCAAAATCTGTTGACTTCCGGAGCTCGTTAGAAGGAATAAGGTTGAGGTAGGTCTTTGTGAAGTCTTCCTGCCAAGTCGCATACGCCGATCTCGAAGTTTCTCTGCGACAAGTTTCACTTGTTAACAAATGCTCGCACAAGGGAAAACAAGTAAAATTAAATTCTTCCCAGTGAGCTCGAGACAAAGACGTTGTAATAAAATTAAACGACTCGTCGGGGCGTTGCTATTGTGGAATAATTTGAACGCGCCATTGTAGTGGAAACTTGCGAAATTCGCGGACATTGCTGAGACTATGATAGAAACAAGTTAGTTGTTTATATTTTTGAGGCGTGCATTTTTTAGTTGTATGAAGATGTACGTGATACAATATTGTTAAGAGCTGTCCGACATAAATACACAAACAAATTCATTGTTCCAAGTCCAAATTCAGTGTATAAGTTCGTACAGTTTGGCTCCGCAGATCGAAATATTACGAGGGGAATATCTGTGTTGTTCCTTAACAGTAATTAATTGTGTTGACCTTTAGTGTAAAAACTTTGATATCTGTATTAAAGAAAAATGGCAGCTGACGCAGCAAATATGAAGTATCTAATCATTATTCATATGGTTTATTATTTTATATTTTTATTTCTGTTATATACACTTACAAGCAAAAGCATGATGAAAACGACTGAGTTCCTGGTGGATTTGGGAGTTGGATATAAACCTAGGGGCTTTAAGAGTCTGTCTTAACAATTTATTTTGTATTGTCTGTTTTTGTGAATTTTTTGGTGCTATATTTCGTCACAACAATGAGACGTAATTCACAAAAATTCACGAGCGCGTGGCGGAATGTCATTGTTGCATTCCAATATGATATTTCCTGAAGAGTAGCAATTTTTTCTTTCTAATAGATTTTAAAAATTTTCTAAAAGATTAATTTGTAAACGTTTAACAAAAGCTCCAATGTAAGAAACTTACCAAGAAAAATGAAATAATATACATCTTCTAACTTACGTAGCACCCAAAAGTCTCAAAAATGACGTTCACGAAGCACAGGATCTTTGCTGCGGGCGAGTAAATTTGACGCCAAATTACTCGAAAAAATTTCGATATTTTCGAAAAGTTCAACATGACCTTATTTGAAAATGTGTTTTTGGACACATTTCATTTTTAAAAAAATAGTATGTTTACAATTGCAGTTGTAGGAACACCCAAAATGTTTAATTTTTTAAATTATCGGACATTTTAACTAACATGAAATCTGTACCATTCTCTGAAGCGTACTTTACGTTATCTAAGGTCTCAATTTAATACAAAACGTGTGTTTAAAAAAAAAACTGTTAAAAGAAAATAAAAATTGCCCTTGTTTGACTCAAAATACTCATATTTTCGAAACATTGAACACATTTCTTTAAGAAAAATGTTTATCTTTATAATTGTATTTGTAGGAAGACGACGAAAGAATTTTGATTTTTTTCAATTTTTTAAAAATCCTGTTTTCAACGAACATGAGACCTCCGCCATTCTCTAAAATGTCCTTGACACTATCCAATAACAAAGTTTTATCAAAAATGTTAGAGCAATTTTTTTGAAAACTTTGAAAATGTTCCAAGGGCTTCTTGTAAAGTATTCCCCCCTCCAAAAATTAAAATATCGGTTTCAATTTCAAAGGGGCGCGATATCAATCAGATAGATTGTGGAATAGCAATTGTGGAGAAAATAGGCTGAATGGTTTAGCCGCTATCGTTGTTAACAGACGGACGGATAATCGTTTGGCGGTTAATTATTTTTGGGTATCAAGAACCCACAAAACACGGATTCTGACTACAACACGTGTTAGAGGATTTTTTCACTTTTGAATCACTTTTTTCACATCCACTTTTTTGTTGTCAGAGCCTTGTAATAAGAGTTCTTCTGCCGAAAATTCGCTGTTTTTTTCGCGCAGCATTACATAACTTTATCTCTACCGCGTCATGGTCTTTGATGTCTCATTAGTAATAATAACCCATTTAGTAATAATAAAGGAAACTTTGAAAAGAAAGCAAACTTAAATATAGTATTAAAGAAATTGCATTGTTTTCTACTATTCATTAAAATGAATTAATGTAAGAGTTTGATTTCGCTCCCGCGGACCTCTAGTAACGTAATTCTATCCCATTATGTATACAAAATACAGTCAAACCGAAACTAAAAGTCACTCTCAACGGCCAGTGACCATTAACGGTTTTAACAGTCCACCGTCCGTTAAAATCAAACAAAACAAATGAGTTGTAGCTAAAGACGGTGGGTGCGTAATCAGTTAGGTCCCCGTGGGGGCAGGTGATCGCAAGGCCTGAGGTTCTAGCTGGAGTCGTCCGGTACCCGAGTCTCTCTGCGGCACTCACGTCGATAGCTTCAAGTGGAGGCAGTGAGTAGGCAATGCTAAGCTCCGTGTTGCCGGGTGCGTGCGGCGACCCACCAGTTGGGCCCTATGGCGCGCCGACCTTGGGTCGGGATTGGGCAAACGGCGTTCCTCGAAATGCTCCGGATCCCACATACAGAAATCCAGACGGGGAGCATGAACCACCGGACAGGTTTGCCTAATTTCCGACGGTACTCACGTCGATAGCATAAAGGTGATTACAGTGATGAAACGGGTTGGGAGACCCCGAGTCGCCCGGACCTGAGTGCGGCTGGCCCGTGTTGGGCTCTTGGCTTCGTCGTGGCCTGACACTCTGGACAAAGAGGAGGGACTTGTCCCGGCGCGTATGAGTGGCGCATTGATTCGACTCCGGCACGACCTGGAAAGCTGGTAGCTCTGAGCTGGCAGGGTGGCCCGAATCAGGCATTGAACAGGAAGCAGAGGTTAATCTGCGTTCTGGCGAGACCAGCCTGCCGGCGTACTTGTGGGGGTGCGGATAAAGCCGAAAAGTCACAGGTGCACACCTCGGGGTTAATTCGCCCTGATAGAACAAGCAATTGTGCGGATCGGTAGACCACGCAAAGTTTCTACTACTTCGTAAGGTATTTCTTGTTTATATTTTTTTCTTATAAGAAGATTTTATGAAACGTCGATCAGGCCGAAACGTCGATCAGGCCGAAACGTCGATCAGGCCAAAACGTCGATCAGGCCGAAACGTCGATCAGGCCAAAACGTCGATCAGGCCGAAACGTCGATCAGGCCGAAACGTCCATCAGGCCGAAACGTCCATCAAGCCGAAACGTCCATCAGGCCGAAACGTCCATCAGGCCGAAACGTCCATCAGGCCGAAACGTCCATCAGGCCGATAAAATAACGCATTTGGTTGATGATATACCTCGGCTGTTGCCTCGATTTCTAAACATCAACCGCGCCCATTGTTTTCTTTATAACATACTAATGATGTTAATAACTAGACGGCGCACGTGCACGGTCAGTTTCATCGATACAAAGCTCACTGCAAGTGACCACGTGCGGAGAAGGCCGAGGATTGTAGATGGCCTTGGCGATGAAGTAGATAATCTTCTGCTTGTCTCCTGCGCGACAAGCCTTCCCCGACCTTTTACATATGTTTCCCGCATCCTCGCCCGTTAACAGCGAACTGCACGCACTGTCATTCACGCAGATGCCCGTTAAGGACACTTCGCTCAACAACTGCCTTCGTTTCCGTTTTTGAGGAGTTTGCCAAAAACTAATTAAAACGTAGACGTCATTTCACGGATTGACCAGAAATCGATTGCTTCATTTTACCCATCGTCCGTCGGTTACATTCTCCGGACACGTCAATAGCATCAGCCCCATTTCCTCGCAATTTTACCTTTAATTGCTAATTGTAACGCAGAATGTCTAGGGTTCCCGTTGGAGAGGTCTCGTATGCTCTCTCCCATTTGCGCAGATGGGAACACACGATGGGAAAATGTATTAGCTTAGCCGTTTGTTTAAAATAAAATACACATAAAAGTAACTTTTTTAACAACTAAATTTACTACTTTTAGTAGAGTATATAATAAACATTGATTACAATAAATTGATATGTAGAAAAAAATCACCACCAAAAATTATGTTATAGTTTACTTGAAATATTACTTTTTATAATTAACAAGACTTCCTCCTCACATAGAATATTTAGTAATCAGTTACATTTCATATGTAACTAGCTGAATCCTTGCTAATACATCAAAGAAAAGGAAGAATTATAGAAAAGTTTCAATATAAGAGTACTACATAAAATGCACTATACGGAAAATCGAACCCCCAAAAAGTATTCTTTAATATCGTTCCTACTTTCCAGAACTGATGAAATAAGGAAAGTTTACTAATTTTGGAATAATGCAATCACTGTTTTTTGTGGAAAAAGAGCGGAACAGGTTTCTGAAAATACAAATGAAAAGGATCATTAACTAGATCTTTACGTGTATGCTGTACTGGACTATTCTAGGATATCCTGATTTCCAACTTAACTTAGAAACGTAATGCATTACTTATAATTTCGAGATAAACACGGAAAAGTTTTATAGAGGAACACTTGTATTAGATGATTGATGGACATAGTGTTTATTTACAAAGACTCACTAACCTACGAATTTGAAAACCAGTTAATCTTCGAACTCAAAATACTCGTTGCTTCGTCAAGTAAAATATTATGAGATGCAAGATAACCTTGTGTGATATTCTATTGG
This sequence comes from Acheta domesticus, assembly GCA_031308135.1. Taxonomy (NCBI): domain Eukaryota; kingdom Metazoa; phylum Arthropoda; class Insecta; order Orthoptera; family Gryllidae; genus Acheta; species Acheta domesticus. Next base: position 77,537,923 of record JAHLJT010005437.1, on the reverse strand, counting down.
AGTTGGTCTTGAAAAAAGGCGTAATGAACAAATGTCGACTGATAAACGTTCATTCCATTTATTTTAATTTATTGTTAAAGGTTAGTGGTTTAACCATAAACTAGTTAATAAATAATGATAATTTTTTTTTTATGTCCCGGGGTCAACCAGCTCTGATGGCATAGGGGATAAGAGTACAGGATCGTAAGTTCATATCGAAGCATGAACATTTGTTTACGGGTTGGATATGTTTTTGGAGGTTTCAACTAGTATTAAAGATTATTTAAATATTAAGAATTGTGTGTTGAGAAAGCATTAGTTGATACTATACATATTCCACGTGAGAATTAAGAACGATCCTGAATCTTTATGTCAGTTAAATGAATCAAATCACTATATTCCGTTCAATTTAACATGCCACACATCAAAAATAACCCCATACATTTGAACAATTCAATAGATGGAATAAGAAATAATAAAATTCATATAAGACTAATATTCATTTTCTTCTTGTTACAGGTAAGAACTACAATGGAAAATTTCAATATCTTTCTTCATTATCAGCTTTTGCGGTAAGTTAGCTGCAATAATAAATCTCTGGTATGATAGAGTTCAATCCTTGAAGAAAATTTATTGAGACAAAACTTTTAAAACTAAACTTTTATTTACAATCTGTTCGTACATTTGAACAATAAGTACATTTGTTGACTTGCATAATTAACAATGATTGGGATAGATCTTAATAAAGTTGATACATCACAATAGCACTTCAGGATATGTAAAGCGAATCCAGACAACACGTTACGTTCTGCCGCTAATCATCTTACGACTTTAATAAATAAATAAATAAATAAATTATTTCTATTTATTCACACACAAATAGGTTATTCTGTTAAGACTGTTTTCGAATCATTTGGAATAGGAGACCGAACTCGGTAAGGGTGATATCAATTCGTTGAGGTGTATACGCATTATTTTGTCCAGGAAGTACTGTATTGCTTGCAAAGTAAGTAGATGGTTTTGATGAAGAGTGTTTTGGCTTCGTCGGAGGGTAAGTGAGTTATTTCGTTAAGGGTGTTTTGAATAGTTTCAGGAATGCATAAGTTATGTACAAATTCATATGTTTTGGATACTTGTGAAATAGAATGATTTTGTTAAAATTTATTTCATTTCCTAGATGGATTATTATGTTAAGGGTTTTTTTTGTTTGTTCGGATATACCATGGGTAATTTTGGTAAGGGGATTTTGGATCCGTTCACGAATACCTAAGTTGTTTTGTTGGGGCAGTTTGTATTGGTTTAGGAATGAATACGTTGTTTTGTTAAGGGGGTTTCAAATTCGTGGAGGAATACATTTTGTTTTGTTACGGTTCTTTTGGATTGGATCAGGGGTACATAGGTTATTTTGTTATGGCTGTTTTGAATTTGTTCGGCAATACACAAGTTTGGCTTATTGGATTGACTCAGGGATACATAGGATATTTTGTTAAGTGGCTTTTAAATTCGTTCAGGAATACACAGGTTATTTTGTTAGGGGGTTTTCGATTAATTCAGGAATACATTGGTTATTTTGTTAAAGGGGTTTGATATTTGTTCAGGAATACAGAGGTTACTTTTAAGGCTGTTTTGGATTGGCTCAGGAATACTTAAGTTTTATTACAGAAGTTTTGGATTTACTGAGGAATACGTACGTAATTTTGTTAAGGCTGCAACGTATTGGAGCGGATACATATAGGTTATTTGGTTAAGGGTGTATTGAATTGGCTCAGAAATACACAGGTTATTTTGTTAGGGGGTTTTAGATTGGTTCAGGAATATATAGGTTATTTTGTTAAAGGGATTTTGTATTGGTTCAGGAATACATAATTTTGTTGCGAGGTTTGAGATTGGCTCAGGAATACATTGGATATTGTGTTAAGGCTGCATTGGATTGGTTCAGGAATAAATAGGTTATTTCGTTGAAATTGTTTTGGATTGGTTCAGGAATACACGGGTTATTGGGTAGTGAGCTTTGGAATTGCTTCAGGAATACATAGGCTATTTTGTTAATGGAGGGTTGGAATGATTCAGGAGTATAAAGGTTATTTTTAACGGTGGTTTGGATAAGTTAGAATAGTAGGCATATTTTGTCAAAACATTACGGTCCACAGACAGGAATTGCCATCTCGTGCTCGAACTGAGAGGACTGCGGACGGATATTTTCGTCTTGGTGCGTCGTCACGTGCGAGGTAACTTAACAGGGACTATTTTTCATCCTCCTATTTGGCCTTTACGCCGCAAGATAAGTAGGAGAATTTGAGTATGTGTTGTGGACGATTATGCATCTTTTTTACCATCAACCTCTGCCAATACCGACGCCATATCATCAATTGTGAAGAAGGCTGATACGATGGACTCTCTCGCCATGTGCGAGCTGTGTAGTGCTATTCGCTTTCTTCGAGAAGGGAATAGTGCTAACAGAAATTCACAAAAAACTGAGTCAAACATTCAAAAAAGTTAGGAATACTAGCTTCTGAAGATTGAATTAAATTGAATTCATGCCTTATTTTACGTGGCGAGACTCATGCCATCAGGCCTGCTTTTCCATCTGACCACACAAAGTTTGCTACGCTCTTTTCTCCAACTAGCAGAGAAAGACTGTATTACTCGGGCGACGAAACAAGTGATTTGAATTTAGCTCAGAGGCTTCACAGAGGCTTGAGGATCTTTTACATGCAGTAAATATACTAACATGGGACAGCCAGCTTTACTTCTCCGAAGGAAAGCGTACGAAGGATTTTTCCGCCCTTAAAAATCCACGGCTGCGATCGAGTTTGAACCAGCAAACTTGAGTATAGATAGGTCCGATACGCTAACCGTTACACCATCGACGCCGCAAAGACGTCCTCATTTATGAAACCGTTTCTCAAAGTGCTGCTGTAACCAAACAATATCCAGGGTAGGTGATCCAGGTCGTGCTTCACCATTCGTAGTACAGCTCGACTTAGCAGCGAATGATTTTCATATCTTCCTCGAATCGAAGACTTGGATAGGAGGCTAGATGTCCTCATTTATGAAACAGTTTCTCAAAGTGCTGCTGTAACCAAACAATATCCAGGGTAGATGATCCAGGTCGTGCTTCACCATTCGTAGTACAGCTCGACTTAGCAGCGAATGATTTTCATACCTTCCTCGAATCGAAGAATTGGATAGGAGGCTAGATGTCCTCATTTATGAAAACGTTTCTCAAAGTGCTGCTGTACCCAAACAATATCCAGGGTAGATGATCCAGATCGTGCTTCACCATTCGTAGTACAGCTCGACTTAGCAGCGAATGATTTTCATATCCTCGAATCGAAGAATTGGATAGGAGGCTAGATGTCCTCATTTATGAAACAGTTTCTCAAAGTGCTGCTGTAACCAAACAATATCCAGGGTAGATGATCCAGGTAGTGCTTCACCATTCGTAGTACAGCTCGACTTAGCAGCGAATGATTTTCATATCATCCTCGAATCGAAGAATTGGATAGGAGGCTAGATGTCCTCATTTATGAAAACGTTTCTCAAAGTGCTGCTGTACCCAAACAATATCCAGGGTAGATGATCCAGATCGTGCTTCACCATTCGTAGTACAGCTCGACTTAGCAGCGAATGATTTTCATACCTTCCTCGAATCGAAGAATTGGATAGGAGGCTAGAGCTCCCTGACCAATGAGTTTCAAGTAAATTTCAAACCCATCTCACACGAGTTGCAGCATTGTATGACGAAAAGAGAGATTTGAAATGCTTCTTCACTGAGGAGACAATTATCTGAATCTTCACGATTATGTAGAAATGTGAGCATTCCTGTACACGTTGACTTCTGAAAATGTCCTCATTTATGACAAGGCCATTCCTCAAAGTGCTGTTGTAACCCAACAACATCCAGAGAAGATGTTCATTGTGTAGCCCGACTAATAGGCTAGAGGTTTCTGGCCAACGAGTTGCTTGAAAGCAAATTTCAAACCCATCACACACCAGTTGCAGCAATGTTCGACGAAGAGAGGGATTCGAAAACAACTTCTCTGAAGAGGGAAATGCCTGAATCTTCAAGACGATAATGTAGAAAAGTAAACATGATTGTGCATAACTCTTGGTAATAGATTCTTTTTTGTTTCTCGACTCTTGTATTTTTATGGTCCATCGTAGAATGAAGAAACGGCCATTGTAACTTTTTTTATCAAGTTCTTTCCGAGTCTACAAGCACTTTAGGAACACTCCACACCCTCTGTAGCCCGTTCGGTAAGTATATACTGAAACTTTTGCTCGTTTCCGATTAGATAATTCTTGATGGCATCTCTTCTAGAAAACGTGGCAATAAGACGCCCTCTGAAGCCGGTCCGCAATGTATTAAGGATGATTTCAATTGCTTGGGGTGCACGGGTTATTTTGTTAAGGTTTTTCTGGATAGATTGCTAAGTAGATGGATTACTTTGGTAAGGTTTTTCTGGATAGATTGCTAAGTAGATGGATTACTTTGGTAAGGTTTTTCTGGATAGATTGCTAAGTAGATGGATTACTTTGGTAAGGTTTTTCTGGATAGATTGCTAAGTAGATGGAGTACTTTGGTAAGGTTTTCTGGATAGATTGCTAAGTAGATGGAGTACTTTGGTAAGGTTTTTCTGGATAGATTGCTAAGTAGATGGATTACTTTGGTAAGGATATTTTTTTTCATTCAGGAACAACATGGGTTTTTTAGTAAGGATGTTTTGGGTTATTGGGAGTACATTGGTTATTTTGGATTGATTCAGGAATACCTCTGTAGTCTAGATCTATTTTGTTTAGGATTTTCCATTGCTTGGGAATAACATAGGTTACTTTGTTAAGGGTGATTTGGATTGCTTTAGGAGTTCATAAGTTACTTTGATACGGGTGATAAGGTAGCTTCAGAAGTAAAAGGATTATTTTGTTGAAAGTATGTTGTAAACTTGAGGAATAGGAGGCAGATTTCCTTAAGAGTGAGTTAAATTGCTTGAGATAAGGGGATACTGAATTGCGTGGGGGAGTAGATGGATTATTTTGTTACGGGTATTTTGGATTGGCCGAGTATAACTTTGGTTATTTTTTAAGGATATTTTGTAATTCATCAGGAATTAATAGTTTTTTGTTAAGGCTGTATTCGTGTGGTTTGGGAGGCAGAATTTGTTAAAGTGATACCAGTTGTTTAGGGTATATATAGATAATGTTAAGGATGTTCTGAATTGCTTGAGAATTAGATTAATTATTTTATTAAGGATAATCCATATTCATATTGCTGGGAATTGTTTGAATTATTATATTAGGGTTTTCTGGATGTCTAGAAGATTTCATGGTTGATTTGTATTAAGGGTGCGTTGGATTTTGAGGGAGTACATTGGTTATTTTGTTGAGGGTATATTTCATTAAGGAATACATACACGTAGGGTATTTGTGAACGGATGTTTCAACTGCTTGGCGAAGTTCATGGATTATTTCTTTAAGGTTAATTAGGATTGATTCAGTAGTACCTAGATTATTTCGTTAAGGTTGTTTTGTGTTGCTCGGGATAGTTATGTTGTTAAGGACGTTTTTAATTGTTGAGGAATGCACAAATCATTTTGTTAGGGGTGTTTTGGAAGACTCGTGGAACACTAGTTATTTTGTTGAGTGTTTCGGATTGCTGGGGAGTGGTAGGGAGTACTTGACAATATACTTTGAATACCCAGAAGTACGTGGCTAATTTTGCTTAACTTTAAGAACATTTTATTTTCTAGAAGTAGGTGACATTTGGTTAAGGACATTATGGAATACTTGGAGGCTAAAGACTTTTTTATTGCTTGGAAAATGAGTTATTTTATTCAATGTGCTTAGAATTGGTAGGGGTGTATGTACGCAGATTATTTTGTTTATGATTTATGGGTTGCTTGCAAGTAAATAAGTTAATTTGATAAGGGCGAAATGAAATGTTGGGTTCAGGAGTTTTTTTTATTTCAAAATAAGTTTTCGAGATAAGCAAGTTCGAATTATATGTACTCAAGAACAATAGCAGATTTGATACTTTGACCAAAGTAGTTTTACTTTAATTTGTTGAATAGTAAGTAGTACAGAAGTAACTTACTCTAGCAGAACCACCTTATGAAAAAAGTACGACAGTAACTATGGAATAATAAATTTCGAGTAAATAATTAATATTGAATCGATTCTACATTGTCATACCAGAATTTGAGTAAAATTATTGAAAATATATCCTTTAAAATAAAAGACAAAAAATGTTTATTTCTGTTAAATTTTCCATTATAAATCTTGTTTTAAAGGCAATCATCTCAGAAAGTCATGTTTTTGTTTATCGTCATTATATTATCTGAAGCATTTCTGTAAGGAAATGTTCATTATCTCGAAGAAAATGTTTTGCCAAAATTATCGGTCAACCTGTCATTTTTAGAGGAAAATCTTACTTCAATTCCAAGGTCATAACTAGGGCCCGGATAATTATGTAATTACATATTTTCCTAAGGTTACTCTATCAAGTCCAATCAACGATATATCCACGTTTCACATCGGTTAGTGACCAAAAACGTTGAGTTTTTAGTACATATATTTACATATTTTGCCCGAAATTACATATATTTACATATTTTACACAAAGGAACATATTTTTACATATTACTGAATTTTTCCATTATCCTACATTAAAAAATTTAATTCTTTATTTTTCCGATCTGTGTTTGATAAAGAATCATCCAAACAAACAATTCAGCATTGTCAAACATTTTTTCTGTAGCCTCCTCTCTAAAATGAAGCGAGCATTACGCGCTGAAATGAGTGTATCCATAAATGCCAACGATATCGGAAGTAAAAGGGGAAGGCGACGATGCAATCCATAGCTTCTGTTCTGTTAGTTTTCAGCGCGAGTATCGCGGAAAACAGAAAGGAAGTTTGATTTGTGGAAATGATGTCTTAAGCAGGCGATATCGCGCACCCACTTCGCATATTTTAGAGGTTTCCTTTGACCTTGATACCCTTCACCAGAAACTACACGCACAATTTCAAAAAAAGCCGTTGACATTTTCTTTCCCTGATTTTTACATGCGTCCCTCTACCATTGTTCGTAAATTATGCATTTCGACCGAAAATCTGAAGTAAAATCTCGCCGTGGAACTGATGTACAAGGAAAATCATATTGGCAAGGTTGTGACCCAAATGCAACCATCAAACTATTACAAAACGTTTTAACGATACAAAGGAATTTTTGTGACCTAATGAAGTTAAACATAATGTCTTCCTTCCGGTACTAGTGCAGCGCCGTACATGTGCAAGGCACCAGAAGCCCTGCAGGTATTGTTCCAAAATTACTTCTTCTAACCTATCTTGTGCATGCGTTGCTTTTGCAGAACTGATTACATCTCAGTTTGATAAAGTTGACGCACTGATTTCCAATACAAAAAAGAATTAACGAGATGGGGCACCTGAATTGACGCTATGAGCTACAATACTGAAAATTTTGATTTTGAAATACAAGTTATACATCAATTTGATTCTGCAGAATCTATAGGCATATCGAAGCAATTGTTTGATATTCAGAAGCTGAACAACTATATTGTCCCCTTTTTCAGTAAGCACTAATATTACATTTTTGTAAACATCTTCCCTGGAACTTTCTGGTAGCTTTGAAATTACCCAATCAGCAGACGCTTCTTTAAAAACTGTTCATTTATCATTCGAGGGTCAATAGGGGGATCGAGTGAAGAAAAAGAGGTCTTCCGTTCTGGAGAAAGAGCCAGGATTCGAAACAATTTGTGCTATTAGTGCAGTGCTATGAGGGGACAGTTCCGTCACACTAGATCCAGAAAACACGGAAAGACTAGAAAGTGTATTTGACACGAATATTTAGATGCGTTTTTAAACAAATCCTTCATATTTTTAAGTCAAAATGCAATTCGTCACGTCTCCTTGAAATTCTTTCTTTAGAGACCTCATTTATTAAGATTGGGTGGGTGGTAGAGCCGCAAAGGGAAGGTATACTACTGAAATAATATCGGAGACGATATATGTTTCATATTGATACGGACATCGTTGTAAATAATAGGATTATGAGAACTATAATGTTTAATTCTGGTATTATATTATATTAAGTACACAGAACAATATATACTAAGATAAAGGTATTTTAATAAAAAATAATTGATATAATGATACTTAATGTTACATATTTCATACTTTTGAGTACATATTTCTGTATATTATAATACATATATATGTACATATTTTCCCAATTTTTAGTACATAATTATCCGGGCCCTAGTCATAACGTTTCTAAATTGTAGATGTTGATCAAATTATGTAAGCAGTACGATTTTCTCTTACATTTACACTCCCATAGTTTTCTATATGTCTAAAGTTTTTATAATAGTTGCCATAGAGGTAAGTAAAAATATTACTTTAAATTCATTTGTTTTGAAGACATAAAAAGCAAAACTAGAAGTTTCTATAGCTAACTTATTCTTATGTTTTAAAAAAATAACAGCAACTTTGAATGATCAGATCGTTAAAAACTCTTCTGAAAATGAAATAGTTTCCCGTCGTATTTAAGAAGTAAAATAAGATGATGGGGTCAGAAGCAACGAGAATATTCCGAGTCAACAGTGGCGCTACATAGAGAGAACTTCCAAGAGCGAAAAAATGAGACGCAGATGAAATGTCCCGAAGTAATGGTAATTTCTGCAGGCTTTAATGGATCATAAATATGGCTGTTAAGCGAAAAGCACCAAGAGAAGTAATAAGTTGCAGAGATTTTCTTGAGAGCGGTAATGTCTTTTCAGAAGCAGTAAAACGGGAACCATTTTATATTCGCTCTTCGGGAAAGTTCTAATTATTAATGCTTTTAACTTCACAGAAGCTTAAGAGGGACTTAAAAATTATTTTTAAGACTAACAAAAAAATCCACATCACACATTTGCAATTTAAATATTTAAGAATATTAAGACATTTTTCAATTTCAGATTGTGAAAGGAAGTAGCCAGGAGAAACTCACAAAGCACGATGTAAAAAAACTAGATTATTTGCGTACTGTAACAGAAAGAATAGATGATAAGAAGAGAGAAGGATAAGAAGAAGAAGAAGAAGAAGCGAAGAGGATAAGAAGAAGAAGAAGAAGAAGAAGCGAAGAGGATAAGAAGAAGCGAAGAGGATAAGAAGAAGCGAAGAGGATAAGAAGAAGAGCGAAGAGGATAAGAAGAAGCGAAGAGGATAAGAAGAGAGGAAAGAATGGAGAAAGAGGGGAAGAAAGAAAGATGGCAAGAGGGGAAGAAGAATGGAGGAGAGTCCAAACGAGAGAAAAGACGACGACCAAAGAGAAGACGTAGAAGCAGAACGGAGAGGGCCCGTCGCGACTCACGGCCCCCTAGAAGCGCGGCCGCCCCGCTGCGCTAACGAGGCGCGCGCCGCGCCGGGGGCGAGCGGAGTGGAGTGGCTTCGTTTCGGGGGCGGAGCAGAGCGGAGCGGCGCCGCGCAGCCACTCGAGCACGCCCCCTCTAGCCAGGGGACACACGTAGCCAAGCACATCGAGGAACCAGGGATTTTGGTTCGTGCCCACAGGACCTGGAGACCGCGGGGGCTCAGTGGTAGGGCACTGGCTTCCTGATCTGAAGGCATCCCGACGTAGGCTGGGATTTTTATCTGCTGCTTTCCATTCAGGGCGGCTCTGGGGGTCGACTCGGCGTCCTTTACAAGTGAGTTCCAGGAAAGATCTCCTGGGGTAAAAGCGGCCGGAGCGTTGTGCTCGCCACACAACCTTCATACCTTCACCGCCCCCGTGAGCCACATCGGCCTGTGTGCAATTGCACAGAGATATCTTTACCTTTTTACCCGCAGGACAAGATCCACCGTTCCGCCCGCCTGTCTGTGGATTTAATTTTCTTCCACAATCTCGTGAGAAAACCTACCTCTTTTATTGACGCTCAATACAGGAGACTCTATATGTGCTGTAAATGTCAGCTGACGGTCAAAAATGATCCCTAGATCCCTTGCCAAGTGAACGGATTTTGTATTAAAGTTAATAATTGAATATTCATACTTTATTGGTGTCGATCTGCAATATGACATGACATTACATTTCCTGGTGTAAGGTAATTAGCCAGTATAACTTGATATCATCAGCATAAGTCAAAACATATATCATTAAACCATTACTAATATCATTAATAACAATGAAAAAAAGAAGAGGACCCAGATTAAAACCTTGCGGTACACCTTATTAAAGAGAGAGGAGTCAGAATAATAACCTGGGTACTATACTACAATTGTATGGAATGAAAATACGAAAAGGGAATTGTCTGGAATATCAAGTTTCAGAGATTCCGTAATGTATATAGTAGAGCACCATGATCAAGAGTATCGAACGCTTTTCTAAAGTCTATATATCATATCAATCTCACCATATTCACAAAGAAAATAGAAAAATTACAAAAATAAGATAAATTCATCCAAAATTGCGAATACGTCATTAAATTTGTAACTGTAGAACATTTTTTTTTTAAATTCATGATGGATATCAGATATAACTGGAGCAAAAACAAAATACAAAATATCATACAAATGATTTTCAAGGATTTTCGAAAAATTACATAAGAATGAAATATGACGGTATTTCAGTAGTTTTCGCAAAATATTGCAGGCAATATGTGCAATATTAAAAAATAACAAAAACACGATTTCTCGAAAATCGCTCCAATTTTTTTAACTTTTGGTGAAGATATCGCTCAATTTACTCGACAAGATTGCATAAACGCTATATTGATGTTCTTTTTTTCAAAATTTTTTAAAATGTAATTTTTTGATCTCCGTTACGCCGTTAATATTTACATTAGCGGTGATTTGTCCTCATTATTGCTTTTGCGAGTACACATGCTTTAAATGACTTATTATAAAATTTCTTGAAAACTCAAAAGTTTTCTGTTAAAAGTTGCTCAAATTTCCGCATTTTCAGAAACGCTGAAACGCCATTTTCTCTCAACGGATCCAAATTTTTTCTTCAAATGTTTCGTACAGAGAGAGTTAAGTGCACTGTTTTGGGGTATTGTTTGTTTTTTCAAAAATTACACAAATGTATTTTTCTAAATATACCTCACGTCTTCAATCTTCACATTTCCAACAAGGAAATACGGAAACTATTACGAGAAAGTCTGCGCCATTCTCTAGCACCCATTGTTAATTATTTTATTAAAAGCGTATTGTTTCCGAGTTAATTATTTAATTAAACGAGTATTATATTGAATAATAATTTTTGTCAATATATAATTTTGTAACAATACATTGAAAATTTCGGACCAAGAAATGTTATTGATATTGGATTTTACGGCAAGTGCTGCAGCTAGAGTATTAACATCCAAACATAATTACCCAATTAAAATCGTTACATAATTCGATAAAGTTTACGTTGTTTTAGCACCATTAGTAAGAGTTGTGTCAGTATAGCAGACGTTAATATATTGCACTCATATTTGGGAGAATTTTCAGATGATTCTGAAATGTCGAATTAGGACAGACATGATTCTGATCCTGAGTAAACTTCATATATATAGTACATATTTTGAATTAAATTTCATTTGACCCATATAGTTTGTGTGTATATTCAATTTTTGAAGGACTTGACACGAGACTTGACACATTTAGAATTTGCATAATTTTAATTTCACTGAGATGACAAGTATTCTATGATTATTCCTCCTGAATTACCGTAATATAATAAAGATGTAAGATTTAATATGAAGAAAAAAGTCTGATTGTAATGAGCAGGGAAAAATGTTATTGTGGGTTACCAAAGTATTTGAAATGTTTTTCTTTAATTAGTATTAGGTTAATTTGATTCCAAATAATAAATAAAACTAATGTCATGCATCTAAAATTATCCATTTATGAATAAAAATTCTCTCCTCTCTGTAGATTCTGCATTGACTGCATTTAAATTCATAATTCACCCTTCGTTAACTTATGCAATCCCCATTTTGAATGATGCAGTGAAATCTCATATTCAAAAATTAGAGGTTATACAATATAAATATTTAAGAAATGCAGTGAAAGCACCCTGGTTCGTAATAAACGATCAAGTATTACACATACTCTGTATTCTTCCTTTAAACTCCTAGATCCTTCTTCTCAGATAAATGTTATGCTTCCTTTTCTTCTTCTCCTGCTTATGCATCTTTTCAACTAGGAAAACAGTTAATCCTTTTCCGTGAATTCAATCACGTTTCTCAAAAGATCTCTTACACACTCCTTAGTTATCATTCCTCCCTGTATCTATTATTCATTGTATACATTTTCATGTACAAGTATTATGTTGTATTTATAAACATTGTTTATTTTAAGATCATTATGACCCTCGAAAATCAAAAAGAAAATTCATATGTCAGTAGAATGTTTAGAGGTTACTTTTATTACTCATATTATATTTGAAGTTAATGTAATTGCTCTTGAATGGCAAATTTTTGTCGAACAAGGATCAAAACTTTAAAAAAAGTGATTCTAAAACATTGATATTATCTTCCTATTGCTCCAAAACTCCAACAGTGTTTACACCATTATTTTCTAACAAAGAAAAATTAACACACTTTTTGTCTCTTTCTGTGGTATTTTGACTACCTTTTTAATTTTAATGTCAAAAGGGCAGCTGTAAAAACCCAGGCGTATCCTGTTCATCGGTTATAGAGTCCCGAACATGTCCAAATTAATTAACTAAAGGTAGGAGATTGACGGTTCACGTCAACCGGGAAATCCAAAAGGCGAATCAGACCCACTGGCGTATCTAATGGGAAGTTATGATGGCCTTCTGCCTCTGAATCGTGACCACAACCTTGGATCGTGAAAATGATCTCCCTTTTTTTTCCAAATCTCCTTGAAAAGCAGGGTCTGTTCAGATTGTCTACTGAATTGTCCAGACGCGGATCGACAAGGAGGGAAACGAGGGAAATTTCCCCCTAAAATGTTTCAGTACTAGGAAAACCCGGCAGACGTTGTTCTGCCCTTCATCTCCCTCTTTCCCCCCCCCGTCACATTTTCACACTGTCTCTCCCTCCTCCTCTCACCCTGTCTCTGTCGCTCTCTGTCCCTCTCATTCACATTTAATTGCATATTCTGCAGATCTCTGAGCAGTTGAGGTAATATCGGGAAGCGTTGGACCAGCAAAAATGTAATAGAATGTTCAAGAAGAGCTCATTCCGGAGATTACGGTGTGAGAAATGTTTCTTTGAGTCATTTGGCCTCAAAATGTTAGTTTTTAAGGCCATAGAATGCATCTTTTAGGAGTTATTTAACGATATAGATTCAAAACTCCAGACGAATGTGTTGCGGGTAGTATTTGACGTAAATATTTAGTTTTTTTCTACAGCGTCATGTAGTGGAGTTGCAACAGATTTAACAGCACATAAGCCTTCTCGGTGAAAACAAAACATGTAGAAGTGCCAACTTTAATGGAGATTGGTCTCACGGTGTCGGACTTAAGGTAATATATAACAAATAAAATTATATCACATCTTGAGCTGAGTGTGGCCTGCGACATTTTACATACTCTGTAATATGATACATTAGACCAAAACATTTTGAATTTTCCCCGGGTCCGCTCCTCAATTTGTCTCTGGATCCGCCCCTGAATAGTCTATTCATTAAGATTGTTCTTTTATAAATATTCGTTAAGAGAATCACACTTTATTATATCCATTTTATAATCAATAACACAAATCAAGATGAAATCTCTACCTTGGAAGCCGAAGTGACGTGTAAATACTCTTAGAGCGTTCGTTTTTTGTCTCTCGGTCTTACAAGCTTTTGTGGTTGTTCTGCTACCACAGCGTGTCACTGCTTCGTCGAACTCACTCCGATAAGTATCTGTTAGCTGGGGATATTGACAGCAGACATGTTATTAAGTTTTTTTGGATACCATTACTCACGTGTGGATGCCAATTGCGTTATGTAAGCTCTTTGGAGAATTCTCTTGCCGTTGCAGCAAACACGTTTATAGTCATCAGCAGGTTGTGGGCGAAATTGCAGGATCATAATGGCATTTCCGCTCAATTTATGGACTCACGCGAGATGCAGTTTTAGTGCTTTGAAACGTCTGAGTGACGCTGTTATTCTATACATTAAAGAATAACAAAATTTCAATCACATTGAACATGAAAAAAATTGTTTTATTTAAGAACAAGAATTACAACTCAACGAAAGTTTAAATAAAAGTAATTTGTGTGTTTGGTTAATGCGAATTTGTTTCGGGCAACTAATTGACCATTCTCTTTGAATGTACAGTGGAGTTTGTGAAACTTGCAACACCAAGGAGGAGACCTACTATTACAATGATATTTATTCCACAGATTAGGAATATCATAATAAACTAATGATCATAATTACAGAACTGTATCTGCGTTTTTAACCTTGAATATTTAGAACGGTGTGAAGCCACCACGCGCTACCAGAGCCTCTAGACGTCGTGGCATGGATTCAAAGAGTCTACATATGCTGCTGCCGAATACACTGCCACTGCGGTTTCTATGCATGACCACGGAGCATCGATAGTGGCTGCAGAAGGACCAGAATGAACAAGTTGCCGTCCGATCTTATCCTAGACATGCTCGATGGACATGTCAGGCGAAGGTGCCGGCCAGGAAAGCAGTGGTACACGCCATTCCTCGCAGAAAGCTTGCACATTCCTCTCCACATTCGGCGAGGAATTGTCCTGCTGAAATATGGCATGTCAAGCTGTTTGCAGGAGGGGCAGTACCTCGAACTCTAAAACCTCCCTGATGTAGCGATTGCTGTACAGATTGTCCTCAATATTGTAGCGTCGTTGCTAGCTAAAACACGGAGACAAGCACGTGGCCGACGGCGAGCATCGCCCGATGTTTACCAAAGGCTGTATCTAAGCGGCGATGACGCACCGGAACTTTCCGTTCAGTGTGGACGCGACGGAAGGGCGGAGGCAATGGGGGCGACGGGTAGCGTCGAAGGGCCTATTTAAGGCTACGAGAACAATGCCTCGATCTTCTTGATTCCCAGTAGCGTTGAGTTGTGCGCAAGTTTGTGCTAGTGGTGCACGAGGGCAAGGGGCCGGCAATTCATTGTCGTAAATAGCGAGATATGTAGTTGGTCACAGGGTAGAGCGGTGCTCCTCTCGGGGGAATATTGGTCGTATGTTGTGGCGTGGAAGCCATTTGAAAAATATCTCTCCTTGCAGTGTCTGTCACGTCTGTGTTCTGATTACACCCGTATGAGGTCACGATATGTATGAGGCGAGATCGCGCATTGTAGCCAATGGCGCCCCACACCATTACACTTGGCGTTAGACCGCTACGGAACGAAACAATCCAGGATGGAAGATTGCGATCACCACGGTAACGTCGAACACGTACGCGGTCATAGCTGTACTACAAATTGAAACGAGACTAGTCTGAAAAAACATTTTGCCACTCAGCACACCAGTGAACACGTTCAAGTGTCCATTGCTGACTGAGGTGTCGGTGGTTTCTGGTCAGCAGAATCCGACGCAGTGATCTGCGCCCCACCAATCCAGCCCTCAGTCAAAGGTGTCGAACCGTCAAACAGAACAAATACGACCAATCCCGTTGCAGTGCTTCCAATCGCGTCATCACTGTGGACGACGCCGTTCTGTCGGTTACGGCCATGCGGACAATATGGCTGTCATCTTGGGCTGTGATCGCATTGTGTGTTCCAGTATCCGCTCATCGTCACACTGTCACCGCACGCATCACTGTCGTAGAAGCGCGCCCCGTTCGCGCGCCCGTTCGCGCGCCCCGTTCGCGCGCCCCGTTCGCGCGCCCCGTTCGCGCGCCCCGTTCGCGCGCCCCGTTCGCGCGCCCCGTTCGCGCGCCCCGTTCGCGCGCCCCGTTCGCGCGCCCCGTTCGCGCGCCCCGTTCGCGCGCCCCGTTCGCGCGCCCCGTTCGCGCGCCCCGTTCGCGCGCCCCGTTCGCGCGCCCCGTTCGCGCGCCCCGTTCGCGCGCCCCGTTCGCGCGCCCCGTTCGCGCGCCCCGTTCGCGCGCCCCGTTCGCGCGCCCCGTTCGCGCGCCCCGTTCGCGCGCCCCGTTCGCGCGCCCCGTTCGCGCGCCCCGTTCGCGCGCCCCGTTCGCGCGCCCCGTTCGCGCGCCCCGTTCGCGCGCCCCGTTCGCGCGCCCCGTTCGCGCGCCCCGTTCGCGCGCCCCGTTCGCGCGCCCCGTTCGCGCCCCCGTTCGCGCGCCCCGTTCGCGCCCCCGTTCGCGCCCCCGTTCGCGCCCCCGTTCGCGCCCCCGTTCGCGCCCCCGTTCGCGCCCCCGTTCGCGCCCCCGTTTGCGCCCCCGTTCGCGCCCCCGTTCGCGCCCCCGTTCGCGCCCCCGTTCGCGCCCCCGTTCGCGTACCCGTTCGCGCCCCGTTCCAGCCCCGTTCCAGCCCCGTTCGACTAACTCGCTTTCCGAAGACCGATCATTCTGCTCCGGTCGAACTCAGATGCTGATACTGCACCCTTGACGTCGACGAATCATACTTGCAATTGCTTGCACGTTTTCAGGCGCACGCTATCTCTATGCAAATTTAATCACTTCTTATAGATACACTGTTCTACCCATCCACTACTTTTTCAGCTATGTCGACCATTTCTTCTGGGTGTTGCAATTTTCACAACTACCAGTGTGTGTGTGTGTGCAAATGTAACACAGTGGTCTAATTCATTTTGCTGACAAAATGTACATAAAATTCCACTGTCAAATAGTGTGCCGTATCAATAATTATAATTTAAATAACCTGTCACAAGGTTTGGATTAAAAATTGTATATGCACCATGGAAGACTTTTTGTTGATGGCACCGTTCATATTTTTATATAATCATGATCGTCCCTTCCCGTTTTATGAAGGCCTCCGATATCTTTGCAGATTTTCTACCCATTTCTCCATCAGGAAAATCAGGGTTAAGTTCGTATCGATAAGTTCTGAGAAGGAAGAATTGCGACCGATTTTATACCTCCCTTTCTTTCTGGCATACTTTCAGGCCCATTTTCCTCTTA